>CM023452.1:40598045-40979320 GCA_013339765.2 Haemaphysalis longicornis | reverse complement strand
AAAACAACCAACGCGTGTTTGTGAATCATGTGTTATATTGACGATCATTTTTATGGAATTATTACACACTCTTCAGCAGCAGACATATTATATTCGACTCAGTAGTATTAACTCTATGTTATATTCCAAGTAACCAACATGCGGCCAGGTCGCAGGTGGTTGTTAGCGCCGCTGGCGACAGTGGCGGACACTAGTACGAGGGACTGGTATCTGCTTATCGGCAGGTGTACAGGTGGATGGCACATGCTTGGCTTTGCTTTGAGTTTCTTGGGGGGGGGGGGGCAAAGGGTACAGTAAAGGGGGCCGAATTGTCGACTGTGGGGTTGTCGACACCTTATCAGGCTAGCGGGGCGAAGGGGCATGAAAGGGGGATAGCAGGAAGAGTGCAAGATGAATTTGGACGGTATAATTTGTAAATTTAGAGGAGAGAAGTTTGAATAAGGGGATCTGCAGCACCGCTGCGTGCGCAAGCATGGAGAGCGCCATGTGATATGGGGGGGGGGGGGGGGGGGCCGGGAGGGGTGGGCCAGGCGGCGGCGAGGAAGGCAGTAGGGGGGGGGGGGGGGGGGTAGCGCAGCGGGGCTGACGCGAGGGTGCCTCGGATCTGCCCAGCGAAGTACGAGCAGTACGCGGGGGAACGGGGGGAGAACGGCGGCGAGGCTTACTGCCCAGAGCGGTTGCTGAAAGAATCAGTAGCAGGCTTCCTCAGCGTCTGTTAATTAAAAAGACGAAAGAAGAGAACAATGAAAGGAGAGAGGAAGGTGACGGGAGGAGATGGGAAGTGGGAAAGAGATGTTCAGCAGCCCCGGGAACCAGTCGGGGGGGGGAAAGGCGCTGTACAGGCGTGCCGCCAGTCCTGAACATTCCTTTTGCGGTCGCGCGCCCGCGTCTCTTCCCCGCTTCGGCGAACGGCAGCCGAAGACAGGACGGAAGAACTCTGAGAAGTTAAATCCTGTCAATAGTTTTCAAGTTCGGAATCTCCTTGCGGGCACAGGATATCTACGAGGCGTTTGCTTCTGAGAAACATGGACCGCGAACGCGCTCACATTTTCAAAACAAATACTTTTTTGGCGAGGGAGTTTTTCGAGAGATAGGAGTGTAACAAGCGGCACGCCAGCTCACTAATTTGTTAGGTTTCTCTTTGTCTCTCCCTCTTTTTGTAGTGACCTGAAGCAATGCCAAGCTCGTTCTTTCTTTTTGTGTCCCTGTGTAATAAAGATGAGCTGTTAACTAGCGTTTCAGTTTGTCTTCATTTTTTTTTCTGCGTTGGTTGGTTTAGTTGGTGTGAGCGGCGGCTTCAGGGCCCGCCTTGGACTGAGGCCCTTTTCCGCTTACGATCTTTTTCGCTTGAAAGAAATATTTTTAGTGGCTTAGAACGTTGTTCCGCGTTTACTCCTTGTGGGATTCTCTGTATTGCACACTGCAGTTCTACACGTGCGATCGTATACAGTTCACATTATCCTCAACGAAATGGTTATGTTAGCGAGGGATAACTGGAGTTCCGACTTCTTGAATGAATGAAGTCGCGAGCGAACGATGATGAGGCCAAGCTTGCGTCCACTTGGCTTGGAGTCTTTTTTTCAAATTTGGCTATATGAAAAAAATTTATCATTGTTAATTCTTTTCTCGACATGTAGTGGTTTACACCAAAGTTCTGCTCTGTTCTTTTTTTTGCTAAGTATATATAGGCGTACTTTCATCAGCGGAATATATTGTAGCGTTTGGGTTTGTGAGATAAGCAGACATATCTGCAAAACAAAACCGCGCTGTTAGTATCATGCCGCCCCAGAGGAACACAAAATCGCTGCACTAAGCTAGGTGGGATGGCACATATTCGTTATGTAAATCTAGCAGGTATATGTGACAAAAACTGCCTGGCGAAACGAGACCACCGACAACAACAGCGCCGGAGAGTGCTTGCTTCCCGTTAAGGAACGGGGTAGATCTGACGTCACCCAGAACCAGCAGGGAATATCTTTCGCATTTTTTCGCTAGTGTCGCGGCCATCCGAGCTCTCGCGGCGGGGCAATTAAAATTGATTTTCGACATGTCTCCGGCCACCGCTAGCTGCCAAAATTGCTGGGAGTGATCTCCACAAACTATTGAAACCAATTATATAATTTTTTAAAGATTTAAATTCGGTGATCGCGGTATGCATCCTTTGACCTGCATACGGACATTTTCGTTCTCCGTGCACCGCCTCCATCGAAAAATTTGGGATGAAACCCACGTCTTCGGGGCGCGGGCGATAATCAGCAGACATGTCGACACTGAATGGATTCCACGATATTTGCATTAACGTTTTCATAAATTCTTTATATATATTGAACAAACAGGTCGTTTAAAAAAACTTGGACAGACTCGAGGAAATTCGGCTAGCGATAAAGCTTTTGTAGAAACCGTGTTGACCTGAATATAAAAACAGCTAGTGTCCATCCAGATGTTGAATTTAAAATTGTATAAAATCCTTAAAAGTTAGCAGATAGAAACTTGTTTTAGTTATCACGTTAAAACTTCCATAGAATTTCTAGTGAGCGTAAATAGAGCTAGTAGCTATAGTGAAGCCCCTACAAAAATTAAAAACCGCTTTCATGGAGGAGTCCATAGAACTTTCAGTAAACGAGTTCTATAAAATGTGTATAGAATCTTTATCAAGTCTGAGTAGAGTGAGTTTTTATAGGGAGGGCTCTGTTTTGAAATTCTATAGAGATCTTGTAGAGATAAGTAGAGTGAGTTTTTATAGGGGACCTGTTTTGAAATTCTGTAGAGATATTGTAGAGATGAGTAGAGTGAGTTTTTATAGGGAGGTCTGTTTTCGAAATTCTATAGAGATATTGTAGAGATGAGTGGAGTGAGCATTTTTATAGGAGGTCTGTTTTGAAATTCTATAGAGATTTGTAGAGATGAGTAAGAGTGAGTTTTTATAGAGAGGTCTGTTTGAAATTCTATGGAGATCTTGTAGAGATGAGTAGAGTGAAGTTTTTATAGGGAGGTCTTTTTTGAAATTCTATAGAGATCTTATAAAGATGACTCGTTAGGGCATGAGTCTGCCATGAGTTTCTAATGAGTTCCTTTAGACTCTATAAGTGGCCAAGGTTTTACTTTGCATTCGCAAGGACACAGCATGGAACATCAAACATTTCATAATATGGGTGGCCTTTATCTGGCGTAGCCAGCACGGACGAGTATCCTAAACTCATGCAGTACGGCCTAAGACAGACGCTGCGCGACATACATGGCAGCCCCCACGTATAGTTGCCCGCGTAAGTACCACGGCAGGGAACACAACCTATGTGCGCTCACAGAAGCGACGGACAAGTATGGAGGTAATGTGTTTGGTGAGTTCCCCTAAAGAATAACAAAAGTTTCAAACGTCCGGGTTGGTTTTTCTATTCAAAGGAAAGGGTTAGCCGCGACCTGCAAATGGAGAATGGCTGCCCTTTTCTGGTAGCATTCTTCGGGAGGGGGTCTACACAATAATGGCAAGTAGGCGATAAATAAGTACTAAGTATTTTCGGTGGGTACGGCCCTATCATTAGCGCGCCCTCTGAGCTACGACGTGTAGAACTGTACCTATCCCGCATTGATGGGCGAGGATAACTTCTCCCGGTATATTAAGGAGACGTAATGTGGGCAGTTGACTTTGCATGGTACCCACCCGAGTGAAATGTGAAATATACGTACAAAGCAGTGCACTGATTGTTGGCATATAACTGCAACAAAAATGGCAAGGAACCTGCGGCACCATATGGTCAGTACAAACACACCTGGCCGTTTCCAATATTTTGGCGTAACTTCATGGGAGAACTTCCCATGTTGACAACGGTCCTGGGCGTCGTCGCCGCTATTCCTGCGCAGGCGGCTTAGAGGGCTGAGGTAGCATCTACATTGCTAAGTTCGCGATGAGGTTAAAGTGTTTGTTGTGCAATATACCTTCGTTCAGTGATCGCGAAGGGCAAACCATGTAAACTACTATACCTCAGACGTGCTGCGTGCCTGGTTGACACTCTGGCTTTAGCAGAAAAAAAAGCTATTCTTCTGTCCTTCTCTACGGACGGCGAACAGCTGGAAAAGTGGGAGCCAGTGATTGCACAGCAGGAGATGGGCGCGTTCACCTTCTAGTGGAAGACCGTTTGCGCGTGTGAAAAACATTTAGACAACACGGACGTTATCTAAGCAGATGAGCACATAATAAGCAGCCAATCTTTCTCTCCTCCATGAGAACACCATCTACCTACCGTAGTGGCGTAGTCCCCCACAAAAGGACCGTACATTTCACGGGCGCAGTCACGAAGAATAAACGATCCAGTAAAATGACGTCGGCTGTCGTGGAATAACAGCGATGGCGCGGGAGATACTGTATGTATGAAGTATGATGATTTGTATATCACTATAATATCGCGCATTTCTCTTCTCTACCCACACCCCATTATAGGCTCCGGACAGTTTGCCGCGCGAGCACCGCGGCAGTCGCGGCAGACCCGCGCAACTCTGGGTCGGCCCCGCCGCGCACACCGCCTTCAGTGCCCGTGAACGCGAGTTTCCAAAAACGTGTGTCATGACTTTATTTGCGTCTATATCTACCAAATTCTGCAACATGTAGAAGTATATTATAGTAGGGGGAAGCCTGCAAATAAAACGGAGCGCTAATAAAATGCTGTCGCCTTGCTGCCCAGTGGTAGGTTCAAACAACTGGGAAGCGTGTGTTCAAGGTTTGCATTCTCCGGCGCATTGTTCTTCTTTCTTTTTCACAGATACGAAGCGTGGTTACTGAATCTTGAAAAGCCATCACTAAGCGATCGGATTACATGCTGCCCGTGGTGTACGAGCAGCTTGTTAGTAGGCTGGTTAGCAGGCGGTAAATACACATAAGTGCGCATTGCATCTGGTAACAAACAGGACCCCCAAACAGAGTTAAAGCAGCGTAGTTTATCACTCAGCGGCTCAACTTTCCTACATCTAATATTTCATGCCCTTATATCGCCGAATTAAATACATATAAACACATATGGGGCGGACACTCATAGGCGCTAACGTTCCGAAATGTTCCGCGAGCCATTGGATAGCCCAAAATTACCACTTCTTCTTGCAAAAGAAACAAAAAATTGTTGTCTAAACCACTGAAAAGCAAAGAAAATAGAGATAAGACGTGCTGCAATAAATGTTGGAAATGTATTAACGCAGTACGAAATTTTCGCGCTCGGGGAGGAGCGGAAGGCGGACAAACTTTATTTATCCCATCCATTGTGATTTCGGTCACTCCGGACCGTGAGGTGTGTCAGGGAAGTAAATTTTTCTCCCGTGACTTTTGCTGCA
Source organism: Haemaphysalis longicornis (assembly GCA_013339765.2). Lineage (NCBI taxonomy): Eukaryota > Metazoa > Arthropoda > Arachnida > Ixodida > Ixodidae > Haemaphysalis > Haemaphysalis longicornis. The sequence goes on along the minus strand of CM023452.1, from coordinate 40,974,004 downwards.
AAGGTGTTGACGGTAATTAAAGAGCTACTATTGCTTTTTAAGAGAGGACTCACGTCGAACCAATTGGAGTGGAGAGAAAAAAATACCCGAATAAGAATAGTCGTAATTTATTACGATACGCCCATTATATGTTTTGCCAACCCCTCCCTGCCACGTCCTCCCCGCTCAATGAAATTTCCTGTGACAGCCTTCTTCTGAAGAGTTTCTTTTGGGGGTTTATTTATACAGCTATCGTACTCGGCTACAGCTGAAAGCCCAAAAGTTTCTTGGCGCAGTTTGCGCTTATTAGCGGCAGTACTTTCGCTATACACACACAAATGTGAATTTCATATTGTTACATGTATGGAGCATTACATTCGCATCAAATACCCATATGACACACCGATGTTGTCCACTTGGCCGTTCTGCAGTCGCAAACGCACTAACCCGGATAGAATACCTGGCGCGGAAACATCGCGAAACGTCTGATCTATTTGCAGACAAAGCCTCCTATTTTGTGGATTGAACAATATAAATTACGATTTCTTTTGAAGGGAAAGACGCAGATCTTGAGAACATTCGGCCCGCAGGCAGGCTGTATAGCGTTTCTCTTCTGGGCATCACGCTTATAGGGCCTTTATGTGCCTTCCCACACGAGAATTCAACTTAATAAATCATTCTTCAGTCACCTGCACTATGTGGCGGGAATATTGTACAATCTCGTACTCCATCTGAAACACAAAAGGGGCAACAAGCATACTGCATGCGCGCTGCAAAAAGAGGAGCGCCCCCCAGCCAGGAACGTAATGGCTTGCGGGGACCGACCCAGTGTTGCGCATATCTGCCGAAGGGGGCGCTGGGTGTCGCGGGCTCCGTGTCGTCTCTGGGAGCAGTCCAGCGCCTATTGGCAGAAACTAAAGTCAATAAATGCAAAGCAATAATTAGAGTCGTGAAAAGCGGTCGTACCTGCCTCGCCTAGATGGTTCAAGTTCGTCATTTCAGGCGCTCTGCCTGTGAATTTCCATATGTTAGACATCCCAACGATGTGGCAGTCTTAGCCGTAGCCCGCCTGTAACATCTCCCTCCTCTCCTCGGTGAGCGCATTATGATGCTTGCTATATTAAGTGTTTTTTGTGCTGTCAATGATAACTTCCAAATAGTTTATGTTTCTTATTAAAATCTAATTGCCTCGCTATAAAATCACGCACTGACAGCCTTGAAGAATCCCAATTTGTGCAAGTATTTGCTATGGCTATTCCGACGATATGCAACTTGTAACATATCTTAGTAACGACATGGTCCTCCCTCTATCTCTGAGCTCAGCAAAGCGTCAAAAGCTGACACAAAATTATCCATAGCTTGATCGCGGCTTTCCTGTTTCAAATGAATAGCTGAAGAATGTAGGCGTGTTGCGGATGGAGAAGCAGCCAGCCAGCAAACTTTCCGGGAGGTCGACGAAGCCAGCCTATTGAACCGAGCTGTCGTAGCGGAAGCTTTTGTCCCTGAATACAACTTCAGCCGGAGCTCCGTGACCAGAAAGGCATTCAAGGACTCTCGTGATTGTGTGGTCAGGTAGATACGTGAAAATGTGGAAAAGAGGAAACATTGCGGCAGCCGAAGCCAGACGCTACCGCGCATTCCTGCACTTCGAGAAAGTACGGTTATTTCCAGAATTAAACAAGAAAACACACGCACCAGCGCTAATTTTTTTTCCAAAACCAATTCTGTAGGGGAGCCTGTATTGTCTCCCTCACAGTGTTGCGCAATCAAATACTAACGCCAATTTGTAAAACTAAAGAACAAAACGTACTTAACAAAAAAAGGGTGTTGTTCAAATCCTTTAAACAAATAAACACTTTTAACTTTTGTGACACTAAGAAAATGTCGCACAATATTTTGTTATTACTCTTTACAAAAAAATACGTTTATTAACTGAAAAAAGTATCAAATGTTGCTTCAAAATTGAATGAAAAGAAATAATGTTTTCCTACCAGTTTATTTTCTGATCAAAATCATAGGCCACTATTGTTGGGGGTCTTCCGATTACAACACAACGTGCTCCTAAGTGGCTCAGCAGAGGAAAATATTTGCAATGTAAATGGCTCTAAGGCAGCACGCATGGCTGGTTCAATTCTGGGTTATTTCCATCACTTGGATTGGGCAACTCCCTGAATATTGTTACAGTTCCTAAAGACACGCAAAGCGTAATATTTGAAAGTTTCACCAGAGGATTTACGAAATTTGCAGCGCGGGGCTAGTACGCTGGCCTTAGCACATGGCCGGCATATATTTCTATCTGTATGAAAAGCCACGCACTAAAATATCATGTCACGAAACTTGTACAAACTAATATAGTGTTGGTTACACAAAATGACGCACGGAATATATTTGATGGCATCAGTTATTCTCTCAAGGATGTATATTGATCAATACGGTCGATTTTAAGTGCCATAAAAGCCGTTTTTATCTTCCCATTAGCACGTTGCCTCAAATCTGTCTACAGCCGTACAAAATTGAGCAGCCGAAAGAGCCCTTTCAACCTCACTGCTCGTGACGGTTGCTTCCTATTTAAACTATTCTACGACTACTTTCTGGGGTGGTAGCGCAGGTCTTTCGCAAGACACGGGCTGTTTCCACCTGTGCAGTATAATTTCCATTGGAGCTCAATGAATCGCACAACACCAGAAACATCATTTTTTGCAGGGTTTACACCAATATTATTGCGGTCAGAAAAGGCGGAAGGGCGTTTTAACATCCAATACCTACACAGAATCCGGGTAATAATCTACAGCTCTCTGATCTCTCATTGAGGGGTGATCGCTGAGCCCACACTTTGACTGTAGCATGCACTCTTTCTAAGCATCGAAGGCGTTGTGTGGTCACAAATAGTTTTTTTCCACTGCAACCGCTGGATACCGCTGCAAGTCAACTTATTGGAAGCGGTGTTATCTTTATCTTCATATCTTCATGGCAGTCTTTAGTATCCTGTGGTCTTTCTGGGCTAGAATTTGGCTTGCATCAAAACGAGGTTTCTCGCAATTTGTGAGCGATCTGCGCCACCCATGATATGTCATACAATTGATTTAATACACATAATATCATTAAAATGTTATACAACTATTAGACTAATGTTATATAACTACGATTTACGGCACAACAAAATGGAAGAGGTATCCAAAAAATACGAACCAACGACAAATTAGCACAAATGCGCGCGCAAAAAAGCAAACAACGTGACAAAAACACCATAAACTGTCTAATTTACACGCAGATGCTCTTCAGTTCTTTAAAGAATGTGGATGATGTATTTATGTGGCGGTGTGTAGCCAGTTCATTTGATATTATGTTAAATCAAAATTTATCTCCCATTCACTCCTTCAAGCCTAATATTGAGTTACCGAGTCTTCATAATGGCAAGTGCTATGCCTCTGGATATATTTTTTAGAGGCGCTAATTTAGCCAGGCAATGCGGTTTTAGGGGGGAAGCCCGTTAGAGGCAGGGGCTATTGACGTCTCCCCTTGTCGTCGTTATCATCGTATCATGTAGTCAGGGTACTAAAACACCCGCAAGCTCGTTCACCCCTCGCGCTTGAACGTAATGCATACTAAAAATACATGGGGACCATCGTTTACTCTGTGCGCTAGGGAGCGCTGTGCTTCAAAGACAAGAGACTGTTAGATCAAAGCTGTATACCTCTAACCCCCCACGGTTTCATCTCCGCTGGGGAAATACCAAGGCACCAAGGGTACTCTTATACACTGAATGCTTCGCCGTACCCAGGTTTTGCGTTAGTGGAGATGGCCCGGCATTTTTTCCTTACCTCTAGCGCGTAATAACGAGAGTGTCTGTAAGCAAATGTTTGCTGAACGCAAAAATATGCTCACTTTTAGAAACGTACTACAGCTGTTACTTAGACAAGGAGCCATCCATACCTCCCGTACGACACATTAGTGAACCATAGGCAACCTTTGTGTGTTTTCTACGGAGGTTGTTCCACAGACCTGCGACCCATAATGCCGCTGTGATGAAAATAAAGAGCTGTACCGCCCGACATTGATCTTAGTTCAGAAAACTGAACAGTGAAGGTGGGTAGAGCCAGTACTACTACAAAACATCTTAATTGAGTATTGTACACCGCTTGACTGCGTCTAATTTTTGTACAAATACAAATCTCACGTCTTGAAAGACTTCCGAACTTGTATTTTTAGGTCTTAGATTTAGCTATTGCAATGGAAAAGAATGACTAAGCAGGTGAAAAATTACTGATTTTGTTTGGTAGGGGCATACTATAAAATCATTTCTTTTTACACAGTGTTCAATTCGGACTAGTTTTTGACTAACCAGGCATAATGAAGCAGTGTCATGTGAATATATTGTGCACTTTGCCTTCTCATCAATATGCAAAATTTTAAAATTATACTACAGAAATAGAGAAAAGCTTAATTACTCCTTAGGGTGCTTCGGCAGTTACTGATCTTACGTCGAAAGGACGTCCCCTAAATTCCTCGTAGCCTAACCGATGTTCCCGATAAATTGATATTAGTGAGAGGGCTCTCTACCTTATACCCTAAACACCGCCAGAGCATCGCTCTGGCGGTGTTGACAATTGTGCAGTCCCGCGATATGCTTTCAAGCGTGGAGATTATGCTGGGCTGTATCACTTTTATTCATCTGCTGAATGGTCTAGTGTTTTGGATGTCAATGATGTTGACGAACAGGTTCGACGTTTCACTGAAATCGTCAGAAGGGCATGGAAAAGTATATCCCTTGTTATAAGCCTGTTCCTTCCAAATTTCCCCACTGGTTTTCTAAAGAACTTCGAAGTTCGCTTAAACTTAAGGATAGCGCCCACAAAAAGGCCAAGCGTTCTGGGCTTGACAAGTGGAAAGCGGAGTTTAGTCGGTATCGCTCACTTTGTAAAATCCTCTACCGGCGTGACCACCAGCTCTATATAGAATCGTTAGAGGCTGCTGCGTCTCAGAAACCGGCTGAATTCTGGAGGTATGTACGCGGCCGTTCTAAGGCGTCTAAAGAACACGTTAGCCTGCTTAATTCCGATGGTGAAGAGGTCGAGGATGTTGCCACAAGTTTTGCTCAGTACTTTCATTCTGTCTTTCAACTGCCAGATGGCAACGACGAACGCCTATCGTTTAATAACTCTAATTTTAACCCACTTAGGTTCGATGAAAAAATTGTCAATGATAGCCTTCAACGGATGAAACCATCATTTCCTGTGGTGCAGATGGAATTCCAGCAGCCCTCATGAAGGCTTACGGCAACATTTTTGTGCCTGTTCTTAACTTCCATTTATAATAACTGCTTACTTTTAGGTAAATTTCCTTGTGCATGGAAGATCGCTCGAATTTTTCGAATATTTAAGTCTGGTGATAAGTCAGCCGTTCCTAACTATCGCCCGATCTCACTCCTTTGTGTCGCCTCAAAACTCTTTGAGTCAGCTCTGCACAAAGTTCTTGCTGCCTGCGTCAAGAACGTTGTGATACCAAATCAGCACGGCTTTTTCTCGGGTCGATCGACGGTCACAAATCTTGCAAGCTTTATGACACAGGCTTCGGCTGCAGTTTGTGAAAACGGCCAGTTGGACGTTATTTATTTTGACCTCAGTAAGGCGTTTGATGTGGTGAACCATCAGTTATTAATTAACAAGCTTGCTAAGTCCGGTGTAGACGCAAGCCTTGTTGCCTTGTTGTCCAACTATCTCCTTGACCGGTCCTTTTATGTAGATGTTAACTACAAAAAGTCTAGTGTTTACCCTGCAACAAGTGGTGTACCCCAGGGTTCCGTGCTGGGTCCCTTATTGTTTTCTGTCTTTATCAATGATGTTTCAACAGTGTTAACAAACTCTTCTTTTCTTCTCTATGCTGATGATGTCAAACTATTTAGGCACATTAGCGGTGTTCAGGACTGCTGTGCCTTGCAGAGGGATGTGTCGGAATTATCGGTCTGGTGCAGGAAAACTGCCTAATTTTAAACCCCACTAAAACAAAGGTTGTCACCTACAGCCGGAAAACCCACCGTCTGCTGTTTTCCTACAGTATTGAGGGAGCTCCTCTGCAAAGGGTTGATGAGATTAGGGACCTAGGGGTGCTTTTCGACAGTACCCTCTCTTTTTCTCCTCATATTAGGCTCATCACCCGGCGAGCACTCCGAAGCCTTGGAAATGTGTGTCGGATTGCAAAGGAATTCTCTTCTCCAGATCCATTTCTAATGCTATACAATGCAATATGTATACCACAGTTAGAATATGCTTCTGTTGCCTGGAACGGCATCTCCAAATCTAGTAGTGAATTAATAGAACGTGTGCAGAAGAAGATTTTATCCATATTTAAGCACCGTCATCACAATCACAGTTTTCATCCTGATTCTGACTTACCCATAGTCCCTTCCATCCCTTCCTTGAACTGCAGACGTATGCGTGCAGACCTTACATTTCTTCACAAAATTGTTCATGGCGACCTTTCTTGCGCAGACCTGCTTAACTGTTTAGAGTTTAGTGTACCACAAAAGCCCACCAGGTCGCATCGCCCGTTCTTGACCGCTGCGCGCAACTCCAATCATTCTCCTGTGCGCAGAATACAGAATTGTTACAACCGCTTCTTTGAACGCCTTGACATCTTTCAGAAATCCTTTACAATTTACCGTACAGCGCTGTTGAATACAGTATTTTAAACACCTATGAAATGTCTGTCGCTCTTTTTTTTTCTGAAATTTGGTTTCTCTGCGGTTGTGTCTATCCAACTGATAGTTGCCTATTTTTGAAACTGTTTACTGTCATTTGTTCGTATTATCATTTGTCTCTACACTCCGTTGTTTTTGTTGTATTACTGTCAAACTTTGTTGCTCTGCCTGTCGTGTGGCCTTTACGACAGGCAGAGCAACATAGGCATCTTCTTTTTTTTATTTTTACCTGTACCTAGGCTCCGCCTGTGCTTTATTTGCCATTTTCACTACTTCAATTTGTGTGTCTTGTCGCTTGTTTGTTTCTTGCTATATGTTTCTTGTATTTTGTTTTCATGTAACTACCCGTGCGCCAGCACTCAGGCTCTGGCTGTTCCTGGGCACGTAATAAACATGATTGATTGATTGATTGATTATTAATATTATTATTATTTTATTATTATTATTTATTATTATTATTATATTATTATTATTATTATTAAACTTTTCCGAAGATTTCGAACTTTCAGAACAGATGCTTTAAGTAGACGACGCTCGTCCATCTGCAGAATACAATGTGCATATAATGAATATTCCGATCGTCTTGATATATTCCAGAGCTCTTTGTCTTTGTTCTCTAATGAATTGAAAACTGTTGTAGCTTAAGTGCCTTTATGTCATTTATGTGGCGTATTTCTGTTCCGTATTTATTCTATGCAAATCATCATCTTGCTTGTTTTTTTTTTCACTTTTCCTGATTTTGTGTTGCTTGAATTTCTGTCGGTTTAAGTGTCAGTGCTTGTAACGCTGAACTTCGTTTTTCCATTTTGAAACTTCCTAAGATCTTGTTACAAACCCTTTGTTTTATGTGTATAATCTATCTCCGTCATGTTCATTGAGTATTTGCTTGTGTATTTTCAATTTTTCACGTGCCCTCAACGTTTTGCTGGCCGGGTGTCACGGCTTCTAACACTAGGCTTGCTTTTCTTTTTTTTTTTGCTGTTTTGCTTTCTGGGATCTCTGTACTATTTTTACTTTATTGTTTCTTTCATATATATGGTTTTTATGTTGTTTGTCTTGATTGTAGTTTGTTTTTATGAATGCTTGTATATGGTGTACCAGTACCAAGACCCTAGGGTTGTTCCTGGGCACCAAAAATAAAGGTTTATTGATGGATTGATGATTAATATTATAATAATAATATTATTATTATTAATATTATTATGTCATGAATATTATCCTCAAACGGATGCTTATAGGTATATCAAACACGTGCAAGGTACCAATCAGTGTTGATAGGGTCTTGGAAATAAAAGTTATGATGGAGTTCCTACGAGACTCTGGACTTAAAAATATCTTTTTCATTGTAATCAGTGGAAGAATCTCAAGTGTTGTACACTTTCGCGCGACGTTCTTGTCTTTTTTTTCTTTTTCATGGGTTGGTGTTTGTTTTCAGCACAGCTTTCTTTCTATGTTCATTCAGAGTTTACACGAGGATTTCTTTTTTCGGTTTATTTTTTGGTCCAAACTTTTCTAGCAGCATTTCCTTGCATCGCGCCTTTAACGTTTCTGGTGTGCCTACTGGCTGCTATACCCGCAATGTCCGATATTCACTAGTCATTACTGCTGGCTACGGCATTGTGCTGCTGAGCACGAGGACGTGGTTTTGATTTCCGGCCGCAACTTCCGCTTTTCTGATGGAGGCGAAAAGCACAAACGTTCCTGTGTTCGAGATTTCGGCGCCACGTTAAAGTTCCCCAGGTGGTAAAATTAATCCGGAGCCCCCACTACGGCGCGCCTTATCCCCTGCGTTCAACCCTAAATCAATCAATCAATCAATCAATCAAATCATCAATCAATCATCAATCAATCAATTCAACCCTAATCAAATCAATCATCAATCAATCATTAGTGTAGTGATCCCCAATCTGGCGTATCAATTCTTGTTAGTAGCAGCGCTGACCTCACCAGTTCAAATAAAAGAGCCCCTCCTCCTTTATCTCTACGTTTCGTGAAATCAGGAAAGATGCACAGTACCACGGTATGGCCTTCAATAGGCTTTAGTCCGGCATTCATTGGCTTCGGTTCTTCCATTTCTGTAGACCTATTTTTGCAGAAGGCGATTACTAAAATGTATTACCTTCTATAAACGAATTCAGTCATTAAACGTAGCGTTTCAAAGACTGCAAATTTCTGGAGATTTCAATTGGGTTGATGACTTGACAAGTTATGCAAATCCCGTTTTTAAATTGGGGCAACTTTTGCACTTTGCATATTACAAGAAAACGGCCCAAATCGTAACAGGTATTAATTATGTGTCCATGGCAAGCAATAAATCTATGCCATGTTTAACCGTATTTTCTTGCAACTCACAGCTATATTGGGACATACTGTTTCCCAGGTAGACAAGGCAACTATAACTTCATTCTTTGTTTATGGTTCAAGAAGCACTGTAAAGTGAAAAAATAAGTATGATCTAAACAAATTATGAAGTTTTGGTGCTGGGTGGATTGCAAAAGGAAAGGAATCGTTGAAAGCATTGGGTAGTTCACCCTTGAAAGCACCACAACACTGTTCAGTAACCTTTCCACGTAGAGGCCCTAATTTGGGCGAAATCGGCACCGCAAGGGCTGGACAGAAAACCGGTTCGGGGGCAGGGCGGGATGGAGTGTTTTTTGGACTGGTGCAAAAAGGAACTAATACGTCATCTGGCCAAGCGTCAAGACTGCTGGAGGGAAGCAAGGAAACTGAAAGCAATCTTGCCGTGATTGATTGATTGATTGATTGATTGATTGATTGATTGATTGATTGATTGATTTTGATTGATTGATGGATTGTTAACGCAGCGACGCTGCGCAGCCGGTAACCCACGCCCTAGTGGAGGGCTCCATAATTATTTTGACCTCCTGAGAATCTTGAACGAGCGAAAGATCTAATACACAATATCTTGCCTTGCTCTTGTCTACCACCATTCGAAGTTACAATTGCCATTTTAGCCTTCAGCCTAATTAGAAGTGAATAGGGAGGGGGTTTTGACGTCGTGCCGGGGCCGCATAATTTGTGAGAGGGGCCGCATGCAGCCCGCAAGCTGAGGTTGCCGACCCCAGCTCCACACTATTCTCGACATTTTTTGTAGTATGCTGCGAGTAATTACCTGATATTTAGAGTTAGATCAGTGGTAAGGCCAGGTTGAGTCATCGCCCGACTCACCCACGATTTGTCACCACCCGGCTCTCAAGTAATGAAAGGGAGATTTTACTGATTACTCATTTGGTTTTGTGAATGCTTAACATTAAATCATTTCTTGTCACCCAGTCTTCAATACTGTTCAATGCTGTTTTACCAACATGGACTAGCGAAGCATTCTAATGCGCATATATCGTGCACGCTGCTGATCACCCATGAGGGGGGGATCTTTTCCCTCTCTCCCGTACATCCGCCACGCACCCCTGTGTTGGGGCACGAGTACAGCATCGAGTAATTAAAAGCGTCTGGTTGTTCCATCCTTCTTGACTGCTATTGCAAGACACCTGGCGGGGAGTCTCCACTGCAAGGGCAAAAAAGGTCTCTCTGCATTCGAGACATCGGCCGCAAGAGCAGTCAGTGCGTTTGTTATCTTTATTATTCCTGTGCTTGTCTTTGCGTAATGTTCCTACGTGGCCAGGTCACCTTGTGGGGACCGAGCAAAGCGCCCAGTGCACATTATTAGACTCCCAATACACGTTCGTGTTACAAACTTCGGTGTCATGTGTGCTCATGAGCTCTGCCCACCATTAAGCCAGTCCGCGTTGCATGGTGAATTTTAGCTGAGCTAACGTTACGGCGTAGATTAGACTACGAGCTAGATCTCCAAGGAATCCTTAACGCAACACAATTATTCACCATACCCAAATTTGCTAACGTGTGCCTTTTGTGAGTATTTATACAGACGTTCGTCACAAATGCATCTGTTGATGCTTAAAAGTCTTGCTGCGCCGAGCCTAGCAACAGCTCAATCATCAGCCAGCACACTAACGGCGAATATATGATGAAGAGTTCACTGCAGCAGATTTGGCACTCTTGAATGCACTAGGTCTACGCCTTTAATGTTGCCTTCAGGTGTGTGCCTGCCCAACTGCTCTGCCCAACTGCTCTGTCGGCTTTGTGCACTCAACGATAAAGTTGGAAGACACCTTTTTCTATGGCGTAATAGGTTGCACTGACTTGACTGTAGCTGCTGGGGATCATATATGGGGGATCACTACAGTGATAAGGAGTGAATGTTGGATATAACGGGATCAGCACAGAGATGACATTCAATAAACGTTGAAGACGAGATAGAAGGCAATGGTGCTAGCAAAGCGCGGACATAAAGATAAATTTTAAAAAGATATGCCCAATGTAAACTCTGGATAAACCTATAAAGCAACCTGTGCTAGAAAAGAACACCAACCCAAGAAAAAGATACACACCGAAACGATAACGCGAGAGCGTATAATCCTTAAGACACTTTCGTCATTTACGATACAAAGATATTTTTCCAGTTCAGGGTCTCGTAGCAACCGGCGCAAAAGTCTTGTTCTCCAGGCACTATGAGCAGTGATAGCACCCTGCATGTGTTTAATATAACTTTATGCATATGTATAATATCATTATTCATGGTATACTCGTTTATGGCATACTCCTAATAATATTGCAACATTATTGTATAAGTGGGGCGGCCCTGTAACTAATATCTACTTACCGCAAAAATCGCTTACAGTGCAATGAAAGTTGTGGCTACCCATCGAGGAAAAACGAATAACTGCCGCTGTCTCCCAAGGAGTAATTTGGTCCTCTTTGGCTTTGTGTAGTAGAATAATGAAATATTATATGTAGATGAAACAGCGATTCACCACATATGTAGACGACACTGCTTTCATAACTCAGGGTACTCTCTATCAGAATTCTCTATTCGTGCTAGTATAGCACTTCGGTGAATTGAAGACCTTGTAAAAAATATCTTGGTAACCATCCACAATATGAAATCACATCTGTTTCTTCTGCTTAAAATTTTTTGCACTGCCGTCGCTCAATATCACAGACCTAGAAATAGAAGATCTGAAATGTCACAATCTGTGAGTTGTGTATTTCTCCGAACATTGAACGCAGGACAGCTGAGTGCAGTACTCGATTGGGAAGTTATCTAGTAATACTGGCTTTACCCACCATAACTACTCCATATTTTTAAATTTTGGTATATGGCGGGCTGTACTGTCCTGTATTTCTCTATCAACTACGTTATGGCTCCCTAATCTGCGAAAGAACCTCCGTACAAAACACACAACGGTTACTTTTACTTCACAAACGTATCGAATGGGCGATATGCAGATGTTCATGTCTAAGTCCCACCAGTAGTATAGTTGTAAAGTTGGTCATAATTCATGTTCATCATACATATACTTCAGCCACTCTCATTATTACAAAGTATAGGAAAGGAAAAACCACTGCGGTTGGCTGCATTACCAATCGCCATTCCGAATACTCGTTAATTCAACGTATATGCGGAAAGTTGTAAAACGCAAAAGAAAAAATTATTTCCAGCCATACTAACAAAGGGGAAACGCTCTGCAATATATATATATATATATATATATATATATATATATATATATATATATATATATATATATATATATAGGGAGCAGTAGAACTTTGAAGATAGTAGAGAACACAAGAAAAGAAAACTTTGAACAAGGTAAAATCACGATTGTTGCCAACGTTTCAGCAAAGAGACTTGCTTTCGTCACGGCAATCTCTCGCCTGGCTGGCACGCTTTATATAGGGGTAGGTTCCCTGGTGAGAGGAGAGGAGAGAAGGACGTGAAATTGAGAAAGCGGATTGGTTTGCGAGTATGTTAGTGGAGATATTGAGAGACAAAGAAGGTTGCATTGTTTGAGCGGCGAAGTTGGTCTTAGGGAAGTCAGCCGGTGGTTGATATTCGGGGAATTTTCGGAGAGAAAGGATGAGGGGGTGTTCGTTGACCCGCCGCGGGGCATACCGAAAGGTTCTCAGAACCGCCCGAAGCAGACCAGGCGGTGAGAGTGGGGTCCTTATCAGAAACTATCTGCAAGCATCAGGTCAAAAGAGAAGACAGAGAAGGGGGAAATAACTAGGTAAAGGGAAAAGAAAAAAACAGGAAAAAAAAACAGGGAGGGAAAGCACAAAAACACACACACTAAACAAAAAGCAATAACCCGACAACTCAAATGGCACCATGCCATTTTTTTGTGTGAGGGTTTGTGTGGTTTCCCTCCCTGTTTTTTTTTTTTTTCTCTTTTCGTGTTGCCTCTTTTTTTTCCTTGACCTAGTTATTTCCCCCCTTTTCTACCTTCTCTTTTGACCTGAGGCTTGGAGATAGTTTCTTTTCAGGACCCCACTCTCATCGCCTGGTCTAATTCGGGCGGTTCTGAGAAACTTTCGGTATGCCCCGCGGCGGGTCAACGAACAGCCTCTCATCCTTTCTCTCCAAAAATTCCCCGAATATCAACCCCAGGCTGAATTCCCTGTGACCTACTTCGCGGCTCGAACTATGTAACCTTCTTTGCCCCTCAATATCTCCCCTGACATACTCCCAATCCAATCCGCTTTCTGAATTTCACTTCCTTCTCTCCTTGTCTCCTCTCACCAGGGGACCTACCCCTATATAAAGCGTGCCAGCCACGCGTGAGATTGCCCTGACAAAAGCAAGTCTCTTTGCTGAAACATTGGTAATAATTGTGCTTTTACCTTGGTCAAAGTTTTGTTTTATATATATATATACATATATATATATATATATACAGGGTATGAAAATGATGGGGCTCGTTAGGAAATACAGAAAGAAATGCCGGCAGTCTACAACGCCAAAGAAGGCATAGGGGAATGGTTAAAATATTTTTTTACCGTTAGTGACGTTACATTATTATTTTTTTTATTAATTACGTGAGAAAGAAAAGAAGAAAAACACGCGCCCAGAGTGGGGACCGAACCCACGCCTTTTGATTAGATCTCGAATGCCTTACCAATTCGGCTATCTGGGCGACTGTGTTCTGCTTCACTTTCTTGGGGTATTTATATTTACTACAACTGTATCTGACGTTTGAGGGTGGTAGCCAGCGCACTCAGACTACACGGGGATAAGGGGGACCTTTTTTTCCACCCCCGGACGTGACGCGAACGTCTGTCTACAGCCTGTCATAAGCGGGTAACTGGTGGGAAGCCCTCTTATGCTACCTTGGCATCAAGGGTGCCAGAACCAAGGCCCTCGCTAAGCTTTCGCACGATAATAGGGTATGGAAAAATGAGGGGCTCGTTAGGAAATACAGAAAGAAATGCCGGCAGTCTACAACGCCAAAGAAGTCATAGGGGTCCCCTATGCCTTCTCCCGTGTCCCCTTCTCCCCGTGTAGTCTGAGTGGCGCTGGCTACCACCCTCAAGCGTCAGATACAGTTGTAGTATAATATAAATACCCCAGAAAGTGAAGCAGAACACAGTCGCCCAGATAGCCGAATTGGTAAGGCATTCGAGATCTAATCGAAAGGCGTGGGTTCGGTCCCCACTCGGGCGCATGTATTTCTTCTTTCATGCTAAAATTCATGCATAAATTTCGCATGCGCTATTCTTGTTTAATTCATAAGAGTAAGTAAGCCAGCGTTTTTAATTAGTTCAGTCGGAGAATCTGTATGTCTGTACCTGTTGTAGATGAATTTCATGGCTTTCCTTTGTATTCCTTCAGTTTAGTGATTTGCTGTTTTGTGAATGGTGACCAAATGATATTACCGTATTCAAGTAATGACCGCACAAGGGAAGTGTATGCAAGCAGCTTTACAGGAGGCGGGGCCTGGCGGAGCCGGTACCTGAGTGTAAACAAGCGGCGTGGAGCAGCTGAAGTAACATAACTTATGTGTGCGTCCAATCTTAGATCTTCGGTTAAAATAATTCCGAGATATTTATGCTGATTTACTCTAGTTATGGGGATGTCATTAATAGTGTAATGAAAATTGACCTAGTTTTTTTTTCGACTACCGATAAGAATGTACCCTTGTTTGCATTGAGTGACATCTGCCATTTACGGCACCAGCTGGGAAACATCTTGTAAAGCAGTATTTAAAGCTACATGGTCATCGGATGAGTTTATTTCTCGATAGAGCACGCAGTCATCCGCGAATAATTTGATTTTTCCTTAATATTTGTAGGCAAATCCTTAATAGAAGAAATTGGGGCCAGCACACAGCCTTGCGGAACTCCAGACGTAACGGAGGTGGTAGCAGAGGTTTCATTGTTAAATTCCACATACTGTGTACGATCAGTTAGATAATTTTTGATCCAGTTAAGAACTGTAGAATTTCCTAGGGTGGCCTCAAGTTTTTGTATTAGCTTCTTGTGTGATACCTTATCGAATGCTTTGGCAAAATCGAGGAAGATTAGATCAGTTTGTTTTTGATTGTCAATACTCTGGGATACCTCATGTGTTAATTCCACTAATTGGGTTACGGTTGAAAGACCTCGGCGAAAGCCATGCTGATAGGGAGATAACATACGTTTTTTTTCTAGGAAAGCAGTTATATGTTTAAGAATTATGTGCTCCAACATTTTACAGATTGTACATGTCAGGGATATAGGTCTAAAATTAGAAATATCGTTTCCGCTTCCTCCCTTATACACAGGAACTACTTAGGCCTTTTTCCACTCCACAGGTAGAGAGCACGTTGATAGCGACTTGTTAAATATGATGCACAGATATTTAGCTAGCAACTCTGCATACCTAACAAAGAAAGATGTTAGGAATGTTATCAGGCCCTGTTCCTTTTTTGTGTCCAAGTTTAGCAAGAGATTAACGACGCCGACCTCATTTACAACAATTGATTCCAGGTATATATATATATATAGATATATATATATATATATATATATATATATATATATATATATATATATATATATATATATATATATATATATATATCATCATCATCACCATCATCAACAGCCTATCTACGCCCACTGTAGGGCAAATGCCTCTCCCATTATTCTCCAATTACCTCGGTCCTGTGCCAACTGTGACCAATGTATCCCCGCAAGCTTCTTGATCTCATCTGCCCATCTAACTTTCTGCTGTCCCCTGCAACGCTTGCCTTCTCTAGGGATCCACTCTGTTACCCTTAATGACCAGCGGCTTATCTCTGCCTTCGCATTACATGCCCTGCCCACGTCCATTTCTTCTTAATTTCTACTAAAATGTCTTTAACACCAGTTTGCTCCCTGACCCACTCCGCTCTCTTCTTGTCCCTTAATGTTACACCTATCATTTTCCGCTCCATTGCCCGCTGAGTCGTTCTCAATTTAAGTTGAACCCTCTTAGTGAGCCTCCAAGTTTCTGCCCCGTAGGTGAGTACCGGTAAGAAGCAGCTGTCATAAACTTTCTTCTTCAGCGGCAATGGTAGGCTGCTATTCATTATCTGAGAATGTCTGCCATATGCACCCCACCCCAATTCTGATCCTTCTAATTATCTCTGCCTCATGGTTGGGATCTGGGGTCACAACTTGGCCTAAGTAGATATATTCGCTTACCCCTTCCACTGCCTCGCCAGCTATCTCAAACCGATGTGCTGTCCCGAGGTTATTGATCATTACTTAAATTTTCTGCATATTAATTTTCAGGGCCACGGTTCTACTCTGTTCGCCCAGTGCAGAAAGCATGCTTTGCCATTCGTCCCCCGAGTTACTTAGCAAGGCAATCGTCATGAGCAAATCTGAGGTTAATGAGGTATTCTCCATTAACCCTTACTCCCACCTGTTCCCAACCCAACGTTCTCAATACTTCTTGTGAACATGCTGTGAATAACATTGGAGAAATTGTGTCTCCTTGTCTGACGCCCTTCCTTATAGGTATTTTACTGCTCTCCCTATGGAGGGTGTTGGTAGCTGTAGACGCATTGTAGATATCCTCTAGTATTCTTACATAATGCTCATCTACCCCCTGGTTCCGCAATGCCTGATTGACTGCTAGGGTTTCGACCGAGTCAAATGCTTTCTCATAATCTATGAAGGCTATATATAGGGGTTCAGTTTACTCAGCGCAATTCTGCATCACCTGATTGATCGTGTGAATATGGTACATTGTTGAACAACCTGTACGCAACCCTGCTTGTTCTTTAGGTTGACTGAAATCTAAGGTTGCAGAAATTCGGTTAGCGATTACCTTGGTATATACCTTGTAGACGACTGACAGTAAGCTGATCGACCTGTAATTTTTCAAGTCCTTCATGTTGCCTTTCTTATGGATTAGGATGATTTTCGCGTTCGGCCAGGATTCGGGTACCAATGCCGGTCATTAGGCATTGCGTATACAGGTTTGCCAGTTTTTCAGGTACAATTTCTCCGCCATCCTTCAAGAGGTCTGCTGTTATCTGATCTTCACCAGGTGCTTTGCCCCCTTTCATTTCTTTCAAAGCTTTCCTTACATCTTCCGTCATTACTGGTGGGATGTCTATCTCCTCTGAACTACTGTCTCGTTCGGCATTATCCTGTATGACCCGGCTACTGTACAGATCCCTATAGAACTTCTCGGCCACTGTGACTATTTTATCCCTATTTGTGATGACATTGCCTTGCTTATTCTTAAGTGCATACATCTGATTTTTCCCCACGCCAAGACGTCTCTTCACTGCTTTCAGGCAACCTCCGTTCGTTACAGCGTATTCGATCCTCTCCACATTTCCCTTCCGTATGCGAGCTGTGTTGCGCTTATTGATTAACTTCGAGAGCTCCGCTAGTTCTATTTTGTCCGCTGCGGTAGAGATTCTCATGGTTTGCCGTTTCCTGATTAGATCTTTCGTCTCCTGTGAAGGTTTACCAGTATCCTGTCCAGCCATAGAGCCCCCGACTTCTACCGCACACTCCGTGATAATGCGTGTAGGATTGTCGCTGGCTTCCTGTGTCGTCAGCTCGGCTTCCTCGTTAAGAGCAGAATATCGGTTCTGCAGCGCGATCCTGAATTATTCTACTTTACGTCTTACTGTTAGCTCATTTATCGGCTTCTTTCGTACTAGCTGTTGCGGTCCCTCCTCAAATATAGCCTAATTCGAGATCTTACCATACGGTGGTCACTACACCTTACCCTTCCGAGCACTTCCACATCCTGCAAGACCATAGGGTTATCGCATAATATGAAGTCTATTTCATTTTTGTGCGCCCCATTCGGGCTCCTCCAGGTCCACTTCCGACTCTCCCGTTTACAGAAGAAGGTATTCATTATGCGTAGGTTATTCCGTTCTGCAAGCTCAACTAGTAGGTACCCCCCTTGCTATTTCTACAGCCATACCATAGTTTCCAACTGCCTTGTCTCCAGCCTGATTCTTGCCTACTTTAGCATTGAAGTCCCCTATAACTACGGTGTACTGCGTTTTTACTTGAGCCATTGCCGATTCCACATATTCATAGAAGCGTTCCACTACTGGTCGTCGTGGCTGGATGTGGGCGCGTAGCCCTGTACCACCTTGAGCTTGTACCTCTTATTGAGCCTAATTACAAGACCTGCTGCCCTTTCGTTAATGATATAGTATTCGTCTTCTGCCAGCTGTGCTTTTATTGACTAGAAATCCCACTCCCAGTTCTCTTATGTCCTCTAGACCACGGTAACATAGGACGTGTTCATTTTTCAGCACCGTAAAGGCTTCGCCTGCCTTCCTAACCTCGCTAAAGCCCTATTACAACATCCCATTTAATGCCCTCTAATTTCCTCGAACAACACCTCGAGACTTGCTTCGCTAGATAAGGTTCGCGCGTTAAACGTTGCCAGGTTCAGATTCCATTGGCGGCCTGTCCGGATCCAAGGATTCTTAGCACCCTCTGCTGCGTCACCGGTCCTGACCGCCGCCGTGATCAGTTGCTTCGCAGCCACTGTGGACTGAGGGCCGTGGATTAATTGGCGTATTTATGGGAGGTTGTGGCCGTTACTACACCAGGGTGGCCAATCTGCTCTGGTGAGGGAGTGCATGGCCGGCAATTGTCGCCGGGGTCAGGGCCGCACCCCGAGCCCCTTTCCTGCAATTCCATCATACGCGGATTTTTTTGATCCGTTGGAGTTGTCCGGCATCTTGACTCGAACCAGGGTCCTTCTGAACGCCATCGCTGCCCTATACATACACACACACACACATATATATAATTATATATATATATATATATATATATATTAAGATATATATAATATATTATCTATATCTATATATATATAGATACAGCGAACACGGGTATATCGAATTATGTCTATATCGAACTCATAAATTATCCCCTCGAAATTCTGTGGTAAAGTATAGGAATTCATACGTTTATATCGAACCGTATTTTTTCCCGACATTGGGTATATCGAACGCCGCGCGAGCTGGAAGGTGCTCTTCGGCGGTCGCTGCATCCCGATTGAGGTTGAGGAGGGATGTCGAGGAGTGCGCGGGCAGGGGGGAAGACTGGCTCGCGAACTATCCCCCCTACCGAAAAGAATTTGCGCTTGCCCAGTCAGGCCCCCCTACCGGCCGCCGTAGCGTTAGCGACGGAGTACGGTATGCTAAATCTCTCTAGGCACACAAGCCCGACGCTAGGAAAATGGTGACAGTGCGAGTAGGGATGACCCGACTCCGCACGTCCCATTTTCTTTGTTTTCCTTTTTTTGCGGCTGCGTACGTTCCCCGGCTTGCCGAAAAAGAGTTTTTTTCTCTCTCTCTGGTCTGTCTTCCCCCGATGTCATCTCGGGAAAGCAAGAGGGACGAAGGCGCTGGCGGCCTGTTCCTTCGTTTGCATGTTGACTGCGGTTGCTGCTGTTTGGCGAGTTGTCCCGCCCTTACGGAGATCACTTTCTCTCGGAGATGACCATCCCGAGCGCTTTGTTGGAGTCGGTTCAGAGAGCCTTGGAATTGTTTACCTTCAAAGTTCTTGTGGTACGTGCGCGCTGTTCTTTTGCGCGCGTGTTGTGCATGGTGTGCGAAGGCGCAGCGTACTGCTGGGGGATTTTCTAGTTGTGCAGCCCCCGAGAAGATCGAGATCAGCGTCCTTTAATTTCATTTCCAAGAAGAAGAAGCAGGCCAAGATCAGCGATTTTTTTTCACGGAAATAAAGCGTCCTGTTGCGTCGTGAGTGCGGAATTATGTCATTCTTGAATGCGACGATCGGTAGTGATCGTTCGCCATAGGTGAGGTCCGAGAGCCCATATTTTTTATATCGAATTTTTCATATATCGAACTATTTCGCGATCCCCTTGGAGTTCGATATAATCCGTGTTCGACTGTACATATATAGTAGGTTAGTAGAGACAGAGACTCACGAGAAGGACATTGAAAATAAAATAAAAGTTTACTGACGTTTCAGGGAGAGGACTCCCTTTCTTCAGGGTGCACTCTGAAGAAAGGGAGTCCTCTCCCTGAAACGTCAGTAAACTTTATTTTTATTTTCAATGTTCTTTTCGTGGTGTCTCTGTCTCTACTAACCTTATTTTTTGGCGCTCTGTGTGAGTTTTTGATTCCAGACTATATATATAATATATATATGTATTGTCAACAGCATTTACTGACAGAAAGAGAATTCGCGTGCATATTTACGACTGTTTACGGTTCTTTTATCTGGTTGTTTCGCTCTTTTGCCAGGGCATTTTTGTTAATACTTCATTCTTCTTCGGGCTGCTTGCTGGGCATCTGCCTATATACTTACCTTTGCACTAGGCTTGCCCTGGTCTTGTGTTATAGATTGTATATATGTAAAGTAGTATTGTATGGAAAATCAAGAGGACCCATGGTGTTTAACCTAGGCTTTAATATCATACCTTAAGGTTTTCTCTGTTGTCATGCTGCATGTCGTGGTTTTCAACGAGTGGTCAGATGATAAAATTTGAATTCAATTGAAAGGCACAATATCAACGACAGTAAATTGAAGCGAACTATTCCCATTGATTAACCTTGTTGTCTGGTTCAGGTGGAGTCTGAAGTAAATAGGATTATCCCAGCACTGTAAATAAACGATGCTGTGAAATTTGCGAATGTGGCATGTAGTTGTAAATCATCACTGCTTGCGCAGACCTCACAAAAGTTGGGCAGAACCTCGTTTTGCCAAAGCCCACTTTCAGCACGGAAAAACGATGTGCTACTAAAGTCGGTTCCGAGAATCATACACATACAGCTAAATTCGCCTCAAATAACTTTCCGAGCAGCGCTCTCGATTAGTTGTATTCGGAAAAAAATTTTTGTGACCACACAACGTTAGCCATTATAACAACGTCAGCCACAGTCAAAGCATCGCACAGTCAAAGCGCAGGAGAGGCAGCGATCACCGTCACTAAGAGATTAGAGAGTGAAAGTTTATTGCCCAGATTTCGTGATGGTATTGAATGTTAAAAGGCACTTCTGCCTTCCTCTACCTCTATAGGACTGCCGTCATTCATGCAAAGCAAAAAACGTCTCTTGTGTCGTGGCATTTATTGAGCTCCAGCGGAAATGATACTGCAGTGCTGGAAGCAGCACGTGTGATGCAAAAGAGCTGTGCTACGACGTCAGCACACGTATTCGCAGAATGGCGCATATAGGAAAGGAAACACCAAGCGCGGTTAAGTTGAAAGGGTCCTTGTAGTCACTCAATTTTGAACCGGCGGAGGAGAACGTTTCTGAGGCCGCCTGTTTATGACGAGATGAAATTGGATTTATGGCATTTAAAACTCGAACTTGTTGTTCAATATTCATTCGTGGGAGAGTAACTGGTGCCTAAAAACGTCTTCCGTGGGTGATTTTTTTTCGTAACCAATGACCTATTCCTTTGAACATATGTTGTCAAATGAAATTTGAGCGAGCGCCTTTGGTACAGATTGAAATAAATGCTTTTATGTGGTGCTGCCATAACGGCAGCGCAGTAGCCCCCGCTCTGAAAATTTGATTATAGCCTTCGCTGAAAGGTTCGTAAATTGCAGTTGGCGTGTAATTCTTGAGACGTAATTGTGTGGAGTTAACTTCACAGTCAAAGAATCGTCATAACCCATTATAGGCTCCGGACAGCAAAGTTGCGGGGCGAGTGCAGCGCTAGCCCGCGGCAGACCCGCGCATCTCTGGGTCCGGTCCCGCCGCGTACACCGCCTTCAGCACCCTGGGACGCAACTTTGCAAAAACGTGTGTCGTAACGTTATGTGCGTGTCTTCCTACTACATAGTGCAACGAAGTCATGCAGAAATTTGTTATAGCAGGGGAAGCCTCAAAAAAAAAAAAAACTGGGGCGCCGATAAAATGCTGTCGCCTTGCTTCCGAGCCATAGGTGGACGCACTGGGAAGCGTGTGTTCAAGGTTTTGCATTCTCTCCCGCGGAATCTCCTGCTCCCTTTTTTGGAAGATACGCAGTGTGGTTACTGAATCTACAAAAGCCCACACTAAGCGAGTGGATTACATGCTGCTGTGGTGTACGAGCAACATGTTAGTACGCTGGTTAGTAGGTGGTAAATCCGCAAGGTCGCATTTAATTTCGTAACAAAGAGGGCCCCCAAACATGGTTATAGCTGCGTAGGTACTATCACAAAGCTGTTCTAGTCTGCTTCATCTAATATTTCACGTGCTTATATTGCCGTATGAAATACATGTAAACACATATGAGGCGACACCTATAGGCGTTAACGTTCCCAAATGTTTCGCGAGCTATTGGATAGCATAAAATCACCACCTCTTCTTGCAAAAGAAACAATTAAATTGTTGTGTAAGCCATGAAAAGCAAAAAAAAACAGAGATAAGACGTGCCGCAATAAAAGTTGGAAATATATAAACGCCGGACGAACTTTTTGCGCTCGAGGAGGAGCGGAAGGAGGACAAACTTTATTTATCCTGTCCGTTGTGATTCCGGTCACTCCGGACCAGTGACGGGTGTCTTCAGGGAACTAGGTTTTGCTCCTGTGACTTTTGCTGCAAAGGTGTTAACGGTAATAAAAGCGCAATTATTTTTGTTTAAGAGAGGTCTCACGCCAGACCCGTAGACATGGGGAGAAGAAAAATACCCGAGTACGAATATTCCCTAATTCATTCCGATACGCCTATTAAATGTTCTTCTTCCCCCTCCGCGAGCCCCTCCCCTCTAAATGAAATTTCTTGTGATGGCCTCCTCATGAAGAGTTTTTTGGGGGGCCCGCGTTTATACAGCTATCGTACTGGGCTACACGTGGAAGCCCAAACGTTTCTTGGCGGAGCGGGCACTTATTAGCGGCAGCACTTTTGCTATATCAAACAAATGTGAATTTGATACTGTTACATGTATGGAGCATCACATTCGGATCAAAGACCCATATGTAACACCCATGTGGTCCAGTTAGCAGTTCTGCAGTGGCAAGTGCACTCACATGGATGGAGTACTTCACGCGGAAACATCGCGCAACGTCTGATATATTTGCAGACAAAGCCTCCTATTTGGTGGATTGAACAATATAAATTACGTTCTATTTTGAAGGGAAACATGCAGATCTTCACAAAATTCTGCCCGCAGGCAGGCAGTACAAGCGTTTCTCTTCAGGGTACCACGCGTATGCGGTCTTTTTATGATTTCCCACACGCGAATTCAGCTGAATAAATCCTTCTTTATTCACCTGCACCATGTGTCGGGATTACGGTACAATCTCGTACTTCGTTTTAAAGCCAAAAGGGACGACTAATATGCTTCATCCGCGCCGCAAAAAGAGGATCGCTCCCCAGCCAGGAACGTAACGGGTTCAGGGGAACGACCCAGTGTTGCGCATATCTGCCGAAGGGGGCGCTCGGTGTTGCGGGCTCCGAATCCCCCTGGGCGCTGTCCGGCGCCTATAAGACAGTTGTTTGTAGTCCAAGAGCATATTTATTGTAAACATTCTTCCTCTTGTCAGCGTCTTTGCAACACTTTTCTCGTATATTCTAAAGACGCTAATGATCCTCGCATATAATTAAATTGCCGAAAAGTCAATTGGTGTTAAAATATTAAGGTCGTTGTATATTGCAGAGAAGTAATCTTTAATATTTTGTTTAATAGATCAAACAAGTTTTAAGCTGGTATTTTTAAAAAGGTAATGACCTAGAAAAGCAAGAACTGTTAAAAGAAAAAACGTTATTATTACCTTTTATTATTACGCTCAGCAATTTTTTGTTATCTTTATATTTTTTGATTATTAATTTCTACAATGTGCCTAATATACCGCAATGTAATACATTTATACAAAACACTGCGGAGAAGGCAGCGAGAGTTGATACGAAGTCAATGTTAAGATTTATTACTGTGGTTGTATTGGTTGTCACAGGTGCAGCACTTATTGCAAGGTAACCGTAGCTGCGGAACGGTCTGTCTTCGCAAGCCGCCGGAGGTCCTCTGTTGTCCTTATCAATATCACGCCTCATCTGACTATTGCGAGAGGTTTTTCAATGCCTTTCCGGTCACAAATAGCAGGCCAAGGTTTCCTTCAGGGACAAAAGCTCCACTACGAGAGCTTTTGTCAAGAGACAGGTGCCGTCGGCCTTACGCGACTCTGTTGGGGTAGCGGTTTCAGCATCGCCAAACGCGCCTACATTCCTTAGCTATTCTTTCAACGGTAAAAAACGCGAGCAACTATGTATAATTTTGTGTCATTTTTTGTTCGCATCTTTCAAAAACAACAAATTCGCGTGGGTCAAACTAATGTGGTATATTTGGATTTCGCAAAAGCATTTATAAAGTGTCGCATTCGAGCTACTGTTCAAAATTGACAAAAACGTTTAAAATATTCCCTTGACAAAATGGTTTTTTGTCCTATCGCAGCTCTCGTCAGTTCAATAAAGACAACGGTCTAGAGCATTGCAGTTAATTCCGGAGTTCCGCGGGGAGCGGTACTGGGTCCCCTTTTATTTTGTTATATATAAGTGACCTAAAAAATTGCGTCACGGTCCCGATAAGGTTGTTTGCCGACGACTGTGTTGTTTGTACTGAATCGAAACTGAACAAGACCAAGTTAACCTGAACAACAATCTTCAAAGAAGAAAGGATTGGTGCGAAGATGGCAAATGACTTTGAACGCAGAAAAAACAGTCTCTATGTCTATAACAGGAAGAAAGCACCTCTAAATAAAAGTACCAGATTGACAATGCTAGCCTTAAGCGTGTACAAAACTATAAATATCTTGGGTTATGGTTGTACGCCAGACGTCCAGTGGAACACTCATATAGATTATGTGTGTTCCATGGCTACCAAGGCATTATATAGCCTTCGGCGTAACCTTTATAGCGCCCCTACCGATATAAAGTGCCTAGCTCACAAACCCCTAGTTAGACCTATTGTCGAATATTCTAAAATTGACTTGGATCCTTACACACAGTCAAGCTGCAATAAAATAGCAAAATACCGCGACTTGATGCGAGATTTATTTTTAATAAATATCGCCGACATCATTCACTACTAAATTTTTTAGAACAGCGGGCTGGATAGTCTGGAAATTAGGTCGAGGATGAGCATCTGAAATTCCTCTTCCAGTTAATTTATAATCATTTTAATCTAAACTATTCAGATTTCTTCCAAAGTCAACACACAAGACCACTCCAGACATCGCCTTAGTATGTACATACCACCCCTAGCCCCACGTAACGACTGCTTTAAGTTCAGTTATTTCCGACGTGCTATTGAAGAATGGAATATGTTTCCGGAGTCTATAATTGGGTCTTTCCCTCGCTCACATCATTTGACAGAACCTAAAACAGCTATTTCCTGAATAACAGTGGCCCAATGCCTTTCGTTGTGTGCGTGCGTGTGTACCTTTTGTTGGTCGCATGAGACGGCAGTAGTAGTTGTTTTTCAAATCTTCAGCGTTGTGCAAAAGTGCAGCCTCAATGCGTCATGCACTGCTCTGCGCGTATGTATTGCACCGCATGTGTGTTCCTTTTATTGTTATGTATAACTTCGAGCTGCTGCTCACAATAATAGCGAGAAATTTTCTCAAGGACCTGTACTGTACTCTTTTTTTCGCAAATAATTGTTTTGTACTTCCACTCAGTAAAAGGCCCACTTCTGGGCTAACAGTATCAATAAATGAAATGAAATGAACTGTTGCGTAGCTAAGCTTCGAGATAGGGCCAGACTATGCGCGTTAAGAAGACTTGTGTGGTTTGTTAGTTGTGACGGTTTCGCTTTGGAATGGCTGAAATTTTTCGCTTCCTGTTTTTGACTGGCATTTGCGTTTGCGCATACATGATACAAGTAAACTAGCTCCGAATTACCACATTATGAAGCCCTGGGTGACCTGCTGTGCTGAGAAACTAATAAAACCTTGTTTCTTAGGACATTCTTTAGTGCTTTCTGTGCGTGATATTATAGCGAGGAGATCATAAAACAATATTGATACAAATCGACGGTTGGAACGTTTATCATACACAGCTGAAAAAAACACTAAAGGAACGAAAGATGACAATGGGTCATTAGAAAAGGGAGGCTAGATGCAACAGCCTTGGGTGACGGCTGAGATGACTACTTCGGTAGGATGCCAAAGAGATGGAAACTCACAGGCAAAGCGCCAGTAATGGCAGGTTAAAAACAGGTAGGAGAAATCGCCCATGATCTGATATGGCGACTCCCATTGTTATTTTGTATTCAATGCACGTAACGCTTGTGCCAATAGAGTGATTTAGGCATGGAAATGAGCGATATTATACAGATATCATACAAGCCCTCATGCGCCGTAATTAAAGCAGGTCCAGCCCCATCGCTGTTATTTGATGACAGCCGACCGCATTTTCCAGAAGGGTTTACTCTTTGTGACTGCGACAGTGTCTTGGTCTTCGGCAGATACGCCGGAAGGTTTTCGAACGTCGAGGAGTTGAGCGAGGATGGCGCCAATATGGTACATTGGCTCCTCGCGCTGGCACGACAGATTTGGCGCCTATAATGACCTCATCGCCTGGGAGAATGCCCGTGGAATCCGAACGTTTCTTGCATCCGAGAACGGTCTTCCACTCGAAGCTGAGAGCTCCAAAGTCCAGCCGTGGCATGGCTAACTACCAACTGTCGCGCTGTTCACCGTCGTTAGAGAAAGAAAACAGGAAGTTTTTTTCTTTGTTCTACATTAACCAAAGCGGCACCCAGGCACCCAGCACGTCTGAGGTATCGTAGTTGGCATGGTTGTTACCTCGCGTTGCGTTAAAAAAAAGGTATTTTGCAAAACAATAGCACGCCAAGATGGCGAAACTGGAATTGTAAAGCTGCCGCAGCGTCCAACGCTCAATGCTCCAGCGCAGGAGTCGCAGCACCGACGCGCAGCAGCTTTGCCCAACAAACGAAGTTCTCTGTGATACCGTTGCTGGGATATCAAGGTGCTGACACTCGGTATAACAATTCTTCCCTGCGTGCTCAGTGGTGTGCGGCTTAATGTTGAAATAATTAATGAATTATCTTTTACGGGGAAAACAAAGAACGAGAAGTCTCATTACGGTTGATCACAAATGCCACTCTGTAGTCAAAATTTCCCTATGTACGCACCGCTCATATGGGGGTATTTGGTAACTAAGCTGAAATAAAAGGTCGGCGGTTTGGAAACCCTCACTTCTGATGTTAGTGGCCGCGTACTGTCGCAAGCTTCTGTGATTTTCTTGTGGAGTTATATCGCAACACTCAGAGACTGCTTTGTACATGTAATATGCTCACGCGGATACTATGCAAAGCTAAATGAAGGCATTGTGTCGTCTTACGAGTTAGGGAGAACTGGTCCGCGCGCATCTACGCCTTGTAGGTACAGCTTTACACGTCATAGGTTTTGATCACACTAAAGATGGGACCTTGGCCATCAAGCAAATTACTTAAGCTTTCTTGATCGCACCCTACTGCCAGTATTTCGTATACACCATTACGAAAAAAACTACTACAAAAGCAAAGAAGCAATACACTTTCTGGAGGTCCCGGCTCACTGTCCCTTACCCGCCGTGGTGGCTCAGTGGCTTAAGGCGTTGTGCTATTGAGCACGAGGCCGCGGGTTCAATTCCCGGTCGCGGCGGCCGCTTTTCTGATGGAGGCGAAAAGCAAAAACGCCCTTGGGTACGAGATTTCGGCACACGTTAAAGATCCCCAGGTGGGCAAAATTAATCCGGAGCCATCCACTACGGCGAGCCTCATCGCCTGCGTTGCGTCGGCGCGTAAACCCATAAAACCAATCAACCACTCTACCTAAGTGGAAATTACAAACGCGGCTGACGACGGAGTTTCGATGCTATGCAAGATCTAACAAAAGGCGTTACCCCTGTTCCTTGTCCATCGGTTGCCCGGAAGCAGAAAGGTTATATTCAGTGGCGTCACACCCATGCAGGCAATATTGTTCGGTGCGCCGCTATGTATGTGCCGCAACGACTGTTTTACCTCGGACTCCACGTGATGGCGGTATTTGTGCGTGCTGGCTACACATAATAAAGCCCGGAACAAATAACAACAGCCGATTGATGTTGCAAACTGTGCCCTTCGGAATTCAAAGAAATACGTCGAAGCTAAATATGCTGCGTGGAGCACCCTGCAATCTATTACCAGACACTGGCCAGGTCGTGGCACTACTATGTGAGCCGTTAAATCTCGGTGCATCTGTGTGCACGTGTTAGACAATGATGAATGCCTGTTGAAGGTCTGTCTGCTGCGCAAGGACAACAACAGAATTACTTTTGCCGTGGAAGCCAAAGCCCTGGAAGCGGTGCGGAAGCGAAACTCAAGTACTGTGTTCAAAGAACGCTTGCAATTGGCCAGCGCTTGTGCCGACAAGAGATTGGTACGTGCACACCAAGGTCTGGGAAATGACCAGGCATGCAATAACTTCTTGCTACCATTGTGTTTAATCCGCCGTACTCATAGAATGGTTCTTAAAAGCACTATTTCGTCTTTGTGCCCGGCGAAGCACGAGAGGGCACGATTGTGCTGACATCCATGGACGCAGGCGACTGCAGCGTCGGCCTCTTTCGCGATAAGAAATGTGCGATAATAAATACTATAAAAAGTATAAGTAACACAAAGGCACAAATTAAATCAAATTCAAGCACTCAGTGTAGCAAATGAAGTTTGCTAGAGAGCATACGCAGCTACTAGCTGCGCGTTGGCTAAGTGTGGTAGAGTGCGGCAATGGCGGCCCCTTTTCTCCTGAATGTGAAAAAAAAAAGAATGCTCATCTGTGGCTGCTTCGGCCTACATTCAGGGCTTCCAGATGGTTAACGTGCTCGCATCACGGCACGCCTCATATCCAACTTCTACCTCTCAGTATTGAGCGGACCATTATGAGCGTCTCGTGCCCTCCTACGTCAGATCAGGAGGCTACGTCAACTGCTACTCCACAGCCGTCATCATAATCGTCCTCCACTGACGTGTGCTGGAACGTTCACACAAGATCTTGCGCGCGGTGCGTTCCTGGTCGTGCTATTCGAATTTGAAAGTTGCTCTCGCGCGAAATCGTTGAAGGGAAGGTGCGCGCGAAATTTGAAACCGGAGCGCTGCCAGTCATCGTCATCTGTTTCGAGTGGCGCTATCTACGAACGAGTTGGGAGGCTCGATTTACGGAGCGCCCCTCTGGTGGAAGTGGCGCCATCTGTCAAAATATATCCAAGATGCATTATTTCAATAGAAGAACATAGAAAGAACGTTTATTTCATTCTTTACCAACAGTACTGCTTTGCCCTCTGTTGTTTTTGCCATCTTGCTAGTATCTGGCTAGTACTTCATCTTTTACCAGCCTACCTGGCTACGTACATATCGTACATGTACGTCGTACATTGCTAGTACGTTGGCTAGTACCCAGTTCTTACGTCGTCTTAATTGATTATTTCCCGTTTACGTGACCGATGACGTAGGCGGTCGGCTCACGCAAGTACATGTTGTAAAAAGAAAATCGCTTCTTTGCCAGGGACTCTTGAGTTACGATTCTGGCATCTAACACCTTGCTCCACGGAGGCAGGCTGTTATTCTTATAAATAATGTTTTAGGTTATATTTCGGCTGCAACATTGGTGGACGCTGCAGTTGTGGGGTGCTGCATGCAGAGATATAAGGGCTAATCTAAATTTGCGGATCAGTGTTGGAGACTGTTGCATCAATCCATAGCTACGGACGCTGCCGTTGTAAGGCCACGCTGCATGCTCTGACATAATCGGGTAATTTGAAGAGGAGGACCTGGGGTATTGACACGGCTGCAGAATCGCTGTCCGTGTTTGGTACATGCTGCATGCCGTGGAAATGAGCGGATAATTCGAAAGTCAGCAGCAGCAGCAGTGGAGCGATGTAGCCAGGAGATGAGCGGGTACTTTGAAATTGCTCAGGGTGGGTTCGGACGTTCACGTTGTTACACACCCCCTCATTGCCATGGACCACACTGTACGCGGGGAAATGAGCGGTGGTTGTGTTTTACACGAACAGGTTCCGTCCAAGTCCTTCCGATTGACTCAAGTGGAGCCGGCGATAATGATAAGATGCCCGACGCCAAATTAAGGGAAGCTCATAATATCTGCGTGTGGGAACAAATTCAAAGATTGAGGGACCGGCCATCAATGTCTTGGTCTGACGCTTTTTTTTCCACGAAATGCTACGTTTGGCGATCTCTTCGAAGACAAGTGTATATGCATCCCCCTTAAGAGCAATTATTTCGCGTGGCGTTTCCTAGGTTTTCCCCAATGCTGAGATGTGAACGTACATAACGTGTCATACTCTAAATTACTAGGACTGGTTTGGCAGTCAACTTGAGGAATAAATTGACGCCCTTCAAGTCGTTCTTAAATTTACCATGGTTTAGTTGCGTAATGCATACATGGAATATTTAGTACGAAACAGGGGTGCACCTATATGACAATTTCTCACTGGTGTTCAATTCGTGTGTCGAAACAAAAAAACTACGGGTTCGGTTACGGTTCGGGTTCGGGAGCATTCATTTCGTTCCTGTTCAGATCCGGTTCGACAAAACCATGACTTCCGAACCACGCACGAACCGGTTCGGAATCTTGCATCTGTTTTCGATCCGGTTTCGTGAGTCCAACTAGTACCAAACTGCGAAAAAAAAATGTTTGCAGTTTATAGCGACCACAAAAACTAAATGTAACACTGGTGTGTTCAATATTTTGCTTTTTCTGGAAAAAAAGTGGCGTAACATTTAACACAATAGTCGTAATCAAGCCAGACACAAAGGAAAAAAGATGAAGTAGTGATGATTTATGAGCTTTTTTCACATCCAAGCCTTTTGTTCTCATATACAGAAAACTGAAAACGACCACCAATGGTCAGGCGTTTCGTGGAACATATGCCTTCTCCCGTTTCGTCTTTTTTTGAAATAGCAATCTTTTCTCTCCCATCGCCGATCAACATGAACGTTGCTATGTGATTCTAGCTCACGTCCCCTCCGTAAATTAGCAGGGGACGTGCCTAATTAACGGCGGGCTGCTTCGGCTCATCACTTGTACCACAAGCAAAATCCTACAAAGGTAACCTAAATGCTGTATATTAATTGTAATATGTGGTCAACCGGGGAAATTTGTTTGCAGTAACTTGCCCGGTGGTGTGAGCTAACATTTTAAAAGTCAGCTTTAGTTAACGCGCAATCTTTTCCTATTCCTCTGAAGTCATTTGAAAGCACTTTGAGGTAGCTATTACGGAAGTGTGCGTGACCGTGAATACGTCTCCATTCCGCCTGATCAACGCCCTCGTTTCGTCCGTTAATTTGCGGAATTTTATGTTATAATATGCGATTGCAAACTTGGAAGGGGAATTTCACGACGCGTGGCTCATGAGATAGAACACTTTTAAAAAGATGCTCGATAATTCGCCAGAACTAGTACCCCCTTCTTCCCCTCCTTTGGAATGAGAAGCAGGAGCAGCCTAGAAGCCAATTCGACTTCTAAGAGAGTGTATCTTAAAAAAAGCAACGCAATCTGAAACAGACGCAACAACACAGCCGGGAGAAAACGTGGGCGCTGGGCAAATGGCACAGAGTGAGGCTGGCATATACTCTAGTGCTGTAATTTCCTCCAATTCGTGGTGTCCGTATGGTTGGGAGATACAGTTTGTTGCAAATAGCCTGCGACACATTAAGAGTTATCTTTGCATTATGTATTATCCCCATTTGCAAATGTTAAATGCGGGAACTTCTCCACTGTACGGGCACTGAAACCCTGACGATTATCGTAGGCACCACTGCGGTACCTGACGACATGTCTGGTTTTGAAACGTCTACAGCAAAAACCTACCTTTGGTGTTTTGCTTATTTGATGACTGAATGCAGCAAAAAAGAGCAGAAGTAATTCGTCTGGTAACTCGGCATCGAATTAAAATGTGTTTTTTTTTCTCTAACTCCTATTTCCGAAAAATATTGGTGGTTTGATTCCTTGAAGCAATTCCTGTGCAACGAAACACACCGTATAATGCTGACCAACAAAACAATATAAGGCACGTGACGATATTTAAAGGGCTTCGAAATCAAAACGCAGAAGCCTTTGCTATTCGTCTACATCACAAACCTGGCAGCTGGGTGCAGTGTTCGAACCCACATCTTTGTGGTTCAGCTCAGCCACCGACCGGTTATTGTTTGCCCCATTTCTAGAAGATTTATACTTTCCAGGTATGAGAAATGTATCAAGAATGGACATGGCGGGTGTTGGACCCCACTTTTGCGCAGTGTAGCTACCTTGTGGCCTTACTGCCCTACACAGTTGCAGAGACCTAAGGGCAAAGACATTTCACATCAAAAACAGGTTTCCAAGAGGTCGAAATTTGTCCGCTCAGCTATGAACATAGCCGCGCTAACAGTTGTAGAATGCCATTGCAACATTGACGTGCATACTTTTCCTCCTGGTGCAACGATGAAAAAAGCGTTAATATTGCAGATCGATCTGAAGGGGAAAGTATGTGAGAGGTAATAAACCGATGGTACGAAAACAAATGCACCAGATAGCGTTGACCGCTCATCATTAACAGGTGATGGTCGACCCGTGCTGTCGTGAACCGGTAACGGTTATTTGTTTCTTTTTTTCCAGTTCAGTTCCGGAGCGTGTTGAGCATGCTGAAAAAATATTGGTTGGGGTTCGGGTTAAGTTCCGACAAATATACCGGTTCGGTTCCAGCTTTCAGATCGGTTCAGTTGCCCTTTGACATGACGGTTCGAGCATTGTTAGGGATTTTCGCTTAAGCAAAAGGGAGAGACAAGCTGGTTGGTGAACATCCATGAGTGAAACGTAAGCGCAAACAGAAACAACGACGAAGGACGAGGTGCTGACACAGTTTTGGTTCCATTAACGCATAATTTCATTTTTACGCCCCTCTTTTCGTTTCCGCATTGTCGCTTAATTCTACACTTCCATCGAACGTATATGGGAACAGATTATGCATTTACCCTTTGTTGCCGTTGGATTTCCTCATATATTGCCAAACTTTGCCTTTTTCGAAAAACGTTATGGGAGACAAAGATGGTGTCGCTTTTCTTCCCCTTACTCAAGGCACGGGTGAGTGCTATCGTGCAGTGTTTCAGAATTAGCGAAGAAAACTTATCTACCCACGTGGATGTCTTCGGCAACCGGAATCCACACCGGCTTACCGCGTATTTCTTTAGGAAAGTCCTGACGCTTTAACGAAACTATCGTTTTCCTTTGCTTTCGCTGCGCTGTAGAACAATAGACCCTACCGCGATCCCGAACAGGGAACCTAATGAATTTATCATGTGCCCTTTTTAGATACCTAGTTGCAGAAACTGTTGTGGCAAGTCTTGTGAAATAAGACCTTTTTACAAATATTTGGATGCCATTGGCATATGGAAGCGCAAAGAGAGAAATGGTGTGTATTATGGAAGGCCGGGAGTATTCGCAGACTTTAGGGAGCAAAAGAGATGTTGCTAACTACAAACCTGACGTCTATATTACACTAACTGGCCAGATCGATCGGCAAGTATCCAACCTCATGATTCTGCACTTACCTTAAGTGGGGTTGCAGAGGTTCCTCAAACCTTGGCAATTAGGACGCCTATTTAATGTAGTCATAGCAGCTAACAGAGTAAAACATTTTGTCCAGGAACAAAGAAAGATATTTTATTACAATTACGGCAAAAACGTTGTTCGCGTCAATTGCAAGCGAGGCGGAACGCCTCAAAGCTGCTGCAATGCGACAACCTTCGCCGTCGCGACCGCGGTCGCCAGCAGCGACACTTATCTAGGTTAATCTTCCGCGTGATGTTCGCGCACATATCGCCGCTATAACAAGGCGCACCACAATTATGAAGCTCGTAAGGCAGCAGTAAAGATTTTTCATGTTCGTTTCCCCGAAGTCCCGTGGGGATCAGCAACACAATCGCCCAGACTCCGCTTGATTTGGCAGGAGGCTGGCAAGGCGATGGTGTTGAAGTTCTCGGAGAGGGTGACCGAATTTACGACGTCGAGGCGTTTGTAGTTGTTGAAGGGAAAGGAAGAGTTCATATACAACTATTTACAGACGGATAACTGTGTACATGAGCAACAAAAACCGAAAAACCTGAAACTGCAGTTAGACGCTAGCTCTAAGTGCGAACAAGCCACTCGAGCTTTCCAACTCCGTCTAACTCTGCTTTGCTCGGAGCGAACAAAATACGCTCGACAAACGACGGCCGGGACTCTGTTCCCGCCGGAGGATCCGTCTAGTTGCCCGGTACACAGCTGTACCCTAAGCTTCCGACGCGATCCTAAAGTCTACCTCTCGCTTAGGGGGCTCACAAATCCCAACATAGTTTTAGCGGTCGAGACTCCTTCTCTCGCCGGGAACTGTCTAGCTGAGAGCTGAGGCAAGAACAAGGAGTGCCTTAGAACACGGGTAATTTTGCAGAAAACAAAATAAAATGCTTCGAAAGTTTGTATTGTCACTATGCGCACGTGCGCGAATGTTCTCCTTGACGGCACAGATAGGTGACATTCCTCCCAGAATGTTCAGCTGTGCTTCAGCTCACTTGCGGTGCACAGAAAGTTCAGTTCGGTGCAAGGGTCGAGCAATCAAGGCATCACGCACCCCACAAACACCGCACAACACACCACCTGTAGAAAAACGACGGGTGAAGGGGAACGTTCACGTCGCCATGGCGGTGTTAGGGCTTGGGGGTGATTCTATGCTACCCTCCCCTAGCGATATTTTGAAAGCAGGGCGGAGCATTCGCGTATTTCCAGCCCCCTTTGCAGGTGACCCGGACCATGTGGCGTTGCAATGTCAACGCAACTCTCGACAATTTAGCCCCATGAGCCGAACCCGACTTCAGGGAAGTGGTATCGCAAAATGCGACTTCGATTTCTCTCCCATAGACCGAGTGACCATGCCTCCCCAATGCTCAAACGTAACGCAATGTTTCGTGCTGGCAGCATGAGCGAAGGACGGGTGTTGAAACGGAATGGCGGTCGCGAACGCGACGACCTTCTCAGGATCATTCTTTCCCTTACGTACCGGGAGCCCAGAAGCAGCAACCTCACAAACGTCTGTTGTTAGCAAAGACCGCTCGTGCACGATAAGGGCATTCCGTGCAGCGACCTGACCAAGACATTTCTTCAGCTGTTCCAGCACGCACTCACCGGAGCGTAACTCAGGATTCAGGCACGTTATACCCTGCTCT
The DNA here is from genome assembly GCA_013339765.2 of Haemaphysalis longicornis. Classification (NCBI taxonomy): domain Eukaryota; kingdom Metazoa; phylum Arthropoda; class Arachnida; order Ixodida; family Ixodidae; genus Haemaphysalis; species Haemaphysalis longicornis. The sequence goes on along the minus strand of CM023452.1, from coordinate 40,938,795 downwards.
GTCACAGGAGTTAGTGTGTCAACCATTCCGGCGCGGTTCCCGACAAATTCTCGGTAGTGGCAGCAACGAACGCTAAAGCTACGAAGCTCTGTCTCAGACATCGGTTTTGGCGTGATCGTGATTGCGTCTCGTTCCTCCATTTCCACTGTATCTGCCTCCTTACGAGGTCTTCCGCTCTCCTTCACAGCCTCCTCGGGAGCTCTCATTTTCCATTTCTCAGTGTCCATGCAAAGCGCTTTGTTGTTATCCATCAGACTACTCCTGTACGCACTCACCTTCAAGGCTACCTAACCCATGCGGTATCTCCGTATCTTGACTACCCCCTTGAAATGCTCTGAGATGCTTCCCATCAGTATTAACTTGGACTCGGTCTCGTCTACGGGTCATTCGGACCCAGGTTTTCTCGACTGCTTCTTTCTCATGCCTCTCCTCTCTATCCCCACCAATCTCAGCCTCATGAACGGGAGCCTCAATAGTTAACTCAACCTCTACTATCGCCTGTGAATTGTGAAAGAGATTTAGGAAGCTGCTCGTTCCAAATCTTTCCTGCACGACACCTGGCTCCCCCTCCGGTCCACATGCTGGAATCGGGATTCTACCTAGGTGAGCGGGATCGGCCTGTTCTAGGTCAGTTTCTAGGAATAACGCAATTCGCCCCACTTCCGCTGGAGCAACAGGGGCACACTTCAACTCTCTGATTTCAGAGGACACCTTGGCTTCAACGCTCCACATCCTCGCGTCCCTTTCCATGGGTTCGGCCCCGCAGAAATACTACCCTCGTGCAGGAATACATGGCTCTTTACTTTGTGATTGCGAAATTCCACTTCGAAACATTGGCCGGCCCCACTCATCTTGGCTGTCTCTATAGAACTGGCTCGGTCTATTCCCGATTGTTTCTGCCCGCCGGTGTCTGAACTAGAGGTGCTTTTTCGTTTGCGCTCCAGCTCAAACTGAAACCTTTGCAACCGCTCTTCAGATTCGAGATTCAGTTTTTGCGTGCGCTCCTTTGATTTCCGTGCCTCTCTTCTCTCCCGCTTCGCGCGCTTCTTTTCTCTCCCGCTCCTCGGCTTCGACCTTCAGTTTTTGAAACTCTAACTCTATTCGTCTAAGAATTATTGTTTCAGATTCCGCTTGCGCCACCCCTCCTACCGCCGTTCCTCTTTGAGGTGGCGCGTTATGTGTCTGAGCATTTCCGTCTGCTTCCGCCGTGTTCGCCAGCATTCTCCATGTGACTAACATGCACCCTAGGACTCAGCCTACACCGTCACAACGGAGCGCAAGATATCGCACTCACTTGCACCTTCAATAGTCGGCTGCCGCGTGGTTGACTTTGTGGCGCCAATTTCCTTGCGCTGACTTGACCCGAAGGCACCATTACGCGCTTAGCTCCATTGGTGCTGATGACGGCGTGCTTGCGTCCGCTTTCTGCCCTTGGCTGTGCCCTGGTGACTTCTTCTGCCAAATCCTGCCGGCTGCGCCCGTAAAGATTGTTCATATTCATTTGGCCGAAGTCCGGTGTCGATCAGGAACCCGGTCGCCCGGGGCCTCGGTTGCTTTGGCAGGAGGCTCGGGAGGGAATGGTGTTGGAGCTTTAGGAGATGGTGCCCGAATAGACGAAGTCGTGGCCTTTGTAGCTTATGAAAGGAAAAGAAGAGTTTATATACAAATATTTACGGTAAAATAACTGGTTACACGAGTAACAAAAACGGAAAAACCTCAAACTGCCATTAGACCCTAGCTCTAAGTGACAAGTCACTGGAGCTTTCCAACTCCATCTAACACGGCCATTCTCGGAGCGCACAGTACCCATGCGATAATGTCGGCCCGGCATCCGTTCCCCTGAGCGCATCCACGATTATGTCGGTAAGACGTCCCCGCTGAAAGTGGGAAGGCTCCACTGCATGTCGATATCAGGGCCGTTTTCATCGTTGGCGATTCCCCAATTTTCTCGCTTTTTTTCCCAGATAAATTCCGCGCCGAATTTTAGAAGTTTTAGCATTTGTTCACTCTAAGCGTTGCTCTATTTCGGCTTTATTGGCGGTAGTTTAAATGTAGTGATTCAGGTACCCACCCAAATTTCAAATCGTGTGTAAAAAATTATCGTTCTTTCTTGGCAACCTGGGCAACCTTTCGAAAGGATCACCCTAGTACAATCTGTGTCTTTTCAATAAACAATAAAAGAGGGAGCGCTGCTATCAACAACGACTATTTGATAGATTTAAAACACCGCCCATAAAAAGTAATTTCCTCTTTATTAGGTCTGTTATTTATCTTTTCCTCGTAATGATCACGCACTGGAAAATCCATAACGAAAATGTATAGATAAATATATTCAAAAACTGGAGAAAATTCTGTCAACGTATCAGTGAATTCACATTTCACCTGAGAACGGTAGAGCATAAAAGAAAAATATTATATCAGAAATTTTAACTTACCTCGATACACCGAAGCATACCGAAAAGCCACTTAAATGCCGTAGAGGTGAACAAGACTAAGCAGTTGTGAATTTTTTAATTTGGCAAAAAAATTTTGTTGAAGATTAATTATATCTGTGCGTGATTTTTTTTAATTTCACGCCAATACATTGTAGCGTAACTGAAACATCGAAACCTGTAATATCCCCCTGGAAACAAGCGGGACTAAGCAGACCCATTTTTGCTGTCTTCCGCCATTTATTCGAGTATATGTATTTTAAACTTCATTCGCCCATTTCACTTACGGTGAAAATGCATATTGCACTTAAAACGCGAAATTTTAAGTTTATTTTGATGTCTCGCCGCTTTTGAGGGTTTCCAAAAAACGTACCTGGTCCATTTCCGACGTTCCGCATAGTGATCACAGCCTCAGAATAACTGCAGTTTGCCAGCAGGTATTGACAGCTTGCAATGCCGTCATTCACGTAAAAATAACATATAAGACTATGCCGCCCGCCTTTCGGAAAGTGGACGCCGCGAAACGCCTTCACGCCCGAGTGCAGCAAAAAGATCAAACGTTCACCAGTTACATCAAGGATGTTCTGGACCTATGCCGGCATTGTAGTCTATCCATCGACAAAGCTGATAAAATCAACAACGCCGTGAAAGGTATAGATGACGATGCCTTTCGAATGCTCTTGTCGAAATACCCGCTCTCCATTCCCGTCCTAGTGAACCTCGGTCATTGAATTGAGGAGATTCGCAAGGAGCGAATATTTACACGGCGCACTTCATCTCATGAGGGGACACGCGAATTGGAATAGATCTTAAGCAAAAACTGGCGCCTTGTATTGGGAACGTGTGTGCTTCAGCTATGTTGGAGGATTCCCGGATCTCCGGATACCGCAGTATACATGACAGCCCGGTGTTAGCGACGCGAACGTCAGTATTTATCGTTGTCCAAGATGCTTAAATACTGCCGTGTAACTTTCTGTGCACAAAGATGATACAAGGACGACAACGGAAATAGCGTACATATCTTTTTTAAAAAGAATTCTCGACGGAAGCATGATTGGAGCCCTGCGTAAAGTAGCTTGAGGGTGTCGACTTCCCTTCGCGCAGTAATATTATAGCTAGATCGCATGCATAGTCACGAAACGAACAGTATGTACAGGACTTAAAAGGTCCCAGAGTGAGCTGTTTTCTAACCCTGTATATTTGTCGCATAGCAGTCCTGCTGGTAGTTAAGACGCACTGCATCGGAAAGCTGGTATACTTTATCGTATGGGACGAGTTTTGAGTCTGCTGTTGGTGCTTTACGCGCCGTGTTTTCTTTTTATTCTGGACATTCGGTGGACTCTTATGGAAGTACTACGGCTTCTTTCGTTTGGCAAACATTAGAGGAAATAAGGGATCCATGAGTGTTGCAGCCTTCCTGTAGCGCCATGAGTAGCGCAAGTAACGTGCGTAGTAACCCGTGTATCGATCGGTCATTTACCGCTCGTCGCCTGCTGTTCGACCGTAGCCTATTTTCCCAAGATCAAATTCTTCTAGCGAAATTTTCTAAGCGGTAGTGTGCACCCAGTTTTGTTGTCCAGGGCGCGAGGAGGGGACGCTCAGAAGTCGGCGCGGAGCACGCGCTAACGATCGCTCGGATTTTTCTCGCTCTTTAGGGTTTTCGCAGTTTTTTTTTTCTAAAGCCTTTGCATGTGCCGGGGACGCTCAGCGGTCGCCGCGAGGCACGCGCTCACCTGCGCTTGGCAATGTATTGGTAATTTATTTTTTCATTGGAAATTTATTGGTAATATATTGGCAATGTGTAACGCCTTACACGCCACGCACATTATGCGCTACACATTACGGCCAGCTACAACAGCTCCTCTGTTAAAAATGCCCGGTATGCAATTTATTTGATTAAGTGTTTTTTTGCAGGTTTCCTCTGCATCCCAGATGACCTTTAGCGTATAGTTATATCGCGGAGTGCCCACCTCCCTCATTTCAACGTCAGGACAGCCCGCAAGTTTCGAAGCGTTTCAGGAATGACCTCCTGAGAAACCCGCAGGATGCGAACCAACACGAATGTACTTCCAATGGTTGCGTTCTCAATGCCAAAAAGAAAAGGAGAACAAACGCGACAGCCTCCAAAAGCTTCCCTGCCGGTGCCTCCCTGAGTTCCGTTTCGATGCATAATGCGTATTTCCGAAGTCGCTCGCAAATGTGGGACCGAGTAAGGTCCACAAATTACTCGTCGCTCATTTGTCTGCACTTACATCTGATAATAAAAGGATCGCCAACCCCAGAAAGCCCCTCACACGCTCCGTAAAGCAATCCCGCGACCGCCATCCCCCAACATGGCGTCGGGTGCTCGTTTCGTTTTTCTTCCGGTAGATTGCGTCACTTTTTCATAAGGTCTATAGGGAACCAGAAAGTACTTCTGAGCTCTCCCGCGTAAAGGAACTTCTCTGTGAGGAAGTCATCCAGCCGCTTTGTCTGCTGCCTTGAACTGCGAAGGCTCCGTCGACAGTTAGGCCGACCCTTAGGAGCGTAATTCAGTAGCAGGTAGCCGAGGCCTTGCCGTATTATGGCGTTATGGATACTTTTCCTTACATGACTGCTGCAACTGCTCCAGCGACGTACGCCAAAACTGTCGCAAGTCCGCTTCCGGCACCGCTAATGACATGTGATGAAACCGTGTGCTCTCTCGACATCAGACCACACCATTTTGCCACCGCGCGGCAGCACCGATGAACCAAGTTTCTCCACTTAAGCCTCCGCCGCATAATTATAACTGCTGGCGAACATGGGGCAATCTCCCATTCTGTTTCTTCTGTGGTTCTTCCGGACATGTCGCGAGATATTGCCGCCGGCGTACGATGCGCGTCAGTGCCGTTCTCTGAGCCCCCACATATGGTTTGTCCAACCGGTATTCTTGTAGCATACAACGCCTCTGACGTATATCAGTTAATTCCCTCACCTTCCGACTACAACGCGTCTTGTAACCGTCGCTCGTCTTCTCCGCTACGCCGCATACTTTCTCCGACATGTGCAGAGAGCGGAGGAAGGACCGCCAGGTTGTTTCCCTCACCTCGTTGCGTTATGGCTCTCAACCTACTGAAAGATATCTGGCTCTGCGAAGGCAAGCATCGTACTCCACACCTTCTGACGAGTACCTGAATCGACGCACGAACAAAAGCGATGGGCAGAAATGGTTGTTTATCATTCCTCATCCGCTTAAATCCTCTCGGGACCAACCAAAAGCCATACTAGCCCAAGATTTAAAAGGGGTATTTCATAATGTGAGCCACACAGGCATACGGAAACAGCTAAACGGCCAAAACAGCGGGCAACGTACCTCTACGTTCGAGACTTCCTTGACAGCCGCAAAGCTATTCTGAAGATGGGTGACCTGACATCAGATCCGGTTTCCCTCGGCAACAAGGGCACATCACAGGGTGCCGTCCTGTCCCTATTGCTATTCAACATAGCCCTGATTGGTCTCCCTCCGCTCCTGGCTTCTATACCAGGCATACGCCATGGATTATATACGGACGATATTACCATATCGGCCATTCATGGATAAGTAGGGGACATGGAGAATAATCTCCAACAGGCGGTTGACATAGTCATTCAATACGCACGGCAGTGTGGCCGAGAATGCTCGCCACAGAAATCGGGGCTGTTGATCGTTTCAGCAAAGAAGAAACCCTCTTCTGGGTCGCCAACCATATCTCTACATATGGATGGCCATGTAATTGTTCTGGCTTCACAAGGCAGAATTTTAGGCATGCTTTTCTAAGCGGATCGCTCCAACATGCAACTGCTCAACAGATTTAAGAACACCGCAGAGCAAGTCTCCCACATGATCCGCTGAATTAGTACCAAGACGAGGGGTATGCGAGAAGCGGATGTACTCAGGCTGGTTCAAGCCTTCGTAGAATCTAGGGTCACTCCCTCCCCTACGCCATACTCTCCAAGACCGAACTGGAAAGGTGGAAGCAATGATACGCAATGCGTACAAAGTAGCATTAGGACTACGTGTTACCACCTCGACGCAGAAACTCTTGCGGTTGGGAGTCCACAATACTGTGACGTGGCAATGAAGGCACTGCTCGTAATAAAATGTGTTGACAGGCAAATACGAGCTGGTAGCTAAAGCAGCAACAGTGTTCCAGGTACAGCGCGCACGTCCGCAAGACTCAGCGTCGTCGTCGTCTCTCTCTCAAGGCTGTGTACCAGCTTGGCAGTGGCGCATATCCCTGGAGGAGAGGTTGGCCATAACTCAACACCTGGATTGCCAATGTGCAAGAGCCCGTGACATAACCCCCGGTCGTAAGTCCGAGCCACGCCAAGGTGACCAGCTGTAGGCGCGTCGTGAAGCTCGCGGAGGACGTCAGAGCGGAGATGCTGAGGCAGAGCAAGTAGCTCGTCAGGCCCGTCCTCGCGAAAGTTTCGGCGGAACAAGACGCCATCACGAAGCATAAATGCACGCGTGGAAGGGTCGGCCGGCTCGGAGCTGAGACGTTCGATGATCTTGCTAAGAGTCGGATCACGGCGCTGATGGTCAGCAATGTTTAGCAAGTCGGACAGAGCGAATACGCCAGGGTCGTCGTCATTGTCTCGAGGGTCAGGGGGGTCAACAGGGTGACGAGACAAGCAGTCCGCGTCCCTGTGCATGCGACCAGACTTGTAGACGACCGATAGTCGTATTCCTGTAGCCGTAATGCCCAACGACCAAGTCGTCCGGAGGGGTCCTTTAGAGCGGAAAGCCAGCATAACGCATGGTGATCCGTAACTACGGCGAATGATTTACCGTACAAGTACGGACGGAACTTGCTTACAGCCCATACAAGTGCGAGGCATTCACGCTCAGTGATAGAATAGTTGCGTTCGGCAGGGCTCAAAAGGCGACTGGCATACGCTATCACTCTGGTGCGACCGGCCTGTTGCTGGACCAATACAGCTCCTATGCCATGCCCACTCGCATCAGTACGAACTTCTGTCGGAGCCGTAGCATCGAAATGGGCCAAAATCGGACAACGGGTCAGACAGTCAATGAGAGTGGAAAAAGCCGTGGCTTGCGCGGAGCCCCACGAGAACGAAGTATCGGTCTTCAGAAGATCCGTGAGCGGGCGGGCTATGTCAGCGAAGTTCTCGATGAAGCGGCGGAAGTAAGAACATAGGCCAACAAAGCTGCGAACGTCCTTCGCAGATCGAGGGACAGGAAACTCTTTGACGGCGCGCACCTTGTCAGGGTCAGGTCGCACACCATCAGCGTCTACTACATGTCCCAGGATCTTAAGTTGTTGGCCGCCGAAATGGCATTTGGACGCGTTGAGCTGGAGGCCGGCTCGGCGGAAGACCGCAAGGATGTCCGAAAGACGTTGGAGGTGTGTCTCGATGTTGGGGCAAACACGATGACGTCATCCAAGTAGCAGATGCACGTCGACCATTTGAAGCCACGCAACAGCGAGTCGATCATCCTTTCGAAAACGTCGCAGGCGCATTACAAAGACCGAACGGCATGACCTTAAATTGGTACAAGCCGTCCGGCGTCACGAAAGCGGTCTTTTCGCGGTCCATGGCGTCAACAGCAATCTGCCAATACCCAGATCGTAGGTCGATAGACGAGAAATATGACGCACCGTGAAGGCAATCGAGGGCATCATCTAAACGAGGGAGCGGGTAAAAGTCCTTCTTAGTGATTTTATTCAAATGCCGGTAATCAACGCAGAAGCGCCACGAACCATCTTTCTTTTGCACCAAGACGACTGGTGATGCCCACGGACTCGAAGAAGGTTCAATGACGTCCTTGTTCAGCATTTTCTCTACCTCGTTTTGGATGATTTCTCGTTCCGTATGAGACACCCGATATGGTCGCCGGTGTATAGGGCCCGCATCGCCGGTGTTGATGCGATGCGTTACCTCCGAAGTCTGGCCTAACGGGCGGTCGTCCAAATCAAAGATGTCCGGTAGGATGCCAGTAGCTCGTGCAGTTGGCGATCTTGTGAGGCGGAAAGGTCTGACGACATCATCTTTGTTAAGTCATCGGAGGTCAGCGGATGACCTTTCGGACCGTCGGGCGCACTTGATGAGACATCAGTGGACACAGAAGAGAGCTGGCATCCATCGAGGGGACAAACAGTGGCCAGTGACATTCCCTGTGGAAGCACTTGACAGGAAGGACCAATATTTAAGAACGGCAAGCTTATTTGATTTTGTGTGACCGTGACGACTGTATGAGGAAGCGCCACGTCGTGTCGTAGGAGAACATCAGTCAGAGGGGAAACAATGTACTCGCCGTCCGGGACAGGTGGGCACGGGGACAAAGGGACGTAGGTTATGGCTTTTGGAGCTAATCGGAGGTGTTCGGCAGAGCATAGACGGTGATAAGGTTCAGTGTCGGCAACAGGACCGATCGGCAGGTCCAGACGAAGGATACCGGAGGCGCAGTCTATAGAGGGCGGCGTGGTCAGTAAGAAAATCAAGACCAAGAATAATGTCATGAGGGCATGCGTCCAGGACGGTGAATAGGACGGGAATTTTGTGTCCTGCGATGCCAACTCTAGCTGTGCAGAGACCTGCTACGGTGGGCGTCCGACCGTCAGCGACTCGTACAACGTTGGAAGGAGCAGGCGTCATAACTTTGTGCAGGCGGCGGCGAAGGTGCGAGCTCATGACCGAAATGTTTGCACCTGTGTCGATTAGGGCGTCCACACGAATACCGTCAATATCAATTCCAAAAGATTGTGTTTCGTCGTATTAGTGAAGAGAGGATTTTCGGGCCAGGTCGGAAAGGCATCATCACCTCCGGGAGCTGCATGAGCTAGTTTCCCGGAGAGGTAGCGGCGTAAGAAGCAGACGGGAAAGGGCGGCAGGGTTGGGGCGAACGAGACTGGCGACGTTGTGGGGACGGGGAGCGGCCAAAACGGGTGTCTTCTGGACTGCCGGAAACGTCACGCTGCTGGTAACCAGGCATGAATTGGTGGGTCCTGTCGCTCGAGTAGCTTGTACCAGGAAACCTTGGCGGCGGCGGCGATGACCAGGGGTAACGGCAGTAGCGAGACACGTGCCCAATGCGAGAACAAGTAAAGCAGATTGGCCGGTTGTCAGCGGTGCGCCATTCTGTAGGGCTGCGGCGGCGGTAACGGGGTGGGGCGTCGTAGCGGCTGGGCATCCCGCTCCGTGGAAAGGGAGTGGAGAAGCTAGCGGGTGTGTGCGAGCACGTCAGAGCACACACAGGATGAATGCCCAGGTTGGCAACTTCTTCACGCACGACTGCCTGGATGAGTGCTACAGTCGGGGCATTTCGGGCATGGTCGTATTGAGGCGCGATAGCCGGAGCCATGGCCTCTATTTGGCGGCGCACTATCGTCGTCAGAGGGTCGGTATGAGTAGCCAGGTCATCGGTCGGCGGTGGGCGGGGTGGCGTTGGCGCATCCGCACACGACGATGTTGCCGTGTGGTGAGGGAGGCGGGTGAACGATTGCCGCTACGCGACGACACTTTGCTTCTTCAAACGGCGGCATTCCTTCAAGACGCCGTCAACGGTGGTGCAGTCTTTGCAAATCAGCAAATTAAAAGCATCGTCCGCAATGCCCTTAAGGATGTGCCCAACCTTGTCGGATTCAGACATGCCGGGGTCTACTTTGAGCAGAGCGCCAACACGTCCAGAATATAAGCCACGTAACGACTCGGTAGATGACTGGACTCGAGAAGAGAGGTCTTTCTTTGCGGCAAGCTGGCGGCGTCACGGAGTTACCGAACAAATCTCGCAGTTCCTGCTTGCATTGATCCCAACTGGTCAGCCTGGCTTCGTTGGTTGAAACCACACCAGAGCGGATTTTTTCAGATTTAGGGGTAGATTGGCCAACATGAAAGTATCATCCCACCGGTTGTGGGTGCTGACGCGCTCGTACATGCTGAGCCATTGATCAATGTCCTCATTGTCAGCGCCAGAGAAAAAGCCGGGGTCGCGAGGTGGGGAGACAATGACTATCGGGTTGGTGGATGCCGGCTCACGGGTTGGTGGCATCGTCCCGCGATGGATGATACGTCCTCGCCGAAGCTCCGTGTTGTGCCAAGGCTGGCCGGACAGAGGTAGGGAACTTGCACCTCCACCACAAGATGTGACGTGGCAATGAAGGCACTGCTCGTAATAAAATGTGTTGACACGCAAATACGAGCTGGTAGCTAAAGCAGCAACAGTGTTCCAGGTACAGCGCGCACGTCCGCAAGACTCAGCGTCGTCGTCGTCTCTCTCTCAAGGCTGTGTACCAACTTGGCAGTGGCGCATATCCCTGGAGGAGAGGTTGGCCATAACTCAACACCTGGATTGCCAATGTGCAAGAGCCCGTGACAATACCTTAGCTGAACTATTCAAAGCCCACCATTTGAGCCAACTCTTAAGTCTTAGCTCTACCCCTACCGGTAGAGCCATTTGTCTCAACGGCACCTGCGCTCTCCTCTGCAACACCCGTAGGCCGATGCGACTCAGGTTCCTCATCAGGTTCGGAAGTTCATCGATGTGGCTCCACGGCCACGCAACATGCCTCCGACACATCACGAGGCTCGTAGGGAAGCTCCAGCGAAAGCGACTGTTAATCAATACGGCGGAAACTCTGCCACAGTCTATACAGACGCCGCTTCCTATCCAGGGCGAAAAGATATGACCGCTGTCGTTTCTACAACCGAAAACCTTGTTACATGCGCATCAAATCCCACCATCCACTCTCTGCAGGCGGAGGAAGCGGCCATCTCCCTAGCCATTGCACAAATCTCTGCAGAAACAATTATCACAGACAGCCAACACGCATGTAGAACCTTCTCCAGCGGTTGCATATCACGACCTGCCAGAACATTTCTACTCCAGCCTCCTCCTCGACATCCCGTGAGGATTATTTGGGCTCCAGCCCACTCCGCCGTGTCTGGAAACGACGCTGCCCATTAGCGTGCCCGAGAGTTGACCCACAGGGCAAGCCAGGAGTTAGGCGAGCAGGGGCAGGTCTGCCCCTTCTTGATGATTGTAGGGTTTAACGCGCCGACGCAACGCAGGCGATGAGGCGCGCCGTAGTGGAGGGCTCCGGATTAATTTTGACCACCTGGGGATCTTTAACGTGCGCCGAAATCTCGAACACACGGGCGTTTTTGCTTTTCGCCTCCATCAGAAAAGCGGCCGCCGCGGCCGGGAATCGAAGTCTGCCCCCTCTTGTCGTTCCACGAAATCACCCAGCATTACCGCCTGCAACGACCGCTATATCCCCCTGCGCACAAAAGCCTCACTAAAGAACGAGAGCGCCACCTCCGAGGCATCCAATCAAACACTTTTCCCACACCCCACTAGAGCTCACATTCTGGCCCCCACCCTGTACTCCTCGCAATGCCGCTTCTTCGAGACCCCGGGCACCCGCTACCATATCATGTGGGGCTGTGATAAGAACCCCCACCTACCCCCCTGCCCTTCCCCTCCCCTGAGCAGCTGGGAGAGAGTTCTGTCTAGCTCGGACCCTGACGACCAGCTTTGGCTGGTGCAGAGAGCCCAAGAAGCTGGACGGACTCAGGGGGTCCTTGAATGAGGACTCTTCCCAAGGGCGGACTGTTTTTGAGACACGTTTATTCCTCCTCCTCCTCTGCGTATCGATATGTTGGATTCTCTTCATGCCGATACGACATCCACAGGTGCGCAGGCTCACTAATGAGTGCACTGACATACTGCTCACTCACCACTGACGAGTGAGTGGTGAGTGAGCCTCGAGATTGCGCCCTATGAAGGGTGAGTGAGAGTGAGTGCGAGCACAACTCGCGGTGAGCCCTCTCTCCACTCGGGAGTGCTAGGTCCACACTCCGCGAGCCCAGCTTCGAACTCCAGAGTGCTAGATCCACTCGCGGCGACCCCCGCTCACCACTCATGAGCGGCGAGGGAACTCGTGCTTCTTGCGCAGTGTGCGGGGTTTATCACGGTGAGCACCACTGGCTGTTGGTATTCGGTGCAGGAGCCGCGCTGTGATAGTTGGTGCTGGCCATTTCCTCTCGTACGCAAAGTCACTAGTTATGGCGGGATTGTCTTTAGCTCCTGGAATTTGTCGTTGCTGCACTCCTATTATGCACGAGCGGAGAAGCAACTCTCCGGTTACGTGTTTATATACGAATGCGATTTGGATGGACGTCTGACGCTATAGTACACTGACACTCTTCACTGTCGTGTCTTATTGAGGGGCTGTTGCGCACACTCTCGCCGAATGATGCTTCTGGCTTGCAGGTTTTCACGTTGGAATTGGTGTCGGTGACTCAGACGCAACAAAGCGAATACACTTTTTTACCGCTGAGCGCCACTATGGAAGAATTACGAAGCACCGTGGTAAAGTGTCGTAGTTCTTGGTGTACATAATTGGCCGGCGTGCTACAGCTGTCAATATAGAGACTGCTCTGTAACTGAAATTGCGAGTGCCCGTTCTCGTTCGAAAAGTCGTCGCAGGTACGCGTATCAAAATGGCGACGCGGTTTCCATGGGCGAACTGAGTACATAAGTAGACCATTTTTGAGGCCTTGGACTGTTGAACGAAAAAGTATTTTGAATTACTTTTTACAGCGGAGCTCTGGTACGATACTTCCCTTTCAAGCGGACCTGGCCTCACACATCATTCAGGGTGCTTGCCTTAAGGCATGTATTTTGCTGCTGTCCCTCGATAACGCACCTGCACACTTCAGCGCGTGTGTTTTACTGCAAAACTCACCGAAATTGTGACGTTGCGTTCAGTGTTGCGGAGTTGCCATTGTGGAATTAGAATCACTCCGGATTCATTCCACCTTTTCGAGGTGCCGGAATTTGAATGGGATTGGAATGACGACAACGCTTGAAGGAATGGAATGGGACTGGAATTAAGTGCATTTTCCCAGGAATGCAATGGGAATGGAATGGTGATTATTTGACGACGGGTGGCCATCGCTGGCGCCTTCCCGCTACTTAATTAGTCTTTGGTAGTGATTGCGTCGGTATATCTTAAAGGGAGCACCGGCGAGGAAAAGGAGAACGCATACCCTGCATTTCGAGTAACCAAATCTACGAAGCCTGCGGCAGCATGTGTGAAAGTGAACTTCAAGCCGCTCAATGGCGTCTGGTCTGTGGCGACGTAAGGTCGGCTCTTCGTGCTTTCGCAGGCTTTTGGAGGCATAGCTTTCTCTGTTAAACTGCTCTTGGCGCCGATGGCATACCGCCGTCTCAGTGGCAGGCGCCGTGTGCGCAGGCCAGTAGGCGGGGAATAGCATCGAGAAGCAGGGGGTGGGAAATACGAACTGCGGCATCCGAAGTCGCGGTATTCCTCAAAGCAAGCTGATGCTGCGAAATCTTGGAGCTACCGATATGAAGCGTTTGAGCATGAAACACGAAACAACGAGTCTGCTTGGCGTTCTCTTCCCGCCCTCCGTGCCCGGCGCACAATGAATAGCTCTGTAACTTGACAGCCGACCAGGTAGGCATCTCCCGGGAACACAGTGCGAACCTGTGGTCCCTCTGTCCGTTTGTTGCGTGGGGCCCCGGGGCCCAGTACATCAAAACCAAGGCAGCAAATGGAAAATTGTGGGTGAGGGCCCTGTGTGACCGGCACCCGCCATAGGCGTAACAAGCAACCTTCGGATGTGTTACTGCGCTTTCTACCTCCACACTCTGCTACGGTAGGGGGCAGCTGGGATGTACGATTGCATTAGATATTAAATACACCAATTCAGTTGACACAGCTTCCACTGGGCGTTTGTTTGTAAACGTTCGCGCACTTGATTTCGAGTGTTTCGACAGCTCGTAGAAGTACGACACACTGTTTTGCTTCGACCCGAAAGTACCTGCCCTGTAATCCAGTTATGCTAAACTAAAGTGCGGCGCTCTAATCCAGTGATGCCAAACTGGTTCGCGGTCTGGTTAGCTGTGTTTCTGTGGACGTGGCCTTAGCACCTGGATTGAAACGTGCCTGATTACTGAAGCAGTAGTCGGCAGCTTGACAGCTGGAGCATCACCACTATTCAGGTACGAAGGCCTCAATTCAAAATTTTGATCAGGTCGTCGTGCATATTGGTGGCGTTTTCATGGAACCGAACTGCCTGACCTGCTTTATTTGGCCAGGGCTCCCGTCACAATATGGTTCTGTCACCTTAAATGAGGGGTCATAAATAATGTCCTGCACTGAGCGGATTGCGCTTAAGTAGTGCCAGGGCAATAAACAAGCGATTAAATGGAGTGCAACATGGAAGTGGTTGAAATGGAGTTCAACATGGAAGTGGTTGAATGCAAAACTGTCAACAGTGTTCTGTGACGCTGCCCTCCCGTCTCTCGCGTTGGTACATATACTATACAGAGGCTTCGAAAAAAAATTGTAAAATATAACCGCCTCAGCCGGTACCACTTGCGTATAACGAGCCTTTGCCAAGTGTAAAATAAATGAATTGGCCAAACGGCAAGAGAGGTTTGAACCACCCGAAGGTGGAAATGAAATAAAGTGAGAAAATGCTGCTACGCGACACCACAGCCAGGTGAGTGGGCACGGGGAGGCTCCCCTGATCTCCCCTGGGATGTAGCAGGAAGGGTTGGTATGAGGGAAAGGGAAGTGGGAGAAGGGAAAGGTAATGGGAAATAGGAAGGGAATGGGGACTGCGGGCTTTTATTATGATGCTTGATTTCCGGCTCCTTTTCAGGACTGAGTTGTACTCAGAGAGGTAATCAGACAGTACCATTAGTACTCAATGCTGTAAATTTATTTGAAATCATTCAACTAAGCATTTAGAATGCCGGCGCATGTGAGAAAGCTCTGCGCGACATGCCTGTGAGTTATCCAGAGCATACTAATCACGCCGGTACGATGTTACGCAAAGCAGATTGCAACACTGAACGTGACAGACTGTGAAACAAAAAATAAAAAGTTGGCAACAAAATAATAGTTGCTTCATGTCGTGTCGCGCAGAAGAAAACCATTACATCATGCTAACATGCAAATACCATAATAGGTAGCAGGATCCCGCAACTTGTTATGCAAAAAGGTGGAGTGGGACACCGTTCCTTTTCAGCCAAAAAGCATACATTTCCCCATAGACCGGTTGCACGGCGGAAAAGCTCTGATAACATCTCTGGACACACATCGCGTGAATGTAAACCAGGGGCCGCAAGTGAAGTCTTTCTCGCTCTCTCTCTGAAACAGGACCTAATTGTGTCACAATGGTTACTTGAAAATCCCGCAAACGGAAGAATTTTAAATAAGACAACACACGCGTCGATCATGAAGACGCCGTACAAAAGGATATCTTTACTCATAAACGACCTATCGATATACATTTAGATCATTGTCAGATGCGTTTACTTAGTCAGCGAAAAATCATTGCATGGGTTCGTGCTTAGCTTGCGATTTCGGTCTTTGAAGCTTTGACAATCAGTTGGACGCAATTCCAGTGTAAGTTAGGCGCACTTTATGCTTTCGCAATTCTCTGTAATTTTGTCAGGAAGGGATGGTAATTTTTCCATTAAAAGGGTGGTTTTGCATGAGATATCAGATAGGTAGCCAAGCTGCTACCACCTCCCAAATCGGTGACAAGCAGTGTTGTACGGAACGGCGTTACAAGCAACGGCGTTCCTGGAAGTAGTTCCTTTTTGGAGGAACGGGCTAACGCCACCTTTCCTTTAAAGGGACACTGAAGTGAATTTGTCAAGCTCCCGTTTTTGCTTGCACTGTGTAGACTGGCTCAAATTAGCACACTTTTCATCGTTTATCCGGTTGACAAATCGGTAATTATTTTACAAAGCGCGAAAGAAGAAAAACTACCATGCGCGGTTTGCGGCGGCCGCACAAACTAAGCTGTGACGTTAGGAGGAGGGGGCGCCGTGATTGGACGATGCCCAAGGTTAGCAATCAAACAAGTTTCGGTTTCGGTTTCGGTCTGTAAAACAACATGTTTGACATTCGATGGCGTCGTTGGATGGGCATTCTCAACATCCCAGTTATCGTAGTACCGCGCTTCTGCCATGTTGTCGGCTGTAAAATGCATAAGATAAGCCTCCCAGGACGGCTTGGAATCGTAGCTTTCACTATCTGAGGCCTACGCAGTGCATGAACGCCCTCCGCGTCCCCGCAGACGCTCAAATGCATGCGCTTTTCCCCCATATTTGGAGCTTGCCTCGCTCATGCCTGTATCGTAAAAAGCGTGTTCGCACAAGGCCAAGGGTCTGTTGATTCTGGCCTGTGCCCACTGCCCGCAAGCAGTCGGTGCTTATGGCAACAGCACGCCAACGAGAACTCGCTAGCGCGGCAGTGCCAGCCTGCGCGAGTTCTGTGGACTAGTTCGTAGAGCAATGAACGTTGCGGCCCAAAAAAAAGGTGAACTCAGTATAGAAAACATCGGCGAAAAACAAAAAAGTTAAGTCATAAAAAAAAAGCATGTACCCGCGGCGATTCGAACTTGTGACTGGCAAAACACTTGCGATGACATACCTAGCACCCCAGACGACTAGGCCACAGAGGGCCGCTGGCGGGGCTGGAAAAGATAAGGTATATAATGTATAACCAGTTTACACTTTTATTTAGTTTTAGTATTTCAAGCAGCTTAGGTGACTATTTGTTGTATTGCGCTCGTGCAGTAAACGTCCCCCGAGTTTCCACAATAGCTCACGTCTAGCGATTGCATTTCGTAGACGGGAAAGCGTTCGCAGATGCGTAGTCGTGCTGCTGACCGGTCTGCTTGTTCGCCCAGCGCAAAAAAGTGCTTCCCGCGCCCTAGTTTTACGCTGTACGGTAAAAATATCAGTTGATTTTATTTCCTTAGTACCTATATTTACTTCGCTCACTCTTCTCCCCCTTCAAGAGGCCTTATATTTTCCTACTGGCGGACCAGTCAGCGAAGCGTCGCATGTGCGCTTGTGCAGCGCTTGTGTGAAGCGACCTTGACTTGGAGCTAGATACAGTGTACAAACTAACGAAGTAAATACAGGCGCATTCTTCCATTCCCAAACGTGCTGTGGCTTAGTTTCAACTGATCGAGCGAATTGCGACGACCCGTTGGCGGCCGGCGGTCTAAACGGTGGGCCGACTGACTCGGTCGCGGAAGGTCGGCGAGCCGTGCAGTAGCGCAGCCAATTGTCAGCTCCTCTCCTGCTGACGTAACACGAAAACGCCACAGAAAATGGGCGAGCGTAAAGAGAGGACGACAGCATTTTCGAATTGATTTTTCTACTAAATAAATTCGCGTAAACGCGCACAGAGTGGTCGAAACAGGGCCCAGGGACTCCGGACTACAGTTTGCGCTCGTAATCCCGCATTGTTTACAAATCACTTCAGTGTACCTTTAAGGGTCGGTGGAACTGTAACGGTAACCCGTTAGGTTTTTGAAGGAACGGCAAGAACGGCATACCTGCCGTTACATCGTTAGGATTTGGCTGTTTTTATGCCAAGGCTAGAGTACAAAAATCTACAAGTCGCTACTGCTTTTCTCTTCAGCCAAACGTGCTTCCTCGAAGGTCAAAGGCAGAAGAATAACCACGCAGCAGGCCGCAGCTTGTGTTTGCTTTCATGCTGGTTGAGCTTACGCGGCGTTCGACGGGTGAATAGCTTAGCCGCGAGACTTCTTTTCAGCCATCGTTTGTCTGGGGAGGCCATGGGATGCGCGTGTGGCCGATAGAATTGTTCCCTGGGGGGGAAAAATTGTCTAAGACGGGATCCGGACATTTCGGTGCAGGACGTTTCGGTGCGGACATTTTGAGTGACGGGATGTCTCAGGCATTCTTTGAACATCTTAGCTTTAATATTGTAATTTCGTGACTTGACATGATTTTACGTTCTAGACTTGTGCTTGCGCCGCCATGCGTAGAAACGAACGCTAAACCCTGGCGAAGCATTGCAACGTAAAACACTATTTTTGTAGTACTTTGATGGTAAAAATCAACCTGGTTAATTTGCGTCCGTTCAACCTTTTTCTTTGTACTAACATTCAAATGAACAACACTAATGCTTTAAGTGTTACCAAAGCACTTTGCTTTCACTTCCCCCAACGATGCAAGACGCTGCTGCTTTTAGTCCATCTCCCCTCCCCCCCCCCCAAAGCAAAACTTCCGCAAAAAAACAACAGGAAAACGAGGTCAATAGGCGCATGTACAATCCGTTTTAATTATTTTCTCAATGAATCTCGTCTTCGTTGCATTCGGTGTCGGCTCTACCTAAAACTAACCAACCAACGATCGCACTTACGGTGGCGTTAGTTTGGGGAGGTGAAAGCTGAGCCCCGCCGGCTACCAGCCCCCTTGGTAGAGAGAGAGGGGTGTCACTTTGAAAACTTGAAGACGAGTGTTACTGCTCTCGTCACACCAGCCTATTCAATTTTGTTTCTCCTTATAATGGAAGAAAGTGATGTATGCCAGGGGTGTCCATGATATGCGCGACTGGAAGAGTTAATTTCCAATGAGGTGACTGAAGGCGAAGAAAGAGCGATTCCTGGAGAGGGGGCGTCGTCGGTATGATCGCGATGCGCGGAAGGGTGTAGCCAGCAAGTTTGTTCCTCGAGGGGGGAGACAGGGCCCAACGAAAGTGTCCATTGGGTCCTCAGCGGCTTTTTGGGTGGCTTTTTGTTGCACATTATAGAGGTTTTGTGAGCTCATGGTGAATGTAAAGCTATTTCCTGTATCCCTGCGGTGACGCTTCGGAGACCGTGAACTCCGCCAGGCCTGTAAGATTTTGAGGGGAAACTGATAATATAATGACTGAAAAATAAATCTGGTCGATATTCAAGCCTAAAGGCGGGAGTGTGCTGTGTGTGTGTGTGTGGGGGGGGGGGGGGGGTGGTGCTTGGATAAAAAATTAAAATGCGCTGAATGTAAGCATGTAAACATAGAATGGAGGGTGGTTTTCCCGAAAAGAATGGGTGGTAATTGTATGCACAACCCGCACGCGCTTAATCAACATTTAGGAGATATAGAAGCTGCGGCTGTTTTCAAAAAGGCCCGTTCTTCCTCCACAACAATATCCTATACCAGTGTTCACAAATTATTTTAGCAAGGCAGCCCAGCCAACGTAATACTCTTCACAAGATTTTCTGCATTCTGGGGGCTAGCTAATGTTTGTTATGTTTTGGATATTGAGAGTGTGCATGTAATTCATGTAATTTGAGGGTGTGTAATTGAAAAAAAAAATACAAAAAATGCGTTAGACCATCCTAAACACTGGTTTATTGTCTTAGGTAAAAAAGAACGAATATAAATTAACAACCTGTCGTAAAATACGTGTGCTGAAGAATTACATCAGCTGCATAACAGGTGTCCCCAGGAAAAGGTATTAAACAAAAATATACAAATGCAGAATTTCTATAAATTCTGGCAAAAATACCTGGCAAAGATCAAACATGGCATCAATCAAAAAATAAATTCACTGCTCCAGATTGTTGTCCATGAGCCACGTTAAGCGGAAATAAAAATATAACGGCTGTCGCAAACGGGCAAGCACCGGATTATTTGGTCGCCGAAAATTGTGCGCACCGAAATGACCGTACACAGAAATTTCCGGGCACCAAAATGCGCGTACACCGACATGTCCGTACACCGAAATGTCCGTATACCGACATTTCCGCACCGATACATCCTGCACCGAAATGCCCTCGACCCGTCTGGAGTTTGTCCGGTGCTCCTTGAAAAAATCCGCCTAGGAGCGTTTCTTTTGATCGTTTTTATTTCCAGATAATCTGCTGCCGGTGGTGTTGATATTCGTATAATATACGTAGCTCAATGTGAGTTTTAAATTTCTCACTTAATTTTGCGCCAGGATTATCCGACATTATATTTTAATTTAAAAACCTGATTGTAACGTTAATGTAACTACACGTTCCAATTTTCGAAGTGGAACTGGAACGCGTTCCTTTCGCAATAAAGGAACGTGTAACGGGAACTCGTTTCAAAATTGGGAAGGAACGAGGAACGAGCTTTCGTTCCTATTTTTAGAGGAACGTGTACAACACCGGTGACAAGTGACACATTTTGCATACTCTTGGAGTTTTCAACGCCTACGATAGCGTGAGATTCTTGTTGCATTCCTCGATAACTCGATAGAGCACCTGAGGCAGTTTTTATGTTGACGAATTCAAGGAATGAAATTGAATTGACGCGTTCATTGCAGGAGTTCGAATGGGCTAAATTCTATCATTCCGACGAAATGAAAGGAATGAAATCCCGACAAGTTCTAATTCCTCAGAATGGAATTGGAATAAAATAGGGATGCCCATTCCGCAACACTGGTGACAAGTTACACATTTTGAATACTTTTGAAGTTTTCGACGAGTATGATAACGTGAGATTCATGTTGCGTTCCCCGATAACTCTATAGACACCTGAGGCAGTTTTTTGCGTTGAGGAATTAAAGGAATGGAATTGAACTGCCAGTCCATTCCAGGACTTGGAATGGGCTAGATTCTGTCATTCCGAGGAATTGAACGGTATGGAATCACGACAAGTTGTAATTCCTCGGAATAGAAATGGAATGGAATGGGGATGCACATTCCGCAACACTGGTTGCGTTACGTCTTTTCGCAGCGTGCAGCAAACGAAGAAGCTTGTGTCCAATAGGGCGTAACATGAAATTTGCCATTATGACTCGTTGACTGCGCCCCTTCGTTTAGTTCCCTGTCTCCAGCGGAAGTTTTCGTATCCGTTCATACAGACTTACTAGAACTGTACGTTATGTCTAACCCCTCATTCACCGTATCGAACCGCGGAGTTCGAATAGCAACTGTTGCGCGCTGTTTGTGAAATGTACATTTTTATATCTTCAGATCCCGAAAGGTTAAATTGAAAGGCTCAGTTCGGGCTGTTACGTTGTCATATACAGTCATTTACCATTACGCGTGCGAAACTGCATGCCTAACTTCAAATTGGCACCTGGGCTCCCGCATTGTTTTTCTGTCTGTCCATGCACGGTCGTCAACCAGCTATTTATGATGGCGAAATTGCTTCTTCTGCTTTATTTTCGTATTTCGAGTTGTGGGTAGCCCGAACACTGCACTGCCCGACATGGTTGCTGCGCTGATTCGCTGAACAGGGCTTCGCAGTCCACTGTTCGTCATATTTTGTGCCCCGTATGTAGATATTCGCGCGAAAGCCGATGGCGTACAAAATAATTGTGGATGGCTACTATGACCACTATGTGTTGCGGCGAATACTACGGTTTCTCGGCAATCGAATGGTGTGATTTTCTAGTGGGTGAGCGAGTAAATGACTGTGTGCGTCCGTATGTGCGTGCGTGCGTGCGTGCGTGTGATCCAGTTCGTATGTATGCGTGTGCACGCCTGTGTTCGTGCGTGTTTGCTTGTTGTGTGTGTGTGTGTGCGTGTGCGTGCGTGTGTGTTTGTGTGTGTGTGTGTGCGTGTGCATGTGTGTGCGTGTGTGTGTGTTTGTGTGTTTGTGTTGTGTGTGTGTGTGTGTGTGTGTGTGCGCGCGCGCGTGGGTGTGTGGGTTCGTGGTGTGGGTTTATGTGCGTGTGTGTTTTGTGCATTTGTGTGTGTGTGCGTGAGTGCGGGCGTGCATGCATGCGTGCGGGTGTTCATATTTGTGTAACCCGCCGCGGTGCCTCTCTGGCAAAGGCGTTGTTCTGGTGAGCACGAGGGTGCGGCTTCGATTCCCGGCCACTGCGGCCGCTTTTGTCATGGAGGCGAAAAGAAAAACGCCCGTGTGTACAAGATTTTGAAACATGTTATAGATCCGCAGGCGGTCAAAATTATTCCGGAGCCCTCCACTACGGCGTTCTCATCGCCTGCGTTGCTTCGGCGTGTTAACCCCTACAATCAATCAAACCAGTCATGTTGTTGCGTGTGCGCGCGCGCGTGTGTTCACGTGCATGCGTGCGTGTGTCAGCGCATGTGTGCGCGTGCGTGTAAGAATGTGCGTCCGATGACTCCCATACTGCCCGTTATTTGGTATGAACTTTCTACATGAACGCGTCTCGTTGCCAAGTGCGGGCGGGCGCATGGCGGTTGTAGTTTGTAATTAAATAGCAAGGTGCGGCTTGGCTCTGTGGCAGCCTGGCGCCGTTTACGGAGGGGAACGAGGGGTGATGGGAGTGAGTGGGGGTGCCAGGCATCTCGTCGTCATGAGGACCCCGGCGCTAAAGCAAGAGCGCCGCACTTGCATGACCGCCCGGCGCCGCCTCTCTCCGGCGCCTTTCCTCTGTCAATCGGTGAAGGCGAAACGCCCCAGTAGTCTTCCTCCACCTTAGTTGACGTTTTCTATCCTTCGTAACGCTGTTTTGCTGGACATCCCCACTCTGTGCCGTGTTTCAGCGGGGATTACCCTTGAAATAAACTAGAGGCTTGTCTGGAACGAATTCACTGTCCAAATTTGGTGGCGCATATAGCGCGCTTCGCGATATTATTATTTGCACACGCTAGCCAGTAGTTTGACAGATTGCAACAGCTTTTCTGAGCTTTTCTTCCCAACTGGATCATTTTCTTTATTTGGCCACTGCAACAAAATGTTTCAGTGTTTATTTTGGTTTGTAGAATCTGAGCGAAATAGTATAGAAAATTAATAAACAGTTATGATGAACGGCCTGTGGCAACTTTGCGAGAATTTGTTTTTTCCTAAAAGAGCCCCGCGAAGATTACCGCGTTGAAAGTGAGATATCAAGACACGTGCAAATATTAACCGATTATATACATAGAAAAAACCCGCCGCGGTGGCTCAGTGGCTAAGGCGTTGCGCTGTTGAGCACGAGGTCGCGGGTTCGATTCCCGGCCGCGGCGGCCGCTTTTCTGATGGTGGCGAAAAGCAAAAACGCCCGTGTGTACGATATTTCGGCGCACGATAAAGATCCCCAGGTGGTCAAAATTAATCCGGAGCCCTCCACTACGGCGCGCCTCATCGCCAGCGTTGCGTCGGCGCGTTAAACCCCACAATTAATCAATTATACATAGAAAAAAGTCAGACCCCATTCATGAGAAAGGTAAATTTTAGCGGAAATCAGTGAGTATTGCATGCGCGAAAATATTTGTGCCGCAAACACTGAAAATGACGAATGCTGCTCATAGAAATGATGCATTACTTCTTGTAAAAATCAGAATAACCCAATCCAACGTCGACTCAGCCAAAATACAGAAAAATATAGTCACGGCAAATTGATGACCGCGCGAGATAGGACGTGAGAGAGCGGAAGTCGCGCATCTTTTGTTGACCAAATATATACACAACACATATGAGCAGCTACAGCGGCCAGGAAAATGTGCCCTGTCTCTCTGAATGTAACAAGGCCCTCTTTGAATGTGAATATATCTTTATTTTTGTTGGGTACATTCATCGATCGGAGGGCATTCAGGAGAAAAGATATTAAAACAGGCACACAAAACATGACCACAGATATTATATGCAGACAGAAAGGAATCTGGAATTAAAGTTTATTGACCCCAACAGTCGCGACTTTTATTTACTGATTTACTTACATTATCCCTTAATGCCCCCATTGAAGAGCATTTCGCATAATTGGGTCACATTAAAAAAAACTGCTCAAGTTACGCTAACAGCCAATTGCAGAATAATATCCAAATTATGGTTAATCCCTTTTTCATACGAATCGGTAACGCGAAACTGTAATGTGGCTTCACAGTAACATTTAAATGCCTATTGTGCATCCATATGAACTTGCACATCGCAATTTATTTTACGTCGGTATGGCGCCGTTTTACGCATGAACGTCAGACACTGCACTGCGCGCATCGCAACATTGGGAAATCCGACTCAAATCACAGCCCCTTGAAAACCGTGGAACCGAAATGGCACCAAACCGAAACTGAAGGCAGTTAGTTGTGGAGGGTGCCTCTATTCACCGGCGTCTCGCATACAGGGAGACGGTGGCATCGAGGCGCGAACTGTCGGCGCTCATTATCGTCATGGTGAACTACTTCGCTTCGCCTCTCCTAGACGACAGCACCATCCTAATGAATTAGGTAGTGGGAAAGATATCAGACGCGTTCGTACGCCTACTTGCTCTTGAATTCATAGCGCAGTGGGCATAGCGCTGGGTACCTCCCGTTGTGGCGGGAGAGTTCGGGGCACGAATCCGTGCGGGACCGCGTCAAAGCAACTTTTTCTGGCGAAGTCATTTCCGTGAAAGATATGACACCCGTGAGATCTCGGTGTACGCGGACATAAAGCCCTTTCGTGTTAAAAAATTGCGGCAGCTTCCCACTAGTGGCACGGAGACTGGCGGCCCTACCGAGGTTACTCTTGCTTCGGCTAAGTTTATGCCTGGTTACGTTCAGAGAGTCGGTCAACTTTTACGTGGTTATGGTTGGAGAAACGGTCAGATATTCTGCGTGGTGTCGCCATTAGCCCTCCTCCTGCCCTTCCCCCCAAGTAGCAATGAACACTAGACCCTTAAAGTATGTACAGTGCACGTGATCTCGAAACACCAGATCTTTCCAACTCTCTCATGTTTCGCCGCGGCACGATGACGTTATCGCTTGGCGAGGTGTTTCTCCGCATGTTCGCCGGCCCAACCACCATCTTAAGCATTACTTGCTGTTGAAAATTCAAATGCCCATTCGTCAAACGACAAAGATGGTTGAAACGCGCAGCATTTGATATGTTGCCTGTGATCGTTGGCGTTTTGGAATTTGATCGCCGCGGTTGGACCACTTTTCTCTTTACTCACAATAATCATCGTCACCGTCAAAGTTGGCTTTTCTGCAGTGCGTTTGCACGTAGAGTAGCCATCAGTGATGAAAAGAAAGCTTTGCTCTTACATAAAAGCGTTTTATTTTTAAAACTTCACCGTAAATGTGCAACCTCACGTGGAAAGTAATATTAATATAGTAATAATACCTGGTAACAAAAATAACAGTGATGATGGTTTGACTTTATTGGCGCAAGGCCGACACGGGCAAAGAGCGCCAAACAGTAAGTTATTTGATGAGGAGAGAACACGAAATAAAATCAGTTAAAAACTATGAGTACGGCTGGTGCAAAGGGCCAGGGTGAAGAACAAGAGTGGTTAAAAATAAATAAGGTGGCTGGTGTATAGGACCAAGGGTAAAACTATGGGTGGTACGAGATGAGTTGTAAAAAGTGAACTTCTGATAGGAACTGAAAGGAGCGCTGAACAGAAAACATGGCATCGTCTCCTAAGAAGTATGACGGGTGTGGGGAAAATGTCGCGTGTGTAGTTGTGGGAAGTGTTTGCGTCGTGTAATGTCGAGTGCCTTACATTGTATGAGGATGTGGATCACGGATAGGGCCTCTCCGCACCTGCTGCACAGAGGTCTTGGAGATCCCGTGAGCAGGTGCGAGTGCGTTGCGTGAGTATGCCCTATCCGTAATCTAGCCAAGGCAACTTCTATGTATCTGTTGCGTGTATCGGAGGTGTACGGTCCCAAGTGTGGTTTAATTACATGTAACTTGTTGTCTGCTTGTTCACTCCAATGTATTTGCCATGTTTTGCGAAGTTGTTGTTTGATGTGTGGTTTCACGTCGGTGTAGGGTAATGTGGTGATGTCTACTGCATTCGAGAGTGTAGCAGCAGCGGCCATTCCATCCGCGGCTTCGTTCCCGGCTATACCACAGTGGCCAGGGACCCAGCAAAGGACGAGTTCAAATTTGTGGACATACACCGACATAATACCTTTGATGATAAGATTTACAACGTGATTTTTTGAAGACTTGGTTGATGACAATGCCCGCACAACACTGAGGGAATCTGTATAGATAATGGATTGTGGGGTGTGGCTTTGGAGTATATGATTAACAACAAGAAATACACCATACGCCTCTGCCCTAAAAATACTTGCATTACTGTTAAGAGTTCTAGTGACACTAAGGCCGGGCCCATGCGCCGCGCAGGACACAGCGGTGGAAGTCTTAGAGGCATCCGTATAAAATAAAGAATAATGATACTTCTCCTGCAAATACCAGAAGTGCTGCTGAAGTGCACATGTGGGAGCTCGGTTTTTATCTAAATGTGTGAAAGATGTGTCGCATAACACAGGGCGGAGATGCCATGGTGCTATGAAATCTGTTACAGAACTTTGGATGGTGTCTAAAAAGGAGACAGCAAGCTCTGACGCTTCCTTTCTAACTCTGTAAGAGAAGGGTGCAGAGAACGATGGTCGATTTAAAAGAAGTTCAGTCATGGAAGTATCATGAAAAACTGATTTAAAAGGATGGTGAGGCATGGATGAAATTTTAAAAGCATAAAGGAGGTCTGTGTATGCTCGCTGACGTTGTAGGTTCCATTTGTTGCACTCTACATACAGGCTTTCAACTGGACTAGTTCGGAAGGCACCACACGACAAGCGGAGCCCTAGGTGAAGCACAGGGTCCAGCAATCTGAGGGATGTTTTGGTGGCTGACCCATAAACAACGCTACCATAGTCCAGTCGTGAACCTATTAGGCTGGTAAAACACGTAAAAGAAGCTGTTTGTCAGCACCAAAAGAGATGCGCGACAGAACCTTAAGGATATTCATTGTTTTTAAGCATTTATGTTTAGTTGTTTTATGTGTGGGATGAATGTGAGCTTTTCGTCAAAGATTATACCTAAAACTTGTGTTCCTTTTTTACAGGAATAGAGACACCGTGGAGTCGAATGTCTGGATCCGGCCGAATGCCACGCCTCTTGGAAAACAGAACACAAGTGCACTTTCCAGGATTAAATTTAAAACCGTTGCTATGTGCCCAGCCAGCTAGCTTGTTCACACCAAGCTGCACTTGGCGCTCGCAGATAGACAAGTTACACGATTTGAAGGAGAGTTGAACATCGTCCACATAGATTGAACAGGAGATCAATGGTGGCAGTGCCTTCTGAAGGGAATTCATTTTTACAATAAACAAAGTGCAACTCAACACACCACCTTGCGGCACGCCGTTTTCCTACCCATGTACCCTTGAGAGTGCAGCTCCAACTCGCACGCGAAACGTTCTTTCAGACAGGTAACTAAGAAGCTTATTCATCATGTTACCCGACATGCCAAAGGACTTCAAATCGCTGAGGATGCCGTACCGCCAAGCCTTTTCAAGATCAAAGAATACTGTCATACAGTACTGCTCATGGAGGAAAGCATCTTTAATATATGACTCTAACGCAACCAGTTGATCGTTCGTAGATCGTCCCGCCCTAAAGCCCGCCTGGCAGCTCTCAAGAAGACCGTTGTACTCTAAGAAGTACACGAGTCTCCTGTTTATCAACTTTTCGAAGAGCTTACACAGGCAGCTTGTCAGGGCAATGGGACGATAACTGGCGGGAGAGTAAGGGTCCTTCCCTTCCATTAGGAAAGCCACTACTATGGCCTCCCTCCAAGAGCGTGGAATGTGCCCCGAAAGCCATTATTTATTGTATAGGTGTAAGAGTGTTTCAAGAGTGTATGGGTGTAGGTGCTGTATCATGGTGTATGTAATCTTATCTGCGCCTGGAGCTGAAGGTTTGCACGTGCTCAGGGCAGCCCTCAACTCATAGAGAGTGAATTCAGAGTTGTAGGAAGTTTTTGATTTGTCTTTGTCATGTAAGGGCTTTTTTTCTGCAGATGTTTTGTGTTTCATGAAAGTGTTTGTGTAGTGTGCTGAACTAGACACGTGTTCGAAGTGTTGTGCAAGTGTGTTAGCCTGGTATTCCAGTGTGTCCCCTGTTGTGCTAACCAGGGGCAGGCTGTGTGTCTGTTGTCCTTTGAGCTTGCGTATACGTGTCCAGACTTTGTGTGTGTCTGTGTATGAATTAATGGGGGTCAAGAAGGTGTGCCAACTCTCTCGTTTTGCCTCACGGCGCACACGTTTTCCAAACGCCTTGGCCCGTTTGAACAAGATAAGGTTACCCGACGTGGGGTGCCGACGAAGGATACCCCACGCCTTGTTCTGGGCCTCTCGCGCTTGCCTACAGTCCTCATTCCACCACGGCCTCCTCTGGTTGCGCGGGGCAGCAGAGACGTGGGGAATGGACTTTTCGGCGGCGTCGAGGATGTGCGCCGTGAGGAGTTGGGTGGCTTCTTCAACGTGTAGGTGTCCTATGGATGTGTGGTGTAGTTTCGATGTCTCTGTAAATGTGTTCCAGTTAGCTCGTGCTTCATTGAACCTATTATGGGAAGATGAACTGCTTGGGCCTTTACCTATATATGTTAGTGAAGTGGGGAAGTGGTCACTGCCATATGGGTCAGTGCCCACTCCCCACTCAAGACATGGAAAGAGAATTGCCGAACCAATAGCCAAGTCAAGACGTGAGTATGTATTGTGTCCTATGTTATGGTATGTAGGCTCTTTCTTGTTGAAAAGGCATGCTCCAGAGGATGTTAAAAACTTCTCTATCAGGCGACCTCGGGCATCCGTGCGAGAAGAGCCGCAAAGAGAATTGTGTGCATTGAAGTCGCCTGTTAAGATGTACGGTTCAGGAAGCTGGTCAACGAGCGCCTCAAAGTCAGAGCTCAGAAGTGCAAGATCAGGAGAGATGTAGATGGGGCATACCGTTATCAACCTATTAAAAATTATTGTGCGGACGGCTACAGCCTCAAGGACGGTGTTCAAGGTGACAGGGTGGCATGCTAAGGATTTGCGGGCGATTATGGCCACACCGCCAGAAGAGTGTGTGCAGCCATCCCTGTCTTTCCTGTATACCAGGTAACTATTCAAGAAATTTGTGTGTTTGGAATTCAGATGTGTTTCCTAGACACACTATAAACTTGGCTGGTTGGCATGCAGAATCTCATGCACGTCGTCAAGATTATTCAGAAGGCCTCTGCAGTTCCATTGAACTATGTTTCCTCTTCCCATTATGATGTGTTACAGCTACTGGAGAGTGATTATTTATGTAGGGTCTTTCGGGGCTTGGACTCTTGGAAGGGGTTTTCTGGCCTTCTCTACTGACCTGGACGTCGCAGCCCGTTCCTTCCGCTGCGATGAAAGCCGGAAGGGCTCGACGTCCATGTCGTCATCTGATGGCAAGGGGGTGCCCAGCGGACTGGGCCCCCTTGACGTGGTACCCTTTCGGGCGTTCTTTGCCTGCGCTGCCAGTGCCGAAGGCGTGGGGAGCACGACAGATGGCACAGGCACAGGCAGTGAGGCGGGGCAGGGGGTCGCTGCGACTGCCTCCATCTCCTCCGTGCCCTTGCGTGTGCTTTGGGCCGGTGGAGAGGAAGCAGTGGATGCAGCGGCATCCCCAACAGACGTTGTTGCCACCACAGCCGCTGCTGGGTGAGCGAGCGGTGCAGAGGCTGGTTGGGCTGCCTGAGGCAACCCAGGGGGGGCGGCGGCGGGACCAAGTCCGACTCGCGGTACTGGGTCCCCGCCGAAACCAGACGCCGCTCCGCCCCCCGGCGAGCCGCGTCAGCTTACCTCCCCAGGGGGAAAGAGGCGAACCTCTTCCGCGCCTCTGGGAAGATGATGTTTTCTGTCACTTTTAGATGGATTATTTTCTTTTCCACTTGGAATTTCTCACACTTCCTGGAGTAGGCCGCATGAGGGCCCCTGCAGTTTGCACATGTGAGGTTGTCAGAATTGCAATTGTCAGTGGGGTGGTCCTGCGCTGCACATTTCGCACAGGTTGTTTTGCCGCGGCAAGAGGTTGTGCTGTGCCCGAACCTTGGCACTTAAAGCAGCGGCGCGGGTTTGGTATGTACGGTCGAATAGAGCATCGGATGTAGCCTGCATTTATATATTGCGGAAGTGTCGAACGGTCGAAGGTAAGGATAATGTGTTTGGTTGGGATTATCTTATCGTCCCTGCGCATCGTGATGCGGCGCACAGCTGTGACGCCCTGGTCCTTTAAACCTTCAAGAAGGTCGGAATCGTTTCTGTAAGGAGATCCGACTCTGAAATCACACCCTGGGAGCTGTTCAGGCTCCGGTGGGGCGTGATCTTGATGTCCAGATCATGGACACGAGTTTGGGCAAGAAGTGCGCGGGATTGTTTTTGCATTGTTGAGTTCGACAAGGATTTCTCGTGTCCTGAGCTTTTTGGCTTCATACTTTTCACCTAGTGTGCTTTGCAGAAATTTCGAAACAAGGAATACCGACAGTGAAGCGACGGGTCTCGTTGGGTCAGCTGACTCGATCACAAGAAACCGAGAATAGTTATTCATGTTTGTTGAAAGGACAGTTGTTGACAGAGGTGGGAATGAAACTTCGGTGCGGCCCCTTTTCGGGGGCCGATCACGTCTGGGGGGGGGGGTTAGAAAATGCCATATATCATAGTAAAGAAGCAGGGAGACTGGGGTACTTTCTTCTTTGACCTTACCCTGGTAGTCGAAGAGGTCCCGAAGCTCCCTGCCTGGTAGACAGGCAGGGAGCCCATCGGCCGGAGCTTGACCACGGCCCCGACGGCCACCGTTAGAGGTTTCTACCCTTCACCTTAAAAACACATCACCACGGTAGGGAACAGCTTATGTTGGGGGGCTCGGGGTCCGCGGTATCGCCAGTACCGTCACCAAGATTACTCAAGGTGCCCCGTGCGGGGTAACAAAAATAACAGTATAGAGCAAAATATAAACTAAACCGCTCAAATTCAAACACGTAAAAACTGTACTAAAAGGGAAAAAAATATTCCACGAGCAAGTTCACTCATGGCAAAGATGAAACTACAAATTTTCACTTCACGTTTTCCGAAAAAAAATACTAGAGGTTAAAAAATGGCTACTTAAGAGATGAAACAAAAACTACAGTGTGCGGGAACTGTTTTAATAAGCTTCTACTGCTGTTGAAATCGGTAAGAAAAGGGACAGCATAAAAAAGACATTGAGAAAGTAAAATAGTTTCTGCGCCGCATATTTAATATATATTTTGTTTGCCTCTTTCCACGTAACAAAAAGTGCAAGTTTAATATCTAACATTTCCCAAGGACTGCTCAAGCTCAGATAACATTTTGTTGTTTGGTAGTTATGGCACAGCTCCAAGCCTACAATATTCTACCAGTTTCCTACAGGGTTTTGTTATAATGATGTTGCAGTATACAAACATCCCTTTAAAACAGGATATATGTCACCGACAACTGCGAACAAACCTCGGACGTTGAAATGGAGGGACTTCGACACTTTGCATTCGTCGCGGAATGCTTCAGACTAACATTTCATATACAGAAGGAGGAGGAGACGGAGAAAAGCGAAAGGAAAGGCAGACAGGTTATCCAGGCTTAGAGCCCGGATTGCTACTCGGCACTGGGGAAGGGGTGTTCAGGGGATAAAAGAGATGGCAGCGAAAAAGGGGGGATAGGAGCTGGGTCGCGCACACACTTTAGTCCCTTCGTGGGAACTAGAGTCTCTCAGCTAAACCTGTGTCCTTCATAAAACGCAGAAGGGCTTTTGTTGCCTTCTGCGAAGTCGATTGTAGGGGTTTTTGTCCTATAATAGTCTCTAGCTTGAACTGTTGATTGTCCAATCTTCTGAGCTCAGCAGCCAAAACACGTCTTTCTGATGAATACTCGGGGCAACAACAAAGCACATGGTCGATCGTCTCTTCAACCTCGCAGGCGTCGCAGTGGGCACTGCTGGCCATCCCCGATGAGGAAGGAGTAGGCTTTCGTGAAGGCCACTCCCAACCACAGCCTACAAAGTAAAGTAGACTGTGATCGAGTCAGCCCACACGGAAGACGACGCTGGAGTAGAGGGTCCTGGTTGTGGAGGCGCGGGTGCACACAGTCCGGTGTATTCCATTGAGTAATGGAGGTCCTCCGCGCGAACTGACGAAGCAGCCTAGCGGCATCAGTCCTTGCAAGCGGGAGCAAGATGGTCCTTTCACTGTCATGGCCTGTCCGGGCAGCTGCATCAGCCGAGACCTTGCCGGTGATTCCACAGTGACTTGGCAGCCACTGAAATACAATATTATGGCCCTTTATGACAGCCTGGTGAAATAATTCCCGAATATCTGTCACTAGTTGGTGCAAAGGACCATAGCGCAGGGCTGCTCGAAAGCTTTGCAGGGCGCATTTGGAGTGGGTAAAAATGGACCATTTTTGGGGAGAAGCGTCCATGATGTATTGAAGAGTTTCACGGATGGCTGCAAGTTCAGTAGCCGTCGAGCTCGTCACATGGGCGACACGGAATCGAATCTTGGTTGATTCTGATGGTATAACGGCCGCACCTGCCGATCTCGAGGACGTCACAGAACCGTCTGTGTATACGTGCTTCCGGTCATTGTGTTGTTCGTACAGTAACTGCATAGAAAACTGTCTGAGAGCCAGTGGTGGTAAGTCGGCCTTTTTTCCAATGCCCGGAACATGCAGACGAATCTCCGGTGTTGCCAGGCACCACAACGGGGGAGGACGGTGTCACTGCAGGCGTGTAGTCTGACGGTACCTCAGCCCTGTGCGCTGCGACAATGGCTGCAAAGGAAGAGCGTGGTCGACTCTGAGGAAGCTGCGCAAGGTGGTGACATGGTAGCCTCGTGAGGAGCATGATGTGTAGGCGTAGCGTCTCAGTGGTCACATAAGTTGCTGTAGGATAGTCTTGGGCAATGTATAATGTGCCCACTGTTGAAGCACATCGCCGCAAACCAAGACACGTGCGGAGAGCCTGCGCTTGGATGCTCTGGATCACCCGAAGGTTAGAGGAGCATGTACCGGATATCGCTGGCAAGCTGTAGCGCAAATCTCACAAGAAGAGTGCCTGCTACAGTTGCACCATTCCTTGGACCGATGTGCCCCACGTCTTTCCAGCGGGAAATTTGAAAATGTGGGCGATGGCGGTGAGTTTCTTCTTTAAGAAAGATACATGTGCGCTCCATGACAGGTCCCTGTCGATGATCACGCCAAGAAATTTGTGATTTCTGGAGTAAGGTATCGACTTTCCATTGATGGTTATGGGATATCGGGACATGGTTTTGCGGGTAAACGCAACGACCGCGCACTTTTCATTAGAAATACTGAGTCCTTGCTTTCGGAGGTATGCCCTGGTCACATTGGCCGCTTTTTGAAGCCGTGCTCGCAGCTGAGGTCGATTAACAGCCGAAGCCCAGAGGCAGATGTCATCGGCGTAAATGGATATACGGACAGCCTTCGGTAGAGCGTGGACAAGCCCGATTATCGCTAGGTTGAAGAGGGTTGGGCTTAGCACCCCCACCTTGAGGAACACCACGTTTGATGATGTGCTGCGACGTTGGGCCGTCTTCTGTCATTACAAAAAATGATCTTTCGCACAAGAAAGCCGTGTATCCATTGTAAATTCGGCCACCGAGTCCCAAAGTGCTGAAGGGAGTCTAGTACTGACTCGTGAAGCACGTTATCATAGGCCCCCTCTGACGTCGAGAAAGAGGGCTGCTGAGAGCCGTTGTGCGGCTTTTTTTCTTGCTGTACAAACGTGACTAAATCTACCACACAGTCATAGAAGAACGCCCTCGTCGAAAACCGGCCATAGCCTCCGATATGCGTTGTGGTATTCGAGGAACCACTGTAGCCGCGTGAGGATCATTCTTTCCATGACTTTGCCAAGGCAGCTTGCCAGGGCAATAGGACGGTATGATGCCAGATCAAGGGAGTTTTGCCAGGCTTAGCAATGGAACGAGACGGCTTGTTTTCCACTGTGGGGGTACGACACATCTGTCCATGTCTGGTTAAATAGGTCCAGAAGCACTTTCGTGCTCCAGGGCCTAGGTGGCATAAGGTGATACGTTACTCCATCATGACCGGTGAAGGAACTACGCCTGCAGGATGCCAGGGCTGCCTCTAATTCTTCCATTGAAAAGAGAACATCCATACGTTCTTCACGGGAACGAAGAGCTTGACTGTTCCTCCCAGATCCAACGTTATCGGTTGTTGCAGCAACCCTCACGCAGAAATCCTCCGCAACTTCCAACTCCCTACGGTTTTCATGGAGTGCCAATGCCTTGAACGGGCATCGCTGCTGCACAGGCATTGCCAGTCCACGCACTGTTCTCCATATAGAGGACAGAGGCTTCCGAGGGTCGAGAGACCTCAAAAATGATTTTCCACCTGTGTGCCTGGACCTGCGCGATGCGTCGCTGTATTTGCTTCTGTGTGCGCCTGGCAGCCCTTAAGTCGTGCACGGATTTTGTACGCCTGTACCATCACTCGGCGCACCGTCGAATCGCTCGCAGGCGTTGGAGTTTGATATCAAACTGCGTGACTCTTGCGTATAACGAGGTATATCTCTTGGATGATTGGGTTCCATTACTGATAGCAACCTCGAGGGTTGTTGAAAGCCCATCTCGGCAGGCGTTCTCCATCGTGGATTGGAATTTAGGCCAGTCAATATAAGCGGTTGCAGTGGGCGAGAAAGACTGATGGAATCCGATAATCTTGATGTATGTGGGAATATGGTCGCTGCCGTGAGTTTCAATATCAGTGAACCAGCGTAGACGGCCAGCCAAACGAGTTGAAGCCAAGGAAAGGTCTAGAGAGCTCCCGTATGATGTGCCACGCAGAAACGGAGGGCTGTCATCATTTAGCAAGCACAGTCCATTTTGAGATGCCAACGATGCGAGTCTTTGGCCCCTGTGGTTCATCTTGGAGCTTCCCCAGAGTGGGTGGTGGGCATTGAAATCTCCGGTGATGATCCAAGGGCCGGCTGCTGTTCTGAAGACATACTTCAATCACTGGACGTCAATATTAGCTGATGGAGAAATGTACGCACCGAGAAGGGTGAAGGAGAGCTTTTGGTTCTTTACAGTGAGGCACACATATTGGTTGGTGTCATGCGGCCGTAATGAATGCACTGTATAGATGAGTTCTCGGCGGATGAATACGACTACTTTGCTGCAGTTCCCACAGGTTGAAGATTCGATGCTTTGATAGCCGGATAGTCTAATTGGAGTGGGTAGGTTTGGTTCACATATCACAATAATCGGGAAGAGATTCGTGCGCACAAATTGGCGAAAATCAGAGAGTCTACGCTTTAAGCTTCTGGCATTCCACTGCAAAATGGAAGCTCCACGTATTCCCTGACGTACTGATGAAGACACCTCGGCCATGTTTTCACTCGAGGCTAGCAAGTAGTGGATCTAGGGCGTCCAGGACTTCCATAGCGCACGAGGTGGTTGGCGTCTTTAGAGTATAAAGAAGCTTGCGAGTGGCGTTGAGCACTGCGATGACTTGCAGATCTTCTTTCTTTGAAGATGCATTCGAAGACTGGTGAGACTTAGCATCCTCCCGTCGGGCCTCCGTAGGTGACAGAGACGGCAGCTTGGGCCGATCTTCCGCCGATGGGGACGACTTCCCAGTTTTGTTGGCTTTCTCAATTGAAGCTGTAGCCAAGCAGATTGTTGGCTCCGCTGGTGGTAGCGTTGCAGGTGGAGGTAGCGACTGGGGCGGGGGCGGAGGCAGTGCCTGCGACGCTGGGGGATCCTCCCGTGAGATGTCGTGGACGGCCTTTGTCACGAAAGCGCTCGATGACCTACGCCGTCGCGATCGTCGGCGCCTTCGCACTTTTGCAGATGCGTCTTTATGTGACGAGTGGTCTTTTACCATCTGCTTCAGAATCTTCTGTTCCTCTTTTAGGCGAGGGCAGGTCTTTGAAGAGGCATCGTGTGCGCCTTGGCAGTTGGCACATTTAAGGACACCTATGGTGCTAGCTTTGGCCTCGTGAGATCCGGAACATTTCGAGCATACAGTGGCGCGTCCACAAACGCTGCTGACATGGCCGATCTTCAGGCATTTGTGGCACTGTAATGGTTTCGGCACGAAAGGTCGAACTGCGTGCCGAAAGTGGCCAACCTTCACGTGTGCCGGGATGCAGTCACCTTGAAACACAAGATTAACGCAGCGTGATTTTCCCAGACGAGTGACCTGCTTGATGGTCGCGCCTTCCGTCGCCGGTTTTATGAGAATGGGTAAGTCGGCATCTGGAATGGAGACGTCGACATCATAGACGACGCCCACGGAAGCGCCCTGGCCTGGAGATATGTAGGCACGAACTTTCATTTCCCCCAACGTGGTTAGTTGATGCAACGTTTCAACTGCAGCTGAATGCTGAACGTCTACGGCCAAAATATTCTTTCGTGTGTTGATCCTGACCTCCTTAATTTTCTCCGGCAGAATCGCTTCCAAGGATACAGAAATCGCTTGCCGGTGGAGCATCCTGAGGTTGTCGTTCAGGGACTCCAGCACGAACAAGACGGTATGAACAGGGGGCTTTGCCGGGGTAGTAACAGTCGATGCGCTCGACGTTGAGGATGTTCCAGTCGACCGCGAAGCCCTTGCCCGCAGCCTTCTTTTAGCCTTCTTCCCGAGGACCAACTCGAAGTCGTCGTCAGTGCTGTCATCGCTGGGCACAGAATACAGCTCGGTGTCCTCGGAGCCCGCCTCACTCGGGAGGCAGATTCGTTTCCTTGGCGTGGCACTGTCCGACGGCGGGTTACCTGGCGGAGTGTCCGCAGGCTCCACTTCCATCATATCCGCTAGCAGGGAGTGGTGTCCGGGCGAGATAAACGTAAAAAAAACGCAAAAACTAGAAGACCGACAGAGCAGCGATCCGCTGAGAAGCACTTCGTCGTCGTCGTCCTCATAGAGGGTCTTGCTCAAGTCGTAAGGGTGCCAGCGTATCCTTCTGGAAGCCGTCTTGCTTTTCCTACCAGTGTTGCGGAGTTACTCGTCCGGAATTGGAATGACTTCGGTATCATTTCACTTTTCGCGACCCCACAATGCAATAGGAACGGAATAGCGACACCACTTGAGGATGAAATGAACTTGAGCCATTTTTCGTAATGGAATGCGAATCTAATTAATGCCTTTTTTACGAATACAGGGGACTCTTACGTCTACCTGCTGTTTTTTATTGTTGCAATATGCAAAAATATGCAAGAGAACAAGCAGAAGCAAAACATCAGTTAGTCGCAGCTTCAAAATTATGAATAAGGCAGCATTTTTAACATGGCTTCCAAGCTAACCTGCATTACAAGATTGGCACATTATTGATCAACACGCTACTGAAGTAGTATGTCTAACGTTTGGCTCGATTATTCGCCTAACGGCTGTTATATGTCTTTGGCATCTGTCATGCGGAACCAGACCACCTCTTACATCATATGATTTTGCTTTTTGACCTTAGCGGCGCCCTGATGCCGGCACCTGCTGCTTTAAAGCAAAGCTTTCTACCTCTAGCAGCCAGCGGATATTTGTGGGAGTGTGGGCGAAGAAACTCCCAATGCGGCTGCGGAGGGAAGAGCGGTTTTCACAGATGGAGCACAGTGTAAATGGCGCGACGAATTCACCCAGCGTTCCCTGCGCCCACGCCGGCAGGCGCATCGGCGGGACCCGGCTTTTTCGTTTCATTTAACAACGGTTGTTTTGGGCCTGTTTAGGCGCAGATTCGAGTTCATTGCGTGCTTCCCTCGCACGCCTTTATTACATTTTTGGACAGCACCTACTGGGTAACCCGGACACGACGGAATGAAGTGGTCGTACGGCAAAGATACGTTAAATCTTGGTTTACAGGGCACGAACACAATATAGAGATTACAGCAGACATGTGGCCGCTAAACAAATACTACTTTTGCTCAATGCTTGCCACGAATGGGACACCGTTTTATAAATTGATGAACACCAATTCAATTGTGTTTTAACCGGTATTACAAAAGGCGAAAGAAGCAACTGGCCCTTATAAATAGCAATTAAAACACTTCCCTCAGCTTTTTTGCAATTATCGAACTTACGAAACTAACATGTTTAAATAGGTATAAATTAAGATCACTAAGATCACATACCCAATTTTTTTAGTGTCCTCTTGTGTCGCGCGGTGATGTACCTCGAGCTAGCACATCAGGATGGCCAGTTTCCGCTTTCTCACCATTCGAATGATGCTCCTCGCCGTTTTATTTTTGCCGACGCACGTCCGGGCTACAGCGGCAGCGTCGGCCGCTCTAGCCTGGGCGTGGCCGACGCTTGTGCTTTCGGGACTCCGCCTCTGCAACATCTAGGTAACGGCAGGCAGAGTCTCTGGTCTCCCTCTTTGTTGAGCCATGTGTGTGAATTCGAGGGACGTCGCATGAGCAATTGTTGTTGGCGTCGTTTACAGCTTTGCTCTCGAATGCCCTTTACAGAGTGGATTGGAGCCTTTTTTTATTGTCCTTTTCTCGCCGTCGGCGACATGGACGCACATTCGAAAAAGGTGCGAATGCTTTTACCAAAATGAGTTTCCTAATGAGGGCTTGAGTTTATTTAATATAGGTCTGCTTGTAACTTGGACTTGTTTGATGGCAATTTTTAAAACGCTCTTATTATCACGCAAGAGCCCAGCGATGCACTCTCGTGCGACCCCAGATATCGACACAGCTGTACCATTTAATGTGTTGTTATTTATTTATTTATTTACAAGATACCTACACCGCAACGGGGCCATTTTTGTAGGGGAGACATGCAACATGTACAGAACAGAGTATACAAATACATTTATACATCCATACACTTTTTCCAAAAGCAGTTATTCATATTGTCTAAAGAAAACGAACACCCCACTGATCATAAACGGGATAAAAAAAGATCGTTATTTTGAAGGCTAACAATTCCTCTGACAACATATTCCAGTCACTTATTGTTCTAGGGAAAAAAGAATTTGAAGAATATTTGTTCTGTGGGAATACTCTAGCACTTTTTGTGGATTATCATAACGAAGTGATATGTAGTTTGACTCAAGGAGATACTGTTTTTTGTCGATACCTCTACGATTGTAGTAAATGCAGGGCAAAAATTTTAACCTTAACTTTCACGTCTGGACTGCAGTGGTTCCCAGTTCAAGGGTAGCTTTAATTGCCGAGATGCTATCAAAAGGGTCGTACTTCTTGGTAACAACTCGCGCTGCCTGGTTTTGCAGCTTTTCCAATCTTTCGATAAAGTACTCTTGGTGTGGGTCCCACACTACACACGCATTGTCAAGTATAAGTCGGACATGCATAAAATACAGTGTTTCGTTCACTTCTCTGGATGCATCCTAAAACTTTATACGTATAAAATATAAAATTCTACTGGCCTTTGTAATTATGTACTCTACATGTTTAAGCCACTTGAGTGACTGAGTTACGTATACACCTAAGTATTTGTATTCTGTAACGCTAGTGATTATTGTATCTTTTTTTTATAACTTGCTTGGGTTATAGCTGATTTTCGTGTAAACCGGAGGTGATTACATTTCTCCATATTTAGGTTCATGCCCCAGTCGTCACACCACCGAGTTACAGTTTCTAGGTCTTTTTGTAGCGCGTATGTGTCGCTTAGTGAATTTATCTGCCTGTAAATAACACAGCCGACCACAAATAACTTAATTTCGGACTTAATATTTCCTGTTATATCATTATTGTAAATTAAGAACAATAATGGTCCTAGTACGCTACCTTGTGGTACGCCAGAACTCACCGCAATAGAGATAGATTTATGACTATTTAAAACCACGCATTGCTCGCGGCCGTGCAGGTAGTTACGTATCAAAGAATAAATTTTATAGTTAATATTCAGGGATGCCAGTATATTGTCCAGAAGGTTATGAGGGGCGGTATCTATAGCCTTCCTAAAATCTAGAAAGATTGCATCCACTGGCGTAATATTATCGGAGTGCCTGTGATATGTAATGCTGAAATTCTACTAATTGAGAATTGAATGGAAATCTACTGTGAAAGCCATGCTGAGAAGGTGTAAGGTAGTTGATGGAGTTGAGGTATTAAAATATTGCACTATATATAATATGTTCTAAGGGTTTTCAGCAAAATGAAGTCAAAGAAATCAGTCTATTATTTTCAGATTTTTCATCCCCGGACTTAAAGAAAAGGCGTTATGATTGCAAATTTCCTGTCTTTGGGAACATATGCCTAACTCAAGTGACATTTTGTAAATAATAGCAAATACCTTGCAATAACGTCATGGCACTCCTTCAGTATAAATGCCGATAGTCCATCTCGACCACATGCCTTAGAAGTGTCCAGTTCGCGTAACAGGCGATCTATACCATAGACATCTATAATGATATCATCCATGGAGTGGGTTACATCACTAACACATGACCGTAAAGGAGCAGTTGACGTTTTTTGTGAAAAAATCTCCCCGCGAGGGGGACTCGAGTAAATGCGTCGCATAGGGGGTGGGTGTATTGGGTTAACGTTCAGTGTTTGGGGAGTTGGTGGAAGTGAATGCTATGTATCAGCAGCTTCTTGACGTAGTTTGAATGAGTCAAGTATATAAGGCGCGTTCGTAGGCCTCCCATTCTGTGTCGGCTTTGTGGCGCACTGAGTAGAGGCACCATGTACATTGCGTTCCGCCCGCAGGGTCGAGGGATCGAAACCAGGCGCCGGATATATTTTTTTTATATAGTGTACGGGGAGGGGGTGCGGACTACGACTACGGACGTCAACGCGGGTGACATCGTGGATTACTGAAATGCTCTGCATTTAAAACAGACAGGCTAAAATGCATTGAATGCTTCCGGCATTTCATCATTACCCTCGCATAGGATACCATCCACTGATAATGACTGTATAGAAAGTCATCTTTCCTGGTTTTGTTTACGTATTCTTTTCTTGGTTTTCTATTTATATTCTATTCTTTCCTGTTTCCTTACGTATGGTTTTCTTTACGTTGGGTAGAAAAATCAAATCTTTCTTTTAAATTACTGTTTCTTAGGTAGTGCGATTAGAGAAGTACTCCCTCGTTATAAAAAAATTGCTTATCTCGGAATATAACCTAAAGATTCCTGGTTCCACCCCAACACATGCCTTTTGGGGCTCATTACTCGAAGCCCACGGAGAGCTTGACCCGCCAATACTGAAGTCGGGAGCGGAGGCGGTCACCGAGCAGCGCGACCCAGCGGCGAGGCAGGCTGTCAAAATGGCGGGTCAAGACAAGCTGGTGCACCCCGCCGATTGTGTCCAGCCGGTCAGGCTTGGTTTGTGCCATCTGACTTTAGACAAAGGGTCCCTAATGCGTGGTAGAAACATTGAATTTTGTTCGTAGATATTGGTCAATGACGTGGACGCGACTTTGCGCGAACACCGGTACTCGAATAAAGAATTAACAGTTGTCGTCGACAACACGGCGCCTCAAAACTATTGTTTTGAAAACTTCGCGGCTCCACACCTCGGATAAACATGCCCGTGATCAGCAAGCCTTCTAGTGCGTACCGTAACCGGCCAGTTGTTATGATTGCGCTATGTGAAGAATTTCAACTTCCGTAGAGGACTCTAAACAACCGAACTTACTGCCTTTCCTGCACCTTAATAAATATTTGTTTACAGAATACATGGTGTTTTGATTCCTCACAGTTGTGGTGCAATTAAAGCTCACTGCTTTAGCTTTTCTTGAGTGGTCGCGTGTATCAAAATACCGCGCAGAAGAAAATTCTTTGCCGTGCGCTGAACTTTGTTTAACGAGGAATTTCTGTACGATGGTAGCGTAGCAGCCACCGCATGCCTCGCAGTCTTCCGGGCCGTGCCGTGGTCGCATGACTCCCTTGTCGGCAGAGGCGCTGGCTAATCGCAAGCGTCCTTAAAGTCCTCTGGGTATGGCTTCCTCACTTCAAGATTTCCGGCAACACTAGTTCGGTTGTTGTTTTTGAACAGGCGACAGACGTTGAAGGGGTATTGGAAGTTAACTAGCACACCCGTGTGACCTCTTCCACCACGACGCAGTAGCATGCATTCATAGACGCCCAAGATTTACCCGCTCTGCCTAGTGCATCGATTTCAAGTGTCTAGATATATAGATCGCAGCGTGCTGCACGGAGCAGTATTTGGCACTGAGGCAGTACTTTCCATTTGTAAGGGCCCGGCACATCAAACTGTTCTTGCTGTTCTGTGGGGCGCTTTATAGGGCAGGGCCACCAAAGACAAGTACCGCCATATCCTGCAGACCGATGTAACACACACGCTGCGGGATATACATAATGGCACACACGCAAGACTGCCCGCATGCGTGCCACGCCAGTGAATGCAACCTATATGATCTCGTAAAAACCACGTACATGGATAGGAGTAATGTGTTTGGTAAGTTCTATATGAGCAAATAACTTTCAACATTCGCGTTGGTTTTTTCTACCTGAAGGAGATGGTTAGCCGTGACCTGCAAAAAGCAGATGGATGACTTGCTCATGTAAATTTCTTAACTGGGCCTACACAATAACGGCAGTGGGCGATAAAAATTCTAAGTAATTTGCGGGCTAGGGTCATATGGTTAGTGTGATCGCAGAGCGTGCACCTGTACAACTGTACCTAGCCCACTTTGATGAGACTGGAGCAGTTCTTCCGTTCTCGTAAGAGGACGTGTTACCAGTTAACTTTTCGTGGTACCCACCACTGTGAAGTCTATGTACATAGCTGTGCACGGATTGCTGGGATATAAATCTGCAGCAAAAATGGCAAGGAAATTGCGACA
This sequence comes from Haemaphysalis longicornis, assembly GCA_013339765.2. Classification (NCBI taxonomy): domain Eukaryota; kingdom Metazoa; phylum Arthropoda; class Arachnida; order Ixodida; family Ixodidae; genus Haemaphysalis; species Haemaphysalis longicornis. The sequence goes on along the minus strand of CM023452.1, from coordinate 40,896,118 downwards.
TCACACGCGGAGTAAGAGCACAACAGACTGTTTGCCAGCAGTCGACTTTTTGTGGAGCCTAGTTGCCAAGGACCGCCATATGTGGGGTGAGGCCGTTGGGGAATTTTGAATTTGTATTTACATTTGTGGTCAACCGAAATGAGCCATTCTGTGTTTCTACCCCCTGAAAGATACACCACCTACATTTTTCAACGTGAAGCCGCACACAACTGGGTAGACCGAGAAACACTGACAACTGACGTCACACAACTTATTTTCCAAACAAACTGTAAGAGCAGAGTCCTTCAACGCTTTGTACGAGTGGAAGAACGTTCTCGTGTGCGAGACGCATTTCGATGGCACGGATGTTCTCCGAGGCGGTGAGCTCATAAAAAGCGACCAATCTGTCTCGCGAGCGCGAGGAGCCCAAGTACCTCGTTGGCCCCATCCCCCACAAAACGCCCGTACACTGCATAACCTACCAGCGTATCTTACAAAGCTCATAACACGGTAGTAGTAGGAAAGAGTGAACTGTCCAGCAAAATGACGTCGGCTGTCGTCGAATAATAACGATGCGGCAGGAACTACTATGTGTATGAGGTATGATGTCTTGCATATTTGATTAATGGTCGCACATTTTGATACCTACATCCTCCTATGCGCACGAACGTATGTCAATAAATACAAAGCAAAACTTGCAGTTATGAAAGAGCAGGGCATAGCAGCTTAGCCTACGGGTTCTAAACCCGCCGATTTCAGGCGCTCGGCTTTGCGTTTCCGTCAGTTAGACATCTCTACCAATGTGGTCGTCTTAGCCGACACCCAACGCTCAAATAACGAGCCGGCCACCATTCCCTCCTCTCTGCCAGCCCCATTATGATCCTTCCACTTCTTGTAGGGTTTTTTCTGCTGTCGATGGCCACTTTCCGACGGAAAATTTCGTATCATACTATGATCGCCTCGCTATAAAATCACGCACAGATAGTGGCTTGACCAATGTGGCAAGAAGGTAGGTTTTTACATATATTTACTCAGCGCAGAGGTCACCAGGGCTGGAAACTGTGTTAATTTCCGACGCTAGGGTAACTTGTATCGTCTATGAGGCTAAGCAAAAAATGGTAGTCACAACCTGAAAGGGATACACGTCCGCCGAGCACAAACTTCGCAACTAACGCACACCGCAACATGTATTCGTAACGACACGGTCCCGCCTCTATCTCTAGCTCACTGACGCGACAAAAACTAACAAAAAAAAAAGATTCATAGTTTGCTCGGGCCTTTACTGTTTGAAATGGATAGCTTAACAATGTAGCTGTGTTGGCGATGGAGAAGCAGCCGGCCAGCAGGCGTTCCGGAATGCTGACGACGCCTCCTCTTTTACAAAAGCTGTCGTAGCGGAACCTTTTGTCCCTGGAGGAAATTTCGGACGGAGATTCGTGACCAGAAAGACATTGAAGGACTCTTGTAATGTGTGGTCAGGTAGAAATGTGATAACAGGGTTAAGAAGTGATTCTGTGCCAGCCGAAACAACAGCGTCCCTACGCTTTAACCCTGTAATGCCCAACGTATCATATAAGAAACGTCATCTTTAGGATTTTTTTTACTCTCACATGGGCGTTTCGGCCGCCAACAAATGCTCGCTGTATCATTTCTGATACCTTCTAAGACTTTTTAAAAAAACTATAGCTCGATAACTGTCCGCGTGGAGTCCAAAATACAGTTTGAAAGGTGTATTCCTCCATTGTAAGCGCGCAAGGTGGGATAACCTATTTTCAGTGGGTGTATAATACACTTTTTATGGAGTATATGATACATTATATACCTACTTTATATGTAGGTATACATTTACCGACATTTAAATGGGTATATGCTACATTAAATACCTACATTATATATGTAGGTATATTTATACTTACTTGTCTTGACTTATGATACATTAAGTAATTTTAAAACCCTGTTAGAAAAAAAATTTTTCGTTGCGATTCTTTATTGTTTGAGTCCCAAACTGTAATGTAATTAAGCATTAGAATTTTTATCTTCTGTTTTCACTGTTTGGGCATTACAGGGTTAAATTAAGCACTGCAAATTTGAGAACAGTAAAGGCAAAAAAATAAGAGGGCAGAAACAACACCAAAACACAAGCCAAACTAAGGCATCTGCATTTACACGAAACGGGGCCCAAGTAAGTGTTTATTAAGCACCGACTTTTGCCGAAGTGTTGAGTAATAATTAAAGACAAAGCTCTGTATATAACAAAAAATTTTAATACAAAAGGTGTAGTTATATTGGAGAGGGAACATAAGTATTTTATCACTGGAGATAAAGCTTAGACGGGCACATATTTCATTATTAGCCTCTGTAAAAAGCCATTAGTCTCATTTGATAAACAAAATCGTCATATAGTATTTAGCACATTAGTTAAAGGAAATTATGTTTTATGACCAGTTTATTTTACGACATCAAAATTATATGCCACGATTCTTGGCATTATTCGGATAAAGTAGGCAAGTGTTCCCAAGTGGCTTAGCAGAGAAAAATATTTAAAATACATGTTGCTCTAAGACTGCACGCAATGCTTTTGAAATTATGGGATATGGCTGGGACTCCAGTTAAGGCAGTTCTTTGGGCGTGCAGCATTATTTGAACAAGAGACCATAGCCAAAGAAACGCCAACTCTAATATTCGAACGTTTAAGCCAACCAAATTTAACCATATTCGCCATGCCGGGGCTGCTACCTTGGAATTAGCACATGGTGAGCATTTCTTTCTATCTCAAATCAAGCGATACTGACTAAAATTTTATCTCGGAAAAACATGTTCTGACTAATAGAGTGTTGGTTAACACAATGACCCACGACAGATGTTTTCAGGCATCAGTTATTCTCCAACGGCTGTATATTTGAACAATACCGTCGATTTTAAATGCAAATAAACGCCATTTTTATCTTACAATTAGCAAGTGGCCTCAAAAACCATCCGTAACTGTACAAAATTGAGCGGTGAAAAGGGTCCTATCAACCTCACTACTCTGGACGGTTGCTTGCTAATTACACTATTCTGCCAATGCATGCCTGAGGTGTTAGCGCCGGTCCATTTGCAAGGCGCAGGATGTTTCCACCTCTGGAGTATAATTTCTATGCAGCTCAAAGAACCCGCACGGGGGTATAAATATTAAATTATTGAGGAGGGTTTCCGCAACCAATAGTGGTAGAAAAAGGTTAAAGCGTCTGTTAACATTCAATACCATCCCCGATTCTATACAATACAACGCAAATATTTCTTCACTCAGTGACGGGGAACGTTGAGCCCACTGTTTGCATGTGTTATGCAGTTTGTGTAATTATGGCATACGTTGTGTTTTCACAACAAGCTGTTTCTGACAACAACCACTGGAAGGCGTTGCACGGTACTTATTGGAAGCGAACTTAGCCTTTTCTTGATATTTCTCGGGCAGAGTCTTTAGTACCACGCCGTATTTCTGTGCGGAAAGTCGGCTTACGCAAAACGTGGGTTTGACCAATAACTCCACTAATACTCATCGCTTAACAAAATTCTTGAAGGAGGCGATTACTGGGCCATTGATTTACGGGAAAACGCGACCACCCATGCGTCGGCGAAACATCTTTCAGGTCCTCTTTGAATATCTCGATACAAAACTAGAGAACGCAAGGTTTAGCATGACGATATGGCGTTCACTTGGACATCTGACCTCTCCGCTTCGTTCCAGAGTTCAATAAAAATGATATCCGGTGGCTTGATCGGGGTGGAATTGTGGTTACGCCTAGGGTAACTAAATAGGGTTTAAGAGTACCGTCACTGATACGCAAGTGAGCAGCGGTGGCCATTTTGGTGCTTATCAGTGTTGCCAGATTTTCTCTTCTACCTTCTCGCCGCTAACTTTGACCGGGTCGTTTGTAAACAACATGGCGAGGCTAGCTGGGCCGTGCTGCCGGTGGTGCCGGCGGTGGTGCCTCGAAGTCAGTAGCTAATAGTTAATTGTCTGCAAATAATACTTCATGCGCACAATCTTTTGATTTAACACCCTGACGCTACATAGGCGACGAGGAGAACCATAGGGTAGGGCTCCATATTAACTTTGAACACCTGGGGATCTTTGACGTGCGCTGAAATCTAGAACACGTACACGGTCGCTTTCGCTTTTCGCCTGTGCAGAATCTTTCAAGTGCACTGCAAGTAAATTATAGTAACAAAGTGCAACACCGACCAAGTATTTGCAGTAGCTCTCAGTAACCCTTTTTCTGCCCGATTTTTCTGAACCTTGGCGGCAGAAATATCGCATACGGGCGCTGCGAATTAGCGAAAAACGGTTATTTCGGCCAAGGCAATCGCGTCTAAGATAAAATAACGCTTTGTGCAATGACGAGTGATCCACCTAAACGACCGTTTAACCAGGAGGCAAGCGATAACGATCGGCAACCCCAAATATTAGCAACTTATAGCCCGTGTTCGTCACCATTTCTATTTGCAGCGCCAGTTTGGGCGTATGTAGCTAATTTGCCGGTTGATTTCCGAAAAAACAAATATTTCGCTTACTCTGCCATTCACCTTGGAAATCACTTTCAAGAAGCAGGCATTCAAATTATCAAGAACACAAAAGACGAGCTGGACCCACCCCATGCTTTGGATTGTTTTTTTTCGGGGGAAACTGCGAATTGCCAATAGCATGTATGTATTCTGGTCACCATATGAACTCTTGCTAGTCAATAAATAACCTTATGCAGTGACGCTGGCTTTTTTACCATCAACTCGCGCTGTTTGCGACAAGCGCAGGTTAGTTACGGTTACCAATATTCGAGACTTATAAACATAATTTAGTATAGTGGTCACGTTATTCTAGTCTGCAACTTAGAGGACATACCTAAGATTCTTCTCTCATCCCCTTAAAGCCTCCTCTTTTCTTCTGGAACAGGACGGCGATTCGCATGGTATCTTAACTAGCCGCAGTCTGTGTATGCGTCTAATATGAGGGCCTGTTTGACATGCGTGATGCATTCCTGGTTGTACCAGTGTCACTAGCTAGTACCCCTATAAAAAATTGTCACACCACTCTCGGGTAAATGTCGATGAATTGAATTCAAAGGCCTTGGAACATGTTTCATTTGTCAATTTGTTTTGTTACTAAGAAAACGCAACTCAGCCATGAAGTGCCAAAATCGATGGTTTTAAGAAATAAAATCACCAGTAAACCCTACCTGATGACAGAAAAACACATAGAAGTGCCGCTTTTCGTACGAACTGAATTCAGCGAACTTTAGTGAATGTGCATCACTTAGCGGCTAAGAAAAATTCATTATTGCCGCCACTTCTTTTTCTGATAATTGACGTTACTAGCTGGGTGATGCAGAAAGATTCTTGAACTCCCTTTTGGTTCGACAAGTTTTGAACACTTGTGATGTAAAGTCAGCCCGTTCAGCACTAACCCCCAGGTCGATTTTAGCTCAAACCTAATGGAGTGCAGAAATGCCTTTCATTTTCTAGGAGTATTCTTTCACTGCTGAAAGTCAAATTAACTTCCAACATTTACGTTGACAACTCCATTACGCAATCTTCACTCAGAGACTCTACTGAGCACAAAGTAATCACTATTAGAAGGCTATCAACTCTGAGCATATGAAAGCAGAGTGTGCAAAAATAAAGAACTGAATTTAAAATAAAGTTTTATTGAAGACAACGGCCTCAAAAAAAGAACACAACGAATCGCCGTTCACAAACTCGAAAAGTTTATTAGGAAACCTAGCAAGCCTTTCTGAGGACATGGCGTCTGCTGCATAATAAATGCATCATATGCCACAGCAATGCTTCCGAAGGCCCACTCACCACTCTCTTCTGGACATATGTCAAACTGCATACTATCGCAATAAAAAGATGAATGCTCCGAGATCACGAAAACAATTATAGCAGCATACAAAACCACACTTTCCCCTGATAGATAGAAAAGGGATTATTATATAAACAGGAAAACTCTGCTGTTTTGTTGCATAATTGAACACAAAACTGCTACAAAAAGTAGCAAGCAAAGACCCCATGACTTGCATGCACACACACGCGACGCATTTCTCCAACTAATATCTGAACAAAGTGACTATGCATTTGGTAGCATCTCAGTACTTGGACAAAGTAACATAGGGAATTTTGCACGTGAATCCAGGTGCAAAGTTGATTGTGTCACACTTGAAAATTGGTAACACAAGGCTAAAATCACAATATTTCACAGTGAAGTCACATTGCTACTGAACGATAAAAAAAATATTTCCAAGAACGTAATTATTTTCACTTATAAATGAAAAAAAAAATAGATTCCATGCACCGTTTCAAAAGTGGTTATTCTGAAGTGACTATAGGTCACACATGTACATGTTTAGCAAGTGCTAAAAGAAATGAATTCGGCAATCAATTTCGAATTGCGGCACTACACACTGCATCATTTCCATGGCGAAATTGCCCGCAGCCATTTCGCAGCAGTAGAATGGGCTTTTGCAGCCCCTGTATTCGATCAACCAAAACACGTGAACATAAAGGGGACAGTGAAGTGACTTCTAAAACATTGCAGGATCACTAGCGCAAATCGTAGTCTGGAGTCTATAGGCCGTGTTTGAACCACTCTGAGTGTGTTCACGCAACTTTATTAAGCAGAAAAGTCAATTCTAAAATGCTATACTCCTCTTTGCATCCTCGCCCATTTTCTGCGGTGGTTCGTATGACGTCAAACCAAAATGGCTTGGCTTGACTGCGCTACTGCACGGGTTGCCGACCCTGTGACAGAATCCTTCAGCCGAATGGTCACCCCAGAGTTTTTGTACGTCGGTCACCGACGGGTTGTCGCAATTTATTCACGGAGTTGAAACTGAGCCATGACATCGGTAAACCACACATCGGCAAAACGCTCTTCTGCCTAACAACAAATAAATAAAGTCTCCTGTACTGAACCTCGCATTACTCAGGAGGAAAATTGTGTACATCTCCTGAGTGTGCAGGCTGACCATATTCACTCAACACAACCCTCTAAAAGGTGACCAGTTTACAGGCATCGCATGGTCAGAAATTGGAAGGGGTGTTTATATGATAGGTTTTTTGGAATATGTGACATTTGGGTACATTCCCTTGAGATAGCAAACACCGGCGAAAAACGAGAAAGAGAGGAGAAACGTGAGGGAGGCGACATGGCCACTTGTCCTTTTTTATGTATACAAGTAAATTCCAAGCAATTGGCCCGTGTTTAGCGCAGTCCACATGCTGGCAATATGTGAGTAATACACTGCCTGATGTAGTAGCAAAGTGTTTTAGGCATAACGGATTTGTGCATGATGCTGGTATTTTGTGTGGCCCTGTGGTTGCTTTATGTTTTCTTTTGTGCACAATTGAAGCATTATCCCCTGTGCTGTGCAAGAGCTTTGTTTGCTTATCGCAAAGATGCCTTCCTAGTCGAAATTACCAAGGAATCACTAACACATGCCATCGCGCTAATGCTTTTCATCAGACAGAAGGTCACTCACGAGCCCATGCTCCCAGTGTGCGTAAAATCTCGGTGTGTAAAATCACACAATCGATCAATCAATCATCCTAAACTGTACATAAGTGCCTTAAGTTTGCCTTTTGTTCTCCAAACTGCTGCCAGTTAGCACATTAACGAATCTGAGAGACAGCTGCCCTCATTCCAACACATTGCGATCCCCATTTTGCCTTTGCAGTCTTTGCCTTGCTGCTCAGCTTTCGTAGGGTGATTAGCAACCGAAGCATGAGGAAAGCCCGTGTTAGGCGTTTCTGCATGTCGTGGCAATGCAGAAAGCTGTTCCCGAGTTGGCATTTGTCAAGGCGAGGCGAGAGAAACTGTTAGAGTTAGAGCCTCATGCTCGTGCGCACAGAAAACCCTATCCGCATGCTGCAGCAAGCTCACGACGTGATATCATGGCCGAGTGAGAGGGTTGGGTTGTGACTGTGAGCGGTAAGACTTCAGCTTGAAAAGCTGGCCAATCTGCTCCACCGGCTCTGCGTGGAGACCCTCTCTGCATGTGTCACAAAGCTTGAACTTCTGGCTGGCACTATGCATTGTGTACCCGCCACATGGACAAGATACTCCATTTGTATGTCCTCAGGTGGGGGAGCATCATCGTCAACAATTCTGTCAGTTAGGAGCTCAACTTCTGCTGCCTCCACACTGTTCTTCTGAGCTGCCTTCTTCATCTAGACAAACTCAAGGAGGTCCACAGAATCGTCAATGTCGTAGCTGTCCTTGCGATTCGGTTTAAAAACTGGCTCAACATTATGACCGGGAGCATGAGCTTGAACTCGAGTGCCCACAGCACCGGGTGCATCGACCTAACGCAGGAGAACAGATTCTCCAATGCAACCTGTGTCAGCCTGCACAGCAGCACGAACTTAAACTTGTGCACACTCAGCAGTTTGTGTTGAATTTGGAGAGCACTTGTACTAATGAGCACACCCGCTTGGGCGGGCTTGAACTGGACCCTTTGGTTGTTCTTCTTTATGGAGACATGAGCAAACATTTCCTTAAATTCCCCTAATAACGCCAATCTCTTATTATGGCGTCGTGCCTAAACGTGCTCATAGGGGGTGCCGATGTACCGCGACGTCATCAGGGTGAACCACCAGTACACCCGCTCAACAAACCACGCTGAGGTTAGGGCCTCCTTCTCCATCCCCCCAAGACTTACTAGGACACGTATAGCAGCGCCAACACTGTGGTTTAGGACTGCCACCGCAGATGCCACTTTCATTTAGGCAAAATCGTCCTGGTCCAGGAAGACCGGCTTGAGGTGGGGGGCTAACTTGAGGTCGCGTTCGGCATCAATATTCGCAATTTTGGATGTGCTTGACTGAGACCTGTGAGGTAAGCAGAACTTATTTCAAAATGGTTTAGCCTTAACTGCAGTAAAATCCCCCAGCTCAAACACTAACACACCATCCCTGTCACACTGCACGGATAATTGTGATCTCGGTTAAACTGGGTCTGAAATTAAATACGAACTTAGTAGAGCATTGTAGGGCGCTTCGACGCACCAATTGGCGCGGGCCCTGGGGCGAGCCGCGCAGAAATGAAACGCAAGTGTCGCACGGCGCCTTGAAACACCGCGCATTTCGAGGAAGGCCGCGTCTGCTCGCACCGGATGTCTTAACCGCCACCACATGGCGGAAGAGGACAGCTTTTCCTTCTTCCTCGGCCCTCAGCGGCAAGAGGAAGGGAAAATGAAGACAGAGAGACGCGGCACGGGTGGAGGAGAGCTCGGCCCGTCATCTTCGGGCTATGCCCGAGCACTGTTTCTTGGCCGCCCGCTGGGCTTTAATAAATGTACAGTTTTTGTATCGGTGGCTGCGCTTGTCGGTTGAGGATACCCGGGTCAGATCCTCGGTGCTGCTGCGGATTGGAGAAGCCCGGGGGAAAAGAACATCGCGAAGTTAACTGTCGCAGTGGGCACGATCTTCAACAGCGACGACTCAGACATCCGGCGGGCGAGATGGGCCCTCTACGGACGGAGCTGGCGGAGAAATCGCGGTCTGCTGAACGAGATCGGCGGGAGCAGCGAGCTCGCCACCCTGGTGGAGAAGCGGCTCGATCAGCGCTCAACGGACTTCCCAACGGCGACCGAGGGAATCTCTGCGGCATGCTGAGCGGCGGAGAAGCAGCTTGACCAGCGGTCAGTGCAGGCATCAACAGCCCATTGCGCGTGGAGCGGCAAGAGCAGCGAGCTGTCGGCAGGCGAGAAATCAGCTGGCCATTGTTTGGCGGACACCTAGGCGGAAGGAGCCGCGCCTAAATGGATACCCCATCTGCTCCGGTGCGGCATCTCTACAGGCACCGAGCTATGCTGGTCAGTGCCTGTCTTGATCGTGGGTGCGTGGCTCACCATTACATGTAGGGGGTACTTCATGAGCAGCCCTGAGATAATGGGGGCGGGTTAGCTGGGCATGTTGAGATGGACCTGAGTGTGAGGTCTGACGAGGCAGCAAGCGTCAAGATTAGGTCAGCCATGTCGTTCGCTGAGCAGAAGGCACTATTGCAGGCGAAATTGAGAATCGCTGAGGCAGAGCTATCGGCGGAACGTTCCAAGAGTGAATGCTTTCTGAGAACTAACACTGTTTCTTCCTTACCGATTGTTTAACGAGTACTGAGGAAGATAGTGGACAGGGGTCCGCCAGTACGTCAAAAGGTGTGCTGGGTGGAACCCATTCACTGGGCGTGCGTAAGCCTCCTGTTTCGCGGGATCCGTCGCTGTAATGAACCTCGAGGTCCTCCGACTACCAAGCCGTCAAGAGAGAGCGGAGAGCGCACGTCTGGTGATAATGAGGGCTTTAATCGAACAGGTCGAGTGGAGCGCCAGCGCGTGCCACCGCTCGGTCCGTGCTGGTGAAGATGATGATGATCAGCGTCATCTGTTATGGCGCAGAAGAGGAAGAAGTTCCAACACTCTCACCCGCCGACAGATGACGCAGGTGCGCTACATTTGAATGGTCTTTGCAGAGCGGGTGTAATTCTTGCTTGAGTAAATTTCGCCTGACGAAGCATCGCCAATGTCGTCTCTTTTTTAGTCGGCAACTGGTACCCAGCACCTCTTGCGCACTTTGGTCAGAATGTCTCGTACTCCCCCATGGAGGACCTGTGCGTGGGTGTGCTGGTTCACGAGAGATGTTCAGTTCTTTCTTAGTTCCTTTTTTCAGGTGATCTAGAGTCGTTGCGTCATACCTTCTCACGAGCTTGACACCTTTTTCTAGCTTTTCCGTTGAGCTGAAGATCCGCATCGTCGCAACAGCAAGGCTATTTCCTAGGTCGAAGCTTGGTTTCCATGGGGAAACAACCTCTTGTCGCTCATTCGTCGCTTCGACGGCCTTTTTTACTCGTGTCATAGCCAGTTTGGTGGTGCCCCAGCTTTGTTTGTTCTTGCATTTGGCGCCTATGCCTCCCACGTGCGACAAACGGTTCAGAACCTTCGACACCTCGTTGGCTCCCACGCACGCACGGAGCACGACAGTCTTGCACAGTGCGTGACATTTGCTCCTACTGCCAACGGGCCCTGTATAGTCCAGCCCAGCAACGTTTCCACTGCATTGAGCGTAGTGGTTAGTGGTTTTACATTGCCGGTCACTAGATCCCAGTAGTGGTCCGCACCAATCAGGATCGATATTTTGATTTCACCGAATCGCTGTGCTCAGAGTGCGTTTGTGTCCAAGTGCATTTCTTTCATCTTCGTGATGACTTCGTCGTCCGGTACGGGAATGTGCTCGTTGCATATTGCGTCGATTTCGAGCACCTGAATCTGTACAAGCATCGTTGTCTTTCCGCTATCTATGGACAGATGTACTTTACGGAAGGAGTTTGTCTCCTTTGGACCTCCAAAGACACCAACAGTCAAGGTCTCCTCTTCTAAAAACTCGTATCCTAGTTTCTTGGAGGCTTCTGCAGTGATAAAACTGCGTTGGCTTCCGCCATCGAAAAGAATTCGGTGCCGTCCCGAGGATGTGGAGCCCGTGGCTGTTGCTGTCAAAGTTTGGAGGAGGACCGTGGGGCCAGTTTGCCGAGAAACCAGGCTGCCCGGTGGAAAGGCAGCGTTGCGGCTGCTCTGGGCGTCTGCCATGCCCATGGTGGTTGCATATTTTCGAGCGCACTTGCCGCACCGTAGTCGACCTCGGCAGTCCTAGGATAAGTGCCCTTTCTTCAGACATCGGAAGGATCGACCTGCCTTTATGAGCAGCTATTTTTTCGCATGAGGTTCCATTCATCGAAGTCGCAGACTTCTGAACGATGCTTTCTGGACTGGCAGAACAGGCACCACTGAGTGTTGTTCGCTAAAAAATGTAGAGCCGACATGGTATGTACGTCACAGCGTTGCTGCTTTCTAGGTGGCTCTTCTGGGTTCACAGCGACGTCCGAGGTCCTTACTCCTGTATCGTGCTCCACGGCTTCTCGACACTGAACTTGATGGTCGATGAACTGGAGAAGCTGCTGAAGTTCTTGTTCGGGCTGTGCTGTCTGGTTTTTACGGTCCCTTATTACTTCAGTTGAGGTTAATGCCGTTGTTGAAGGTGTCGTTGGGCTGAAGCGCTCGTGAAACTCAGAACCATGTCGCATGGCAGTACTCTGAGGAGGATCTCCCGTAGCATTAGGCAGTAATTACTAGTACTAATGAAAGTGCCTTCAAACTTCGTACGTGTACTTGAACCTCGTCGTATAGCCGTCGAAGTTGATGCACGTTCGAAGACGACGAAACTGATTTTGTGTCCAGAAGGCCTCTGAGGTGATATTGAACGACGAGCATTTCGTCACCGAAGCGCTTCTTTAGGATGTCGATGGCGTCTTTGTAACACTCCTCGCTGGCCTGGAGTCCAGAGATGGCCGATGCAGCAGCTCCGGTCAGGAGGGTGTTCAGATAGTTAAATTTGACTGCAGTGCTCAGGTCGTCGTTATTATGCATCGCCCAAGCGAACTGCATCCAAAAGCGCTGCCAGTTCTTTCGGTTCCCGTCGAACTTTAGAAGGTCAAGCTCAGGCAAATTAGCCTTGCTGGTGGTCGGAGTCTGCGAACACGGTGGTCGTGTAGGTCTGGATGCCAGAGCGTCTTGCAACCTGAAGCGCAGGGCCGCTGCCGTGTTCACGACCATGTCCCCATATTTCCCGCGTCCGACGTCTCGCTCTCCAGCAGGTCGTCTGGCGTCTCGACAAAATCCGGTCGTCGAGCTTCCTTATCTGCTGGTGGAGCACTTCGATTCGTTCAAGAAGAACGCTCACGTCGGACGTCGAAAGTCCAGGTTGCCCTCGCAATGCTGCTTCCGCCTCGATAATTACGCCGTCCAGCTTAGAGCGGAGGCTCTTGAGACGTCGGAGTAGCCGTTCCATGGCGGTCAGCTGGTGGCCGGGAATTCTGCGGCCAAGGTCGCCGGCACCGCGTCGGTTCAAAGGGTTTGCGCGGCTCCGGTCGTACGATGAGTAGGCGTTGTCGCGAGATCCCGGGTTTCCGGCACCATGTAATGGACCTCGAGGTCCTCCGACTGACAAGCCGCCGAGAGAGAACGGAGGGCGCACGTCTGGTGATAATGAGGGCTTTAATCGAACAGGTCGCGTGGAGCGCGAGCGTGTGCCACTGCTCGGTCCATGCTGGTGAAGATGATGACGATCAGCGTCGTCTGTTATGGCGCAGAAGAGAAAGAAGTTCCAACAGTCGCGATCAGAATCTCGCGAGAAAGGCGAAGAGAGGATAGTAGCGCACGTTCCTTTGTGGGCATTCAGATTTCCTGCATCTGGGGAGCAGGATAGTAAAACATCCCGTGTAGAAAACTTCACCAAAATGAAGATCGGCTTGAAGGAGGCTGTTACGCGCGAGGCTTCATTTGTAAATGAAAGGCAGTCAAAGGTGAATGAGAGTGTGCGCATGCCCGTAAAAAAGCTGATGGCAAGAGAAACAGCCGTAGCTGCGTCGCATGTTCGCAGTCACTGGCCGATGAGCCCCTCTCTGCTCCTTGCGCCACACCACGGTATGTGGTAGAGAACGGTACTTTGTGCGGGAACAGTGGTTCAGTAGCTTCCGAACACGAGGGTTCGCACGGGAAGGAGCTGAAGAACAATTCAGTTCCTAAATCAGCCGTTCTGAAGGGGCTGAGGCTGGCTTCAGTTGAGCGTGAGCCCGTCGTCGCATTGTGTGGAAGCCCAGAACATTCCGGGAGCATGGTCGAGCGGCCAGTAGCTTTGCAGGATGCAGCAGCACGGGAATCGTGCGAGGAATCAGATGCAGTTGGTGTCGCGAAAAGTGCATCCTGTGCTTCTGGAGATACCCAAATGTCGAGTCGCGAAAGTGCGATTGCCATGGGAAGCTCCAGCGACCTGAGAGATGAAAGTGCAAATCAGGGTACGACCGCTTATGTAATGGAGCCCCAGGCAGTTGCAGCAGAACTGCAGTGACTGAAGAGATAGCCTCTCGAGCATTGCATGTCAGCGTTGATGTGGCTGCTAAGCAGCCCTATCCTGCTTACCCTGACCAACGGTGCGTAGTGGAGCACGGCGCTCCGAGTGCAGAAGCGGCCGAACCCGAGGGTTCGCTCAGAAAGAGGTGAAAGCATCAGTCAGCTTCACATCAGTGCAGCGTGGCTGCAACGCATGCTGACAAGCCAGCAGTGGTCCCTTCCCGAGCGAGGAAGCGAGGAGGAGAGGGGCCCCTAATACTGTTGTGCGACGAGGTGCTCCGAATGGTGAGGGTGTTTTCGGACGACGACGGCCGGTGCGTACCGCCTTCTTGATGCCGCTCGCTCTGAATGAGCTAGATGAGTATTGTGCCTATTTGTCATGGTGACCTGCAGCCAGGGTCATGAGGCACTGGCCATGCTGATTGTTGTGTCGCCAATTGAAATAACGATGGAGCACGCACGAAACGTTTGTGTGGTGTGTGTGTATCGCGTGTGAAGCATTCCTGAAGTTATGTTTCACAGTGGCGGTGGAGGTGTCGGACGCTTCGACGCACCAACTGGCACGGGCCCTGGGGCGAGCAGCACAGAAATGAAACGCACGTGTCGCGCGGCGCCTTGAAACGCCGCGCATTCCGAGGAAGGCCTCGCCTGCTCGTACCGGATGTCTTAACTGCCACCACATCGGCGAAGAGGACTAGCTTTCCTTCTTCCTCGGCCCTCAGCAGCAACAGGAAGGGAAAATGAAGACAGAGAGACGCGGTCCGGGTGCAGGAGAGCTCGGCCAGTCGTCTTCAGGCTACGCCCGAGGACTGTTTCTTGGCCGCCCGCTGGGCTGTAAATAAATGTACAGTTTTTGTATCGGAGGCTGAGTTTGTCGGCTGAGGATACCCGGGGCAGATCCACGGTGCTGCTGCGGCTTGGAGGAGAAGCCCCGGGGAAAACAACACCACGAAAATAACTAGCATTCATTCATATCTACCATCCACAAGAAAAACACAAATGTTCCTATCGCAACACAGCCTAGTGCATGACACCAGCGATATTTAAGGGGGCACATGGGTCTTTGGACCCAAAAAAATGCCCCAAATAGCATTTTTAGGTATCACATTTTTCTTGATTTGCAAAGTCTTTCCTCCAAAAATTCCGTATTTAAAACAGTACCAGGTACTTTTAAAAGGCATTAATTGCCCAATTATAACAAAGAAATAATTATTGTCCAATATTCCCCACTTTTTCACCATGAGTGGTATTGCAGTGATGCCAGCATGCCAGCATGTAGTGCAGCTAAGAATATAATTTCTGTTGCACTCTGAAGATGAATGCTTAAACAGTGCGATGGGGAAAGTAGATTTAGCACTTTGTGTTTCAGTAGTTGTTTAATTGGCGTTATTATAATTGGTTATCAGGAATTGTTCAAACCCAGAAGTTAGAATTGATGTAAACGTGTACGTGATTGTAAAACAAAAAAAAATGCTTCCTGCATTTCATTCTCCACAACTTCTGGTATATATTCATGTCTTGCTGGTAATCTTTGCTGAATGATTTTTTTCCTGTTGTTCTCAAGTAAAATGAATGAAAATTTTTAATTCTCAGAAGCAAGTTACCTCACATCAAAACTAATTAGATATTTGAAGTTAAAAAACTGAACAAGCTCATGAGGTTTTGTCAAAACTGGTTGTAAAGCAAAAGAAAAAGTTTCTAGGACCAGTGTGCTTCCTAAGCAGGGCTCAGTTACCTAAAATCACATTGAACTTAAAAGTTCTCACTTACCGTTTATTTTTAATATAAACTTGGCAGGGAAAAACATGCATTACCTCGCAGTGCAAACTCGAAATAAAAAGGTTATAGGATAACCCTTGATTTTCTTTATTTCAAGGTGCCTGCATATTCACCTTGGCTGTATCTGTACAAAATGCGTAAAATTCATGCCTGCACCCACCTCATTAGTCGGAAGGTTATACTTCTCCTTAATGGCATCAGGCAGAATGAAGGACTGGCCCTTGACAAGGTGATTCCTGATGTCCTTCAGCACGTGGGGTGCGTCGGCTAGGAAGTGCAGCTGGGGACCAGTATTGGCCGCACAAGGGTACTTGCATGACAACATAGGCCTGGTCGAACGAGTTGCAGAAATCCCGCATCTGCTCCACAAGGCGTTGTTGCTGGGCCCCATGTCGGAAATCACGGCATCAACAAGAAAGTCAGGCGCTTCGCACTTTTCGATAATAGAAAAGAGGAAAGCCTTTAAAAAGGTCCCATCAGTGAAGCCTCCTGCATGGAAAAGAGAGAGAGAGAAAGAGGGTTGAACAGGTTGATGCTGATTTTTAAATGGATTTGGATAAAGTATGTTTAATAGGGTTCATCTTTGTTTATATTATGCACAAGACTGCAGTTACAATGCAGCACTGCAGATACAGATATCTTTACAGTCAGTTTTTCATGCAAGAAAGATATTGGCAAGAAAGCAACAGCCAGGCACAATGGTATCTCACACACTTTTGCACCTGAGCATAATAGTGCTTTTTGCATGCTGAAATTCTCAGCATGGTATCTGCAACTACTATTTGATGCAGTCTAAATAAAATAGGTTAATTTTCTTTTGCTGGATGAGGATCATAAAAATTTCTGGAATTTAAAAAAAATACTGGAATTTTAGGGCAACTTCTAGTCTTATGTTTCGTAGATTTGGCTGACGAAATCCTAATGACATCAGGACAGCCACAAATACCAGCATGAGGCTACATTACTTTGATTCGCACTCTGCAACATACAAGAAAAACTATGATCAGGCTTACCTGGCAGACGGTAACCAACAACGTCCTTCTACCAAGATTACAGTACCACCAGACCGTGTGTGGCGTAAGTTAGCTGGCCCGTAGACAATGAATTTACAAGGGGAGCAGTTGTCAGGCCGATGGTTTTTCTTGACCGTAGGATCGAAGTCAAGGCCAGTGGTGAGTTGCATTTCGTCAACCACAATGGCTCAGTGTCGCTCTTCGGGCCCCATTGTTTCAAGTTTAGCCTTCAGAGGAGGCAGACGTTCCTCGAGGATACCTCAAAAATAAAAAGAAGCATGTACCTACACTGCCGCCATACAAGTCTGCAGTGGTGTCATGATCTAGTGAAACCTGCTTACGCACCTGGTTCGAACTTCACATCTTTAATACGCCTCTACAGCGTGCGTTCTGAAGGCAAGGGAAGGACAATCTTCCTTCAAAAATCTATAGCCCCTGTTGCCACATGCCAAACGATCTGCAAGAATTTTTGGACGGTTTCATTCGTCCGATTGGGCAGCATTGTGTACCTGATCGGGGGCCAGGTTTGGAAGCCTGCTGCCTGAAAAACAAAAACAAACAAACGAAGTGTCCCATACACTTAGTTTTATTTTAATTGATGACAAATACTGAAATATGTATGCGTGTCAGCAGTTCAAGCTAGGACATCTTAAACCAAACAGTGCGAAAATTTAAAACTACTCAAAAATACGTCTACAACATTACAGCCAAACTACAGCCAAAGACCACACAGTGGCACAATCACTCACAGCATGCTCCCACAAGATGCCTCCCGACACCACGAAAGCCCAACTCACGGTCATGAGCGTAAGTCCAGACACGGCAACAGTTTCTCGGCACCAAATTATCGTTTTCATTGCTACAATAATTAAATTTGCTGCTCCAAAACGACTGTATATAATCATGCCCCTGCACACCCTGTTTATAGCTTACCTGGTTGTACCAGCAGCATGCTAGCACAGTGAGTGCTTGATAAGGACAACATGCAGATGCAGTTTAAAATCAGATGCTCACTAACAATCGCTTCTAATTGTGCTTCAAGCTGACGAATGTGCTTTTGCTGTAAATCCAGTTTGCGCATAGGTGCTCCACGGTATCTTCGTGAGAAGATTGACGTCCACTGCACGAGTATTCCTGAAATGTTAGCATGTAAACTGTAATAAATGCACCCTGAATTACTGCAGAGCTTTTAACGCGAAAGCTTTCGTAGTTCGACCGATGGCGTCCTGTGGAAAAACCAATGCATTTCCCCATACCCCGATCGGTTGACCTAAAAGCTCTGATATATGAACACACGGCGTGTGCGTGAAACTGGATTTCCACCGATTGAAAATGGTTACTTTAAAACCATGAAAAAGTGATGATTCCAGATCAGACAATACACGCATTGATCATAAAGAAGCAGTACAACAGCATACCTCCATCTCATAAACCACGTTATTGGTATAGATTGAGATCGTTCTTAGAGGCGGTTACTTATTGCACAAAAAGTCCTTCCATAGGTTCATTCTGTGTTCGCGATGTGGGTCTTTGAAGGTTTCAGAGTCGATTGGACGCACTTTTAGCTTTCGCGCTTGTCTCAACTTTATGAAGCGATGGTAATTTTATTTTATATTTTAGCATGATTAGAACTTTAATAACTGTGAATAGCATGAAATGCGTCAGAAAGGAAAAGTTTTATATCCCTGTTTGAATTTTAATATAAAGTGGGTTGTAAATATTGGTGACGATACTGAAATGTATCGTCACAAGACCGTGCAGTGCGCACCTGCTGAAGTGATAGAATGCGTCAACCAAGTGCAACTCTTCTTCTACCAGTTCAAATGCGAGTAGCGTTTGCATAGCAACTCCAGGTCCTGTTGTACAATAAATATATATATAATTAGGTATTGACAGTGCATGCTTTGCAGCTGCCTTATGAAGGCATCTGCTTTTAGGCAGCTAAATTAGATTACGTGTTTTATTACCTTTTGGGTGCCTTGTTTCAGCTTCAAGGTTGCATGTTGCTGGTCGTCACGTCCGGCACCGTTGCACCTCACTCCACTCACTGAAAGTGTAGAGTGCAAGTTAAAAAGCTTCTGTGCACATAAGCATAACTTTTCGGAAGGAATTTATCCATGCAACACAGCGCCAATGGCACTTAGCTTGACACCATCGACATCTATTGCCATTTTTCATACTCAATCATTCTGGTATTAGACCCACGGGACTTGCATGCTATGGTGCCTTACCTTGGTCTGCAGGAATGGTTCATAAATCCTGATACCCTGTCTGCGGGGCAAGTTCACCTGTCAAAGGTTTGCTGTTAGAGTTCGATTTCTGACAAGCAAAAAATCAATGGTTTATAAGTGCTGAATACTTACTAGTCGAGCTCTCAACCTCCTCTTCAATTGCCGGCAGTGACACAGCAGTTCCGTTGAAACTAAATCTCTGGGATGAGGTCCTCGGATACTGCACTTCAGCGATGCATGGCGTCTGTAAAATACAGAAATATGTCTTTATTTTACCTGTTTGAGCACGTATTCCTCAGCAGGGCGAATTAGGGGTCAACTAATGTAACTTATGGGAGACAAAGTGATCTCACATAAGATCTGATCAACTAACATAAATAATGGGTGAGTTGCACCCACACAGTAGTTAAATTATAGCAGGCAATTAAGTCGACAAGTGACGTCAACTGAAAGGCAGGTTCAAAGACCAATACCATAATCAGTTTGCTAGACGCCTGAAGAGCTCATAGTCTTATAGGGTGTATGCATTGGACTTACGACTGCGCGGCAGCGCTACATGTTCGGCAGTGCAGATTCCATTTGTACAGTTGCATTCTGCCGTGCAGGCTGCGCCGAAGCGAAGTGCTGTTTGCAGTGTCGAGTCGGCAAGAAAGTTTGCGTAGGCAATGTTTTTTTTTTTCTGCGTGATTCAGAGGTTTGCAAATCCTTTGTCATAAGGAGTAATAAGAATTGTTGTCGCTTCAAAATTCCAAAATGCACTGTTCATGCTTCCTACAACTGAAGACCTGAAGTAAGCCCCACAACAAAAGAAAGTTGCCTTCTTTTTTTTAAAGCAAAGGCTTGGGCAGTGCTTGAAGATAGTGTGACTTTATGCGACCAATTAGCAACGAAGTTACCGGTGATGGGGCTAATTAGCAATGAACCAGTGGCACCTGTTTCATTTCAGGTTGGGACGATGCAGCATTGCAGCTTTTACCTCAGAATACATCACATTCTTGAAGCTTTAACGGAGTGCTTGAAGTTTTCACTCACTACGCTAGCTGGCATACTTTATAGACGAGACGAGCCCGGCTAGGTGCCTAGCCTTAAAGGGACACTGAAGTGAATTTGTCAAGCTCCCGTTTTTGCTTGCACTGCGTAGACTGGCTCAAATTAGCACACTTTTCATCGTTTATCGGGTTGACAAATCGGTAATTATTTTACAAAGCGCGAAAGAAGAAAAACTACCATGCGCGGTTTGCGGCGGCCGCACCAACTAAGGCTGTGACGTTGAGAGGAGGGGCGCCGTGATTGGACGATGCCCAAGGTTAGCAATCAAACAACCAATGGTGTTGTTGGATGGGCATTCTCAATATCTCAGTAATCATCGTACCGCGCTTCTGCCATGTTGTCGGCTGTAAAATGCACAAGATAAGCCTCCCAGGACGGCTTGTAGTCGTAGCATTCACTAGCCGAGACCTACGCAGTGCATGAACGCCCTCCGCGTACCCGAGACGGCCAAATGTCGTGCGCTTTTCCCCCATATTTGGAGCTTGCCTCCCTCTTGCCTGTATCGTAAAAAGTGTGTTCGCACCAGGCCAAGGGTTTGTTCATTCTGGCATGTGCCCACTGCCTGCAAGCAGTCGGTGCTTATGGCAACAGCACGCCAACGAGAACTCGCTAGCGCGGCAGTGCCAGCCTGCGCGCGTTTTGTGAACTAGTTCATGTAGCCATGAACGTTCCGGCCGAAAAAAAGGTGAACTCAATATAGAAACCATCGGCGGCAAACAGAAAAGTTAACTTACAAAAAAAAAAGCACGTACCCGCGGGGATTTGAACTCGTGACTTGGAAAACACTTGCGGGGACATACCTAGCACCTCAGACAACTGAGCCACGATGGGGGATGTGATGGCTCCGCTAATATAGGGTATATATTGTACAACCGGTTTACACTTTTATTTAGTTTTGGCATTTCAAGGAGCTTAGGTGACTATTTGTTGTACTGTGCTCGTGCAGTAAGCATCGCCCGAGTTTCCACAGTAGCTCACGTCTAGCAATTGCATTTCGTAGACGGAAAAGCGTTCGCAGATGCGTAGTCGTGCTGCTGACCGCTGTGCTTGTTCGCCCAGCGCAAAAAAAGTGCTTCCCGCGCCCTAGTTTTACGCTGTACGGTAAAAATATCAGTTGATTTTATTTCCTTAGTACCTATATTGACTTCGCTGACTCTTCTCCCGCCTTCAAGAGGCCTTATGTTTTCCTACTGGCGTACCAGTCAGCGAAGCGTCGCATATGTGCGCTTGTGCAGCGCTTGTGTGATTGACTTGGAGCTAGATACAGTGAACAAACAAACCAAGTAAAGAAAGGCACATTCTTCCATTCACAAACGTGTCCTGGCTTCGTTTCAACTAAGCGAACGAATTGCGACCAAGCAATTTTTTTTAACCTCCTGGACTGCAACGACCGCCGGCGGCCGGCGGACGAAACGCTGGGCCGACTGACTCTGTTGGCCGGGGAGCCGTGCAGTAGCGCCGCAGCCAATTGCCAGCTCATCCCCTCCTGACGTCACACGGAAACGCCACAGAAAATGGGCGAGCGTAAAGAGAGGAGGACAGCATTTTCGAATTAGTTTTTCTACTAAATAAAATCGCGTAAACGCGTCTAGAGTGGTCGAAACAATGGCCTGGGGACTCCGGACTAAAATTTGCGCTAGTAATCCCGCAATGTTTACATATCACTTCAGTGTCCCTTTAACCTGGACTACTTAGAGTGTTTTGAGGTGAACACACAAACATGAAATGCAACTTGCCAGGTACACCTTAAACTGATGTCTAATGACCAAACGTGTACAGTGATAACATACTAAAGCTTGACAATCGGATAGTTGGGTACCCCAATTTGACTATTTCAAAAACCGCGCAGAGACGAAGGTGTATGGAGTGACAAACTAGGGCGCTATGATTTGTCAATTGTCTCTGAACAGGTTTTTAAGCAGTCAAAGCGTGTACTGTGCTCTTGTTCTGCTTACAATTTCTGTTTCGTCTACATAAAAAAATTAAACACAGTCTTCTGTTCAATCTTTGTCGTTGCCACGCCTAATTTCATCCTGTACATACTTTATGACTGCTTCCACCCATACCGCTTGCAAAATCGCTTAGCATCATTGGGAGCTCAGGTGAAGGACGCTGAGAACACTGTCGCCAGAGCACCTCACCGTCTCTTAAACTCCTCAAGAAGCGCACAGCAGGCCAAGTTGGCATGTAAAACCAGCGCCTAATCTCACATGCCAGATCCACATAAAATATCGTCGCAGCATTGGGTGGAGAAGTTTTCCTAACTCAAGCCGCGATAGTTTGAAGAAACGCAAGATGTAGGAAAATCAGCGCACAGGGATGATACTGAGATAGCACGAAGCAAACCGCGTTATCCGTGGCGGTGTATGCACCTGCCCAACCATACAATGGGAGTTGGCGCCATTGCGCAGGTAGTGCCGCCATGCGTTCAAGTAGCCAGTGCATGTACCCTCCAGAAAAAAATGCGTGGACAATGCATACTTCCTGTTCACTGGAGAGAAATTACACATATGAACAGAGTACAGCCTACGACATAATGCCATGTCTAAGGCTCCGTTCCTTAATTGTTTGTGTGTGGGGGGAACTTAAAACTGGCCCACACACACCTACATCTTATGAAGCTATGTTCACTTCCACACACACATACGCTTACCTGTCTCAATTGGCTGAGCTTCGCCATCCAATGTTGAGGCCACACTCCATGTGCTTCAACTGGGAATGGGCGAAGTGCAACAGAGGCTGCAGAGACAGCAGGTGAATCGGTGGCATGCAGTATTCTGAGGTGCCAAACAAATAAAAACCATATTATGTCATCTAGATAATGCACGGTACAATTCTTAGCAGTGCATCAGCTGAGTGACATACCGCGGACTTGTTCACTGCCTGGACTCCTCGGAACCTTCCCCTAAGCCCATTTCTGCTGGTTGTTGGAGGCTTCGATCGTTGGCACAACATTCCACTTGAGGAGCTTTCGGCCATCAGCCGTACCCGTTTCAAATTGGGTCTCTTCAAAGTGGTCCTAACAAATAACTCAATAAAATAAGCAAACAAGGAAGGTTTTATCAAATGCAGAACATTGTGTGAATGCTCTTTCGATGGAGTGTCTCTCTGTCAAGTGCACATACAATTGAAACTGCTGAAAATGATTGAATTACGTCCCACAATACATCTAACAGCCTTATTCGGCAGCACCGTGTCGTAAATTTCGGGTTTACAAACCACACAACAGATCGCAAGCAGTATACCCGCAATTAGTGATCAAGGCATTTTAGAACATACCGGCACGCAAACAATGAGTGGCATTAACAATGTAGGCTCCGAACATATTGCCGCGAACCATACATTGGGTTTGTTTATTTGTGTTTTGCTTTTACCGCCGGCTGCGCCGGTCTGTGTTATCTCTGCGCCAAGGGAAGCGCGTGTTCCATTCTTTCTTTCTGTGCCGCATGTGTTATCTGTTGTGATAGGGAAAGCATTCCGATCTAACTTGAACAGCCCAGAATAATCTTCTTCGATCTACTATGTTCTCGATGCGAATCGACGTTTCGAGAACCACGCGCGCCAAAAGATAAAAAGCCTGCAGTGCGGACTCCGGGGCATTCGATTCGACGACACTCGCCTGTGCAAGTCACTTTGTTGACCGCTGCTTCGCCGCCTCCGTATTCTTTTGAGTTGTTAGGGGAGCACAAGTTCGCTCAAATAGACGTGTTTCTCATTCAAGACAACTGCATCGTTTTTGTCTTCGTGACATCTGGTGGAGGTGCTGGGTACGCACCCTTCATGCCCACTACAACCTCTGGAAGCCGCCAAGCCAGTCCAACAAGAGCCAGCCTCCGCGTGCAAGATTTACCACCCGAGTTTGGTCTACTACCGGAGAAGACGAAGAAGAAAAACGTCGCAACCAGCACCATGCTCAACCAAGCCAACCCTCCCGTCGTTCTGCAGCAGCCACGGGAACCGCCATCATTCCGAGGAGCCCCCGCAGAAGACCCAGAAGAATGGTTGGAGAAACTGGAGCGCGTCCGGAAATTCAACAGGTGGGATGACGCAGAAACGTTCCGGCACGTTTTCTTTTACTTGGAAGATTCGGCTCGCACTTGGTTCGAGAACCACGAGAGCTCCTTGACAAACTGGGCTCAGTTCAAAAGCGAGTTCATTAAGACCTTCACTACCCGTCGTGCGGAAAGAAAGAGCAGCCCTTTTGTTGGAAACGCGCACGCAACACCCCAACGAAGGTGTCTTGATCTTCGTTGAGGAGATGAAGCAGCTATTTCGCCGCGCGGACCCCGAAATGACGGAAGAAAAGAAGTTGCGCTTCTTAATGCGCGGAGTGAAGGAGGAACTGTTTGCTGGACTTGTCCGAAATCCGCCCAAAACCGTCGCCGAATTTGTGACCGAAGCCAGCACCATTGAGAAAGCCATCGAAATGCGTGCTAAGCAGTATGACCGCAACTTTGCTGGCGCGGCCAATGCGAACGACTTTGGACGCACGCGGATCCCGGCCGACAGCCTACGCGAGACTATCCGCGAATCGTGAGAGAGGAACTGCGGAAACTTCACCCAACGCCGCCGCAGCCCCAAGTCGCTTCCCTCACCGACGTGATTAGAGAAGAACTGCAACAAGCGTTGGGAACTTCTACGTCATCCGAGGTACCCCGAGAGCCACAAGCTATGACATACTCCGCGGCTGTTCGTCGACCCCGCCCTGCTCCAACACTCCGTCAAGAGGCCCCGCCGTACCGCCGCCCACTGTCACCCGCCTGACCCCCGGTAGGCCGTTACCAGACGCCGAGGAAGACGGACGTATGGCGAACTCCCGATAACCGTCCTCTGTGCTACCACTGCGGAGAGGCCGACCACATTTACCGTCGCTGCCCATACAAGAGAATCGGATTGCGTGGTTTCTCCGTCGACGCACCTCGCCCTCTCCCTGGACAACGACCACGTGAGATCGACGAGTATCTATCTGAAACCAGCCGTGGCCCAGCGCGTTTCAACCGTTCGCCGTCGCCCTACCCATACCAATCGCCGAACCGCCGTAGCAACGCTGACTTCGCCCGTGGAAGGTCCCCCAGCCCACGCGTGAGAAACTAAAAGCAGCAACTTCTGGAGGTGAAGTTGCTCTACGGCGAAAAACTGGAAACCCTCCAACGAAGCAAGGACGCGCTGAAGACAGTGATTCACGACATGCCCTCATTCCGACGACCCGACCTAACCCTGACGAGACTCCCGAACACGACGATAGCTACACGGCGCGACGCATACCCCACCTGACCGAGACGACGACGACAACGACGATGCACAGTGCCCGACCGTCAACACGTACAAGCAGAGATACGACGCCGCGACGAACCCGGAACTCGAGGAAGACTGCATCTGACGTCAACATGTCCATCGACGGTTTGACGTAGTCGCCCTCGTAGACACGGGCGCTGACTATTCGGTAATGAGCGGACCATTTGCGTCTAAACTAAAGAAAGTTATGACCAGATGGGACGGTCCGCACATACGCACAGCAGGAGGCCACCTCGTGACGCCAAGTGGAACGTGCACATCGCGCGTCACCATAGACGGCACAACGTACCCTGCGGCCTTCGTCGTTCTGCCTAACTGCTCCCGCGACGTGATTCTCGGAATGGACTTTTTGACGGACAACGGCGCAATAATTGACCTGCAGACCAAGTCGATAACATTTTCCTCCGATCACTCCAAGACGCCGCAGCCGAACCCCGATCACCGTGCTGCTGTCAGGATCGCCGACGATCACATCACCCTGCCACCCCGCGCAAGCTTGATGATCGCCGTCTACTGTGAGGATGCTGCTTCTGACATCGACGCTATCGTAGAGAGTGATCGAAGGTTGCTTCTCGACCGCGGTGTCTCCGTCGCAAGAGGCATTGCGCACTTTAAGCAACGCCAATCTCACGTTTTGGTCACTAATTTCACCGAAGAGTACCAGCATATAAACAAGGGAGCTGCAATTGCGTTCCTCGAAGAAACGCAAGAAGCAAGTGTTGTGATCGCGCTCGCCGACTTTGAACGCACACCCGTAGAAACCTTCAAGCTCCCACAGCCATTCGACGTGAATCCGGCGCTGCCGCAAGAACAACGGAAAAAAATATTGGCTTTGCTGCGTCGCTATAGCGAATGTTTTTTCGTCGAGCGCAAAAACTACGTCAGGACCCCTCTAGCGAAGCACCGAATAATAATCGAAGACGGAGCCCGACCTACCCGACAGTCACCGTACCGCGTCTCTTCACACGAACGGGAAGCCATCCGGACTCAAGTCGACGACATGCTCAGCGACGACATTATACAGCCATCGAAAAGCCCCTGGGCTGCGCCTGTCGTACTCGTAAAGAAAAAAGACGGCACATTAAGGTTTTGCGTTGACTACCGGCGACTGAACAAAATCACGAAAAAGGACGTGTACCCCCTCCCCCGAATCGACGACGCCCTCGACCACCTCTGCCACGCGAAGTACTTCTCATCGATGGACCTGAAGACCGGCTACTGGCAAATTGAAGTGGACGAGAGAGACCGAGAGAAGACTGCATTTATAACCCCAGACGGCCTATACGAGTACAGGGTGATGCCGTTTGGGCTGTGCACAGCACCAGCGACGTTTCAAAGAGTCATGGACACTGTGCTAGCTGGCCTTAAGTGGCACACCTGCCTCGTATACCTCGACGACGTAGTGGTATTCGCCCGGACGTTCGACGAACACCTTGCAAGGTTGGAGTCTGTACTCGAGGCCATTCGTACGTCGGGGTTGACGCTGAAGCCTGAAAAGTGCCGTTTCGCATACGGGGAACTCACGTTCTTGGGCCACGTCGTCAACGCCGCGGGAGTCCTACCTGACCCGGCAAAAACTTCAGCCATTGCGAACTTCCCAAGGCCGAAAGACAAGAAGGGCGTGCGAAGATTTCTCGGGCTGTGTGCATACTACCGGCGCTTCGTCGCAAACTTCGCACGAATTGCAGAGCCACTCACGCGCTTGACGAAAGATAGCACCCCTTTCAGCTGGGAAAACGACCAAGAAAAAGCATGCGGCGAGCTGCAAAAACGCCTGCAAAGCCCGCCCGTGCTCGCTCATTTTGAAGAAAACGCCGAAACAGAAATGCACACGGACGCCAGTGATATAGGCTTGGGTGCCGTCCTTGTCCAAAAGCAAAGCGGCTGCGAAATGGTAATCGCCTATGCCAGCCGTGGTCCGTCGAAGGAGGAAAAAAACTATTCTGCCTCTGAGAAAGAGTGCCTGGCTATTATATGGGCGATTTCAAAATTTCGCCCATACGTGTATGGAAGGCCATTCAAGGTTGTAACAGACCACCATGCGCTGTGTTGGCTCGCCAATTTGAAGGACCCCTCTGGTCGTCTTGGGCGGTGGAGCTTGCGCCTGCAGGAGTTCGACGTTACAGTCGTTTATAAATCCGGCAGGAAAAAACTCCGACGCCGACTGCCTGTCCCGCGCCCCCGTCGACCCACCACCACAAGACTCTGATGAAGACAGCGCGTTCTTCGGGATCGTGACGGAGAGCGACCTAGCCGCCCAGCAGCGTGCCGACCCCGACGTACGCGTCATAATCGAGTACCTCGAGGGATGCAACGTTGCCGTTCCTAGGACCTTCAAACGCAGCTTACCGGCATTCAGCCTGAGAAACTCCGTCCTTGTGAAGAAGAATTTCAGCCCCGGAACAAGAACGAATTACCTTCTCGTCATCCCCGCGGACCTTCGTTACGAAATTTTGGAAGCGTGCCATGACGAACCGTCTTCCGGACATCTGGGCACAGCCCGCGCTATTGGAAATATAAAGACTGGCCCGGCCTTACCCCTGACGTCACCCACTACATCCACAGCTGCCGTGACTGCCAGCGACGAAAAACGCCGCCAACAAGACCCGCCGGACTTCTTCAACCGATCGCCGTCCCATCGAGACCATTTCAACAGATTGGAATGGACCTTTTAGGCCCGTTCCCTACGTCACGATCACAGAACAAGTGGATTGTCGTAGCGACAGACTACATGACGCGCTACGCAGAGACCGCCGCTCTTCCGAGGGGGACTGCACAAGAAGTGGCGAAGTTCTTTATAAGCCAAGTTGTGCTGCGACATGGAGCCCCGGAAGTCCTAATCACAGACCGTGGAACGGCATTTACTGCGGAGCTGATGCAAGGAGTATTACGCTACAGCAACACGGATCACCGAAGAACGACGGCGTACCACCCCCAAACGAACGGACTAACAGAACGTCTGAACAAGACAATCGAAGATATGCTGTCAATGTACGTTGACGTTGAACATAAGACTTGGGACGAAGTGCTCCCGTACGTCACGTTTGCGTACAACACGGCTATCCAGGAGACGACGCAGCTGACGCCGTTCGAGCTTGTCTACGGTAGAAGGCCGACTACGATGCTCGACGCCATGCTTCCGCACGTAGAAGACGACGACCTCAACGCCGACGTCCACGGATACCTTCAGCGTGCGGAGGAGGCCCGCCAGCTCGCTCGATTTCGTATAACGGACCAGCAGCTGGTGGATGCGGGCCGCTACAACCTCCGACGCCGAGACGCCGAGTACCAACCAGGGGATCGTGTGTGGGTTTGGACTCCCATCCGACGACGCGGACTCAGTGAGAAGCTCCTGCGACGGTATTTCGGACCCTACCAGATTCTACGACGTGTTGGCCAACTTACCTACGAAGTCATCCCCGATGGTGACTCCGGCACATCACGACAACGCACGCGGCCTGAAGTCGTCCACGTGGTTCGCTTAAAACCTTTCTGCGGACGATGACGAACTTTTATTTTCATTTGTTCGGACTGTCGCTTATCGGGTCGATGCACTCCTAGAGGGGGGGTAATGCCGCGAACCATACATTGGGTTTGTTTATTTGTGTTTTGCTTTTACCGCCGGCTGCGCCGGTCTGTGTTATCTCTGCGCCAAGGGAAGCGCGTGTTCCATTCTTTCTTTCTGTGCCGCATGTGTTATCTGTTGTGATAGGGAGAGCATTCCGATCTTACGTGAACAGCCCAGATTAATCTTCTTGGATCTACTATGTTCTCGATGCGAATCGACGTTTCGAGAACCACGCGCGCCAAAAGATAAAAAGCCTGCAGTGCGGACGCCGGGGCATTCGATTCGACGACACTCGCCTGTGCAAGTCACTTTGTTGACCGCTGCTTCGCGGCCTCTGTATTCTTTTGAGTTGTTAGGGGAGCACAAGTTCGCTCCAATAAACGTGTTTCTCATTCAAGACAACTGCATCGTTTTTGTCTTCGTGACAATATTTTGAAATCTTAGTCTACCCATTACCTAGTGAACACTGAATGCTTTTTTTTTTGTTTTGTTCCAATTTGTTCATCGAGTTTCGTGTTTTACTACACAATGCACAACCTCGTAGAATTTACCTAAAGTGAACAGGTTAAGCTTTCTACCAGAATTGGCAACAGATTGGAGTGAAGGCGTTTGTGACATTATTAACACATTTGTGGGGCCTACTTGGTACCGCATAAATAAGTTGGAGAGAGCCTAAACATTAAAAACGAATGAGGACGAAAAAAACACTTCGATACAATTGACGATTTGTAAAGTTCCATCGCTTTCACTAGTGACAGTTTGCCGTGTACATACAACCAAAACTTTCAAAAGCTTCTGGGTAGTTCTGCCCTAATTCCCGTGACCCCTCCGTGAACGCTAAACGGCCGTATTAAAATTTATCCAACCATTTCGGATTCCCGTAATGGCAGTCGCCCAACGGGATGTAACGTCCCACGACATGCAAACTTCCGGGGCGAGGACGAAATAACTTAAACGGGTGGCGGTATTTATTTTGGCAGGCGCCTCGGCGTTGTGAAATCCGCCCCCCTACCCCGAGACTGTTAATTTCCTCGAGGCCACATGCGGACATGTAACCTTCAATTTCCACGTATGTGAATTCTATGCCTCTATGAACTGTAAGACAGGCGTCTTCATATGCGCGCCGTACCCGTGAAGCTAGGCAACGTGAGGCGTCGTGAAATTGCTGTACTGGGCTCGCTGGTGCGCGGCCCGAACCATCTCGCCGTTTCCTTCCCTTGCATACTATTTTCTCCCCCTGTGAGCTAACTGTGTTATTAAGAGAATTAATCAAACAGTTCACATAATACCTTGTGCACTAATTTATAGATGCGGCAGGGAACGACATATCAGGATAGCACACTGACGGAGTCCTTAGTACCTT
The DNA here is from genome assembly GCA_013339765.2 of Haemaphysalis longicornis. Classification (NCBI taxonomy): domain Eukaryota; kingdom Metazoa; phylum Arthropoda; class Arachnida; order Ixodida; family Ixodidae; genus Haemaphysalis; species Haemaphysalis longicornis. The sequence continues at coordinate 40,865,912 of CM023452.1, read as the reverse complement.
ACAAACCCTCAAATAAAGTGTTTTGCTTCATTGATGCAATGTCACAAGGAACAATGCACAATATGTTGCTTATTACAAATTTTTCATAATTTAACTTTGCATAATCTAAGAAAAAACAGGCAGTTCATAACTTCAGGGCCGTCCAACAGTTTATATATAGTCTATAGACTTTTGATTCCCTGTAACCATCGAAAGAAAAAAGAGAAGAAAAATAACACTTTCTGAAGTGTAATTTTAAAAACCACAACCCAATAATTAGAAACAAGAGCAGCTACCATATTGTAGCACAGCTGGGTCACAGTTGCCACGTGGAAGGATTCAAACGAATTTCCTCTTTCAGCTTCTTGAGTGACTTTATGCAATGATGACTACCGAACAGCTATAACCAGCTCAATTCTCAACATCGAAAAAAACGCCTCTTATTACAATGTAATGAGCTGATAGCTGATATGAAAGCCTAATACTACCAGTGATTTGCAATTACATACTTTTATTTTAATTACCTGGAAGTCCAAAGATAGCCAAGTGACTTTCACTGCCGCCGAGCGAGGGAAACTTTGGAAAATAGTGCTAGCTGAACTAATTAAGAGCGATGATGTCAGGTGGTTGCGTGAACACTATGCAATGTAATTAAGTGTGCATAAAAGGCTATAGGATAACCGAAAATGAATGCTGATTGGACAGACGACATATTACAATGACACTAAATATCAAGAATGGGTATACACTTTTGCTCCTTATGTGCGTCGTTACAGAAAAAAATTGCAGTTTACTTTTTCAGAGTTGTGACTTGGCGCGTTCTGGCATCGCTTTATTTTCTATATACTGAGTAAAAACAAAGGCAGTTCATGACTTCCTGCTTCCAACAGTCTCCACAGAGTCTATTTACTTTTATATTTCCAGTAGTCCAATGAAAGGAAAACCAGAAGGCAATGCTTTACGGTGCTCCAATTATGTATAAGGTTGTGCCAAATTATTTATAATGATTGCTTTCAAAAAGCATACTGCACTATTGCCTCTGTGATGCCACTCAGGTTAAGAAAGGATGGCAAACATCCTATATATATGCGTTAATAAATGCCTTATTTTACACTATTAGGACCCTCCTACAAAGGCTCTGAAATGCTTAAATAATTAGAACATGTGTCATTCATACTTTCCATATGCGGGGGCCCAGAGACAAAAGTTCCGTTTGCTTTTTAGCAGCAGCTATGTAGACTAGTTTGCCACCATTTTACTTTTTACTGACTGGAAGAAAAACAGAGGCAGTTGGTGACTTCGTGTTTCCAACAGTCTATACAGAGTCTATTTACCTTTAATTTCCTGTTGTCAATTGAAAGGAAAACCAGAAGCAAATGCTTTACGGTGCTTCAATAAGGTATAATGGTGTGTCAAATTATTTATAATGATTGTTTTCAAAATGGAAACTGCACTATTCCCTCTGTGATGCCACGCATTTTAAAAAAGGATTGCAAATATCGTATCTATATGTGAGTCTTATAAATACCTCTTTTTACACTAGGACCTCTTTACACAGGCTCTGTATGCTTAAATAATGAGACGTGTGCCCATTCTTACTTTCCATATGCGGCGACCTAGAGACAAAAGTTCAGTTTGCTTTTTAGCAGCAGTTATGTAGACTAGTTCGACACGAATTTACTTTTTATAGCCTGGAGGAAACATAGAGGTAATTTATACATTCCTCTTTTCCAGTCTATACAGAGGCTATCGACTTTTTTATTTCCTTTGGTCAATTCAAAGTAAAAATCTACAGAAGGGAAACTAAGGAAACACTGAGTAAACACAAAGGAAGCCCAAAGGAAAAGTTCATTTTCATAAGGGATGAAAAGATTCGCAAAGGGATATAGCATTGCGACCACTTAGAACTATGTTTTAGCCCTCAAATTTGTGTAGTGATTACGTGGGATGTTGATGCAGCTACAGCTGACAATTATGCAGCACCAAACATAAAGTACATCGAGTGCATAAGCTCGGGCTGCTGGTTACCTAACCTTTTTTTGCCATTTATGCCAAGTCAAGCCAGAGGAAAGGCGGGTACCTTCATAGATATACAAAACCCGCCATCTCACAACTAACACCATGGGCCACAACCTTACGCCCCTTCTTCACGCCATTAAGGAGTGACGACGCACTGTTTAAATAACCCCTGTGTAGACCAGCTATGTCAAAGGTAATAATACAGGATAACGCGATGTTGGATTCTGACGATACCGCAAAGCTCCAATGTAGCTGGGAGAAAATGTGGGACGAAACGTTTCAGGAAATCCACGTTGGTAACAAACATCAATAAACGGCGCTATTTATTGGCACTATTGTTATTAGATGCGAAGCCTCTCTCTTGCTCTGGGGCATGTCCCTCCTGCGTCGGCGTCGGCGTCGGCGGCGTCCGCATGCCACCTGCGCATGCGCGCCTCCCCTCCGCTCTTCTCTCCGACAGCTGTGCGCAACACTCTCACTCCGTCTCATTATCATAAACAACAGCTGCGTGCGCGCGCTTCGCTCCGCTCGCGTCTGCTCCAGCGCGCAAGTGCGCGAATGCGCGACTCTCCTCCTGTGTCTCCTCGCCTTCAGGCGCCGTGAAAATAAAGCGGGTAGAGCGCTGCGGCGGTTTTCAGCACTCGCTCTCGTTCGACGCCACGTGCCTTTGCTTGACTACTCCGTGCTTGACTTGATTCTTCCGATGAAGACGTGATGGAAGAGACGGTCGCTTCAGTGAGTGGGCTGACACAATCTAATACCAGCGTCAGCGCAAACGCTTAAGGCAACGTTATGAGCAATTGAACCTCCCGATGCGTCGCATGACATCAGGGTTCCCTTGCGGGAAGATGGGCGTAATTTTTTCTGAATGCTGTTATTGAACAGTGCCGCCATTTCAGCATAATAATGCCAACGCTGCCTACTTTCTTGACAATTTGACAACCTCTGAAACTTGCTGATTGAGAACACACCAGACTAATCTTTGTCGCGAGAAAGTCAATAATTCTGATGCGCGAATTAGATGGACACTGCTAGCCCAGTTCCAGAATTTCAGCTTCTTATTCCTCGATTAGTTCAAATAAAATGTAGTCTTCAGTGCGCCTCATACTGGTGGAATTACAGTCATTCAAAATAACAGTAAAAAGCGGAGCCGACTAAAGTATTCCACGCTAGTCCTGCAGTATGTGAAATCATCTTGTCAGTTATAGACCAATACCATTGTGGCAAACAATGAGTGCCCGCTGTTCAGTTGACCTAACGCAGTTCCGTAAACGTAACGCGATAGAAATGGCAAAAGGGTGCTTCAATGAAATGAAAGAAGTTCCTCAATGGTAGCACGTGGGCAATTCATCAGCCTAAAGACTGGCTGCAAATCTGTTATCTACATTTCATCGAAAGATGTTAGCCTTCTTTAGCCGCTACAACGTAAAGCTCCTCGAGGTGCACGGGATCGTTCGTCTCGTGAGGTGCGGCCGGGTTAATTCAGGCTTACGCGCGAGGTTGCGCCCCGTGACGAGTTCGTTACAATACAAAAAACGGGCGCACGTTAGGGCGCGCATTGTGAGCAGCGCCCGATTTCGTCGAGATCGACCTTCGGGAACACCCTGCTCAGAGGTCGTAGCCTCAACTCTTCCATGCTTTTCTCATTGCCAGTTCACGTGAGTTCCCACCTGATTTGGGGAATCCTAACACTGAGTTCACAAAGCACTTTGCGCGGTTGCTAGCGCGTGCTAGAACACTCCACTCCTGGGTACATGTGAACGGCTGCTGACAAAACGGTACGGGAGAGCCAGTCGTGAACAACTTTTGGCGGCGAGCTCTAAAATAATAAGAGTGAGTGAGTGAGGGATTTATTGTAATACATAGTATAAAAGAAGTCTACAGGAAATATTTTGAACGCATTTGGGAGTACACATGCAGAAAACCTAGTCTAGGGGAAGGGGAGAGAGGAAATAAAGAGAATAGGTGAGAATAAATGGGTATAGAGAAAGAGGAAGAGAAAGTACAAGATGGGGATTGCGTAAGGCTGGTCGGCAGTCATTGAGCTGCATCCGTTTGACCTGCTCGGTCTTCTCGAGGGAGCCCAGGACATGTCCGAAGGCTTCGTGCCGGATGGAGTTGGGCCCTGTCGGGAAAAGCAGGTCCATCAGAGTGTGGCTTGGTGCTCGAGGTGCAACAGCCGGGCCCCCGACTAAGTGAGAGGGGAAGCCCACTTTGCTGTTTCTCCCACCATACAACACTTGTGCAAGCTGCGGCAATTTTTTGTGTTTGCAGTAAAATACCGGTTTGAATGCGTTTTATTTTTGCTTGCGGTCGCATAAATTACACCCATGTCGGTCCCTCATTAGAGGGACACTGAAGTGATTTGTAAACATTGCGCGATTACTAGCGCAAATTGTAGTCCGGAATCCATAGGCCATGTTTAGATCACTCTGAGCCCGTTTGCACGAATTTATTTAGCAGAGAAATCAATTCGAAATTGCTGTCCCCCTCTCTGCACCCTCGCCAGTTTTCTGTGGCGTTTTCGTGTGACGTGAGGAGGAGATGAGCTGGCAAATGGCTGCGCTACTGCACGGCTCGCCGAGCTTCCCACAAAGTCAGTCGGCCCAGCCTTTAGTCCGCCGGCTGCCGATGGGTCGTCGCAATTCGCTCGCTCAGTTGAAACTAAGCCGTAACACGTATGTGAATAGAAGAATGTGCCTTTCTTTACTTTCTTAGTTTGTACACTGCATCAAGCTCCGAGTCCGGGTCGCTCGACACATGTGCTGCAGAAGTGCGAATGCCACTCTTCGCTGACTGGTACGCTAGTAGGAAAATCTAATACTACTTGAAGGCGGGAGAACAGTCAGTGAAGTCAATATAGGTACTAAGAAAATACAATCAACAGAAACGTTTACCGTACAGCGCAAAACTAGGGAGCAGGAAGCACTTTTTTGTGGTCTGCAGCATGACCACACATCTGCGAACTCTTTTTCGTCTAAGAAATGCAGTTGCTAGACTTGAGATACTGTGGAACTTTGGGGGACGCTTACTGCACCAGCGCATTAGAATAAATAGTCATCTAAGGTACTTGAAATGCTAAAACTGCATAAAAGTGTAAACTGGTTGTTCATTATATACCTTATATATCCATTACCGTCAGCGCTGGTTCATGACCGAGTGGTTTAAAGCGCTCAGAGTCGTTTTGCAAGTCGCAAATTCGAATTCCAGAGGGTACTTTCATTTGCGGCCGATGTTTTCTAAACTGAGTTCACCATTTTTAGGCCGCAACGTTCACTGCTCCACGAGTGAGTTCGCCGAATGCGCGCAGACTGACACTGACGCACTAGCGAGTTCTCGTTTCCGTGCTGTTGCCATAAGCAGCGACTGCTTGCGTGCAGTGGGCACAGGCCAGAATCAGCAGACCCTTGGCCTGGTGCGAACACTCTTTTTACGATACAGGCATAAATGAGGCAAGCTCCGAATATGCGGGAAAAGCGCAATGCATTTGAGCGTCTGCGATGACGCGGAGGCCGTTCATCCACTGCGTAGGCCTCGGCCACGGCGTAGCCTTGGCTAGTAATTGCTACGATTCTAAGCCGTCCTTGGAGGCTTATCTTGGGCATTTTACAGCCGAAAACATGGCAGAAGCACGGTACAACGATTACAGAGATATCGAGAATGCCCAACCAACGATGCCATCGGATGTCAAGCATGTTGTTTAACCGAATTGACACCGAAACTTGTTCGAATGCTAACCTTCGACATCGTTCAATCAAGGTGCATCTCCTACTGTCGTCACAGCCTTTAGTTGGTGCGGCCACCACAGACCGGGCATTGTAGTTTTTCTTCTTTCCCGCATTATAAATTAATTACCGACATATCATCCGGATAAATGATGAAAAGTGTGGTAATTTGAGCCAGTCTACTAAGTGCAGGCAAAACCGAATGCTTGACAAATTCAGTTCAGTTGCCCTTTAAAAGAACAGTGCGAATACAATAGCCGACCGATTTTTCGAGCATGAAGGGGAACAAAAAGTAGTACAAATGAATGTGTAGTCCGAAACATCTGCGAGTAGCAAAGACTGCCTTTATTTTATTTAAACATGTAATGGTTCTTTGCCTTGAATTACTCATTCGCGTGAGAACGTCTTCTTGCATCTCTACGAGCGTCATGTTTCTGGTAAACAACAACGTCTTGCGTTGACAGTTCCGGGCGTGCGGGACATGGGGGTTTCTTTGTAGGTGTCAGAGCCGCTTTGCAGCAGAGCGGCCACCATGCGCACGATCTCGTCAACCGTTATCTCCGCGCACAACCCTGCATTCCTCTGCAGCAAACTCTCGAAATGTCGCGAAAAATCAAATTTTTTTACCCCGGCGGGAGTCCAGGGAACCCACATCCAAATCAATCCGAGGCTTGTTTGATTCAAAATGGTGTCGTCTTGCAGTCGCACCGCGGATCTGTCGTGGAAAATGGTGTCCGAAAATGGAAATTCTGGCTTTATTTTGTCCAAAATATCGTTGGTCATTAACAATATTTCAATTGAACAACTGGCGGTTCAACGGGGAAGTCCAGAATATCCAGCCAGTCCGAATTATTGGAGACCGAAAAAACGGTCGGCTACTCTATATCTCTCCATATCTTTTACATTTATATTTGGGTTCGAATATGCGTAGTTAATTATTATTGCGGAAGATTGCTCATAGATCTGAAGTATGGTACCAGATTTGCAGCTAGGGAATATTCTGCTGATATGAAGCTTTCGTCGAAGAATTCTATCAACTTTTGGCCAGGGGGCTCAATCGCGGGAAAGAGAGTTGTCGAGGTCTTGTGAGTGCACATTATGTACTCAAATCTTCTTGGTGGCGACCATGGTATCTCCCATCTACAGAGGCACCTGACGTTAAGTTGCTATCATAAATTATCGTTGTGACAGACAGACAGACAGACAGACAGACCAAAAACCATCTGCAACGAGACGCTGGCGCTCGTGTTCAGCGTGCTGTGAAATTGCCCAACATTCCCCCTCGCCACCGCCGCTGTGCCGCTGGTCGCCAAGATAGAAAAAAAAACAATGACGATAAACGGCGATCGCGAGAAGACTAAGAGAAAGTTCCTGGTGGTAGAAAGGGACAGGACAGCGGCTCAACCTGTCGTTTTGTTTATTTCCGTTACATCCAGGGGAAAGCCCACTCTTGTATGACCTTAACAACTCATTTTTGCTTGCGTGCGCCGTGGGCCGGTGGGTGGGGGGAGGCAGTCTGAGCGGCTATTCCTTGTAGCCGAGGTCCACAGTCGACCAGTTGCTGCAGGTGCCTGGCAGCCGTTACACCACTGTCGAACTGCTCTGTCGGTTTTGTGTACTCAACGATAAAGTGGGCCGGCACCTTTTTCGGTGAGGTAAACGCTTGCACAGATATCACTGCAAATCCCACGTTGGTTGGGTGCATGCACGGTGGAAATCTGCAGCTCTTACCTCGAGCTGCGCTGATGAGGCTGAGAGCTACCAAGCAAAACATGCGGGGGTGTCATTATGTGCAAGCCAAGTAATACGTTCCAACTCTCGCGCTTAGGCGAAAAATCCGGCGACTGCTGTTGGCGTTCACCATTAAAAAAAAGTACCCTAGCGGGGCCTTCTGCAATGCAAGCTTCAACTCAGCAATTGTTGATAGAGAAGAGTGGACGCCCCACCAGTATACCTCAGACTAAGGCACGAGAAGAACAACCAGCAAAATTCCGCATCGCCGTCAGCTTCTTCAACACACAGTGGCATAAACGAGCAGCGGCGCATTCTGAAGGAAAAAGATTAAAGCCACCCCAAAGCAAAGCGCTCGTCCTGCGGAAACACGCCAGAGCTGTTGGGCAATGCGATGCGATAAAAGGCGTCACACGGCTTCAGCTAGCATTATTCTGTCGGATTCACAAACCACAAACGTGCCTATGCGTAAGCGGATGTTTTATTTTTACTGGAGCGGATAATTCCACCGCCACACCTGCACAGTGGCGTAATGTTTGCGAGTCCAAGGAAAGTGTTTCACAACAGGAGGATAAGAAAACTGGATTGGGGAACGTTCATCAGAAAAATTATCACTTGAGTGCGCACAGCGGAATAGTGCGGACAATTTTGGTTGCACAAACCATGCAGTTTATTTGACGCGCATAACGTAAATTTATGGCGACTGCTTAAATGAACTTTTCGGCTCCCGGAACGACTACCCTGTGCGATGTGCGTCTAAGGCACCTACTTAAGACCGAGAAAGAGGGATTTCAGTGCACGTAATGCATGCATAGTTATCAACCTGCCCCGCCTCTCCGCCTAAAGCAACTTGAACGCAGCTGGTGCCACGAACCAGCCACGCTTTCCCAGGCCGCGTGTTTCTAAAGCAATATAATGCCGGAAATGAACACGTGCCGTTGGAGCAGAGCAGCTGCGGACGCGTTGCCCGCCTGCCTACCAGACCATCACACCCTCGTTTTCCCCTTTTCACCGCACAACCCCATAGCGAGGTGCAGTTTACATTCTCTGATTTTACCATACTTGAGAGTTAAGCAGCACAGCAGCACCGCTAAATGTATGCAACTCGTACACGTGCGTGCGGACTCGGGTTCGTGGGCAAAACTTGTTTCCACTACTATACTTACGAGTGCAAGCACTCGCAAATACCGTACTCATGAAAATATTACTCATGCGTACGGTGTACTTATGAGTACTCATACCCATGAGTATTAGGTGCGAATGCACTTTATAAGCGACCCTGAATCACTCGTCCGCCGTCCGCGCTCCCCCTCTCCCCTAGCAACGGCGCGGAGGAGAAGAGAGAGCGTGCGTAGCAACGGTCTCGGCGTAGCAACGGTCTCCTGCTCGGCGTAGCTGCGGGCGGCACGCCGCTCCCTGAATCACTCGTCCGCCGTCCGCGCTCCCCCTCTCCCCTAGCAACGGCGCGGAGGAGGAGAGAGAGCGTGCGTAGCAACGGTCTCGGCGTAGCAACGGTCTCCTGCTCGCGTAGCTGCGGGCGGCGACGCCGCTGTGCCGGTTCGCTTCGCGTTACCGTCCGCGTGAGGGCGCTCGGCCCGTCGGCTCCGCATTCCGACGCTCGAGCGCGCTCGCGCGACGGCGCGCCGGCGCGACGGCGCGACAACAGCGTGTTTCTACAGTGAAGGACAGCGAAACGGCAGAGACAGCGGAGGACAGCCGAAGCTAAGTATTTACCTGCACGGTTTCTTTCTCGTTCTGTCGGGGTTTCAGCCGAGATGACGCGTAGAAAGCTGGTACAGTGTGGTTACTGTCCGCGGCACGTAGACGCAGAGGAGTTTCAGTGGGATGGCGGCGAGGAAGACGAAGGGGCAGGTACGTGTCGGTTATGCGTAGTTATGTTCGCGGCTAGAACGCGTAGAAGGGGATAACTCGGGGTTAGCTAAGCGGGTGCAGAACTGAAGGCAGCGCTAAGTAACGAACGCGATGTACGGAGGGCCGTTGAGGGAAAGTTAGAAGCAGCTGAGAGGAAACTAGAAAGGAGCGTCATTTCGCCAACAAACGACGACCACCTCGGCCCATGCAGCGAAGCGGAGGCATGCGCCGAGGGGTCACCGGGGGTGGAAGCAGCAATAGGCAACAGCTACTCCCACGTGCTGCGAAATAGGACAGCAAAACCAGTCGATAACCCGGGTACCAGTAAAGAGCGGCACGTGGCAGATGATAGCGTGGTAATCAATTGCGGGTGACTCTAACATGAAGAGGAGCAGCGCTGCCATAGTGGAAAGGGTACAGGGGATAAGCGTGTGCAGGTGGGGTGTTTCCCAGGTCAAACGATGCAGACGGTGATGACTGCAGCGAAGGGGCAGCTGGCCTTGTCTAGTAAAGCTAGAAACCTTGTGGTGATTGCCGCGGGGCTTAACGATGTTCTAAAGGGAGAGGAGGGAAAACTTGGCCAGGAGATAGCGAAGGGGGTAAAGGACCTGCGGGCGACGGCCCCAAATGTGCGCATTGCAGTCCTGCACCGTGCCGGAGGTGATGAAGCAGGGCGTGCACACCCGAACGGGTAGTACTCGCTGCTAACAGCGAGATCGTGAGGTGCGGCAGGGAACTTGGGCTTGAAGTGATAGACGTGAACAGGGTAGTGGGCAGCATCGGACATAGGCAAGCTTTTCAGTGGGACGGATTCACTTCAGCCCCAGGCTAGGAAACAAGGTGGGGAGGCACTTAGGTGGGAGAGCGGTAGCTTTTTTAGGGGGCCCCCGCGCAGCTAAGGAAGGCAAACTAGGAGACAAAGGGGAAGCAAGAGACACATGCACACTCAACGCTGGGAGGCAGCCAGGCCTAGAGCTAAACGGAGAACCTGCGGACGTAACTGAGAACGTTGACAGAAGCCATTTGGTGGAAACAATGGAGCAAACAATTCTGTAAAAGACAAACACAGACCCCGTAAGCGGAAAGGAAAAACAAATGCAATAAATATTTAATCAGCTACATAAATATGCAGGGAGGCAGAAAGCCAGATAAGTGGGTGGAAATTCAAAAGAACTTGAACGGGAAGGAATAGACGTGTACGCTTAGCCGAGACTCACCTCCGGGACCTAGAAGCCCCACCTATTATAGACAATTATGTCTGGGAAGGTTGCAACAGGACCACAGGAATGAAGAAAGGGGGAGGTGTTGGCATGCTCATTAAACAAGGGACCGACTGGCAGAGAGTGAATGAAAGGTGTAAAGAGCATCTATGGGTTAGAGGCACCATAGAGCGGAAAAATACATGGTTAGGAGTGGTGTATCTGTGGACCGGATGTAGTGCTAGGGAGGAAAATGAGGAAATGGTAAACTGTTTGAGAAGAGATATAAACGAGTTCAAAGATTCGGGCGAAATAATCATAGTTGGAGATATGAATGCCCATATAGAAGGTTTGGATGGATACACAGACCACAACGGTTCTCTAGTGATAGATGTATGCCAGGAAAACCGGCTTTTAATAGTAAACACGGAAAGCAAATGTGACGGACAAATAACGTGGGAAAGCGGTAACAGACAGTCCAGCATAGACTACAGTTTAGTATCCGAGACAGTATACGGAAGGCTGCGGGAAATGAGGATAGATGAAAAAATGGAACAGACAGCTTAGGAAGCGACCACAAGCGGTTTAGCTTGCACTTTGGAGGGGCAACCCGGACAAATGCAGAAATAGGTACAATAGGAGGAAATAACTTGAATAATGAGCAGTTAAAGATCATCGCTGATAGTTTGGAAGATGAAATCAATAAATACCCAGGCAAAAATTGGGATTACGATGAAATGATTGCGTTGATAAAGGGTAAGATGAATGAAGCAAAGGAACGAAACCGATGGAAAGGGAAGAGAAAGCTGAGAAGCTGGTGGAATAAGGAAATAAAAGAGGCTATTGACCAGCGAAGAAAGGCGTCGAGAGAACATAGAGAAGCAAAAAGAACTGGTATGGAACCGGAGGTAGTGAAGGAAAAGTGGGAGGTCTACCGTGGGAAAAAACTAGAAGTGCAGAAAATGGTGCAAGCAAAGATCAAGCAGAAAAGCGAACAATGGATGGCAGAAATGCGGAAGAAGGACAAAAGTGCATCCAAGAAGTTTTGGAACCATGTAAAATCACTAAGCTCAAAAAACGATAACCATCAAAAATTCCTGATTGATGAGGAGGGGGAACATTTAGAAGGAGAGCACGCGTTGGCGCATATTCATCGAGTGATTAGTGAGAAGTTTAGGACAATAGTGGTAGGGAAACCTGCACCGATAACATCAGCGCCACGAAAGACCGCGGAAAGGGAAATAAGTTTGAGCATCCTTGATTGGAAAAAAGCAGAGCAAAAGGTTTCCCCCCAGACAGCAGTGGGCCCGGACGGAATACCAATGCAACTGATCAACCTACTTGGACCTAAAAGTAAGGAATCGTTTATGAGGGCAATAGATAAGGTGATAGAACCAAACAAATACCAGAGGACTGGTTGGAAAGTAGGATGAATTTAATATATAAAGGCAGAGGAGACAAAGCCAGTATTGATTCATACAGACCACTCACAGTAACGTCAGTGGTGTATAGATTCGTAATGCAGGCGATAAAATCAGAAATTCAAGCATGGATGGAAGAAAATGAAATACTTGGGGAACTGCAGAATGGATTTAGACAAGACAGGCGACTGGATGACAATCTGTTCGTGATAACGCAATGCATTGAAATTGCGAAAGCACAGAAGCGACCACTATGGATTACGTTCTTGGACATTAAAGGGGCATATGACAACGTAAACAGAGAACGGCTGTGGAGAATGCTGAAACTCCAGGGATTAGATTACGAGTTAGTACAGTTCCTTATAGCAATCTATAAAGATAATAGAGTGCACCTTACTTGGGAAGGAAAGAAATGCGCCCAGCAGGTCAACATCCATCGGGGACTGAAACAGGGATGCCCTTTGAGCCCAATACTGTTCATGCTTTACATGGCAGGGTTAGAAAAGAAACTGGAAGAAAGTCAAGTAGGGTTTAGCCTAACCCATATGCTGCAAGGCGTATTGGGTACAACAGCATATTCCGGGAATGTTATACGCAGACAACATTGTTCTTTTAGCTGATAACCAAACCGACATGCAGCGGCTAATAAATATTTGCGGCCAGGAAGCCACTGACCTCGGATTAAATTTCAGTGCAGCGAAATCAGGAAGAATGGTTTTCAATGACGCTGCCACCGACGTAGTGTCTATCCAGCAAGGCGAATTACCTAGAGTGAAGGAATATAAATATTTGGGAGTGTGGATAAACGAAGGGGATAACTACTTAAGTACTCACGAGGAGCAACTTAAGGTTAAGGGAAAGCGAAACGCAGCTATAATGAAGCATATAGCTCTGTGGGGGTATAACAAATATGAAGTAGTAAGAGGAATGTGGAAGGGAGTAATGGTTCCGGGTCTCACGTTTGCGAATGCTGTACTCTGCTTAAAATCAGACGTTCTATCAGGCCTTGAAGTAAACCAGAGAACGGTAGGACGTTTGGCCTTAGGCGCGCATGGAAAAACAACTAACGAAGCAGTTCAGGGGGATATGGGCTGGGCGTCGTTTGAAGTTAGAGAAGCTCAGAGTGAAATATGCTTTGAGATGAGGTTGAGGGCAATGGATCAACGAAGGTGTACAGCTAAGGTATTTAGGTACCTATACTTGAAAAGCGTGGACACGCAGTGGTTAAGAAAGACTAGAAGGCTAACGATGAAATACGGAAAGAACAGTGGGGAATCCAAAACAGCCAAGGTAACCAAAAAAGAGGCAAGGCAGATTGAAATGAATAAATGGAGGAAAAAAATGGAAGCTAAAACGTCGTTAGAGATGTACAGAGCTGAGAAGATGAACATCAGAAAGGAAAATTTCTACGATAATTCCCGGGGCAGGGCTTTGCTTTTTGAGGCTAGAGCAGGTTGCCTGCGAACTAAGAGTTTTGTGATGAAGTATTCACAAAATGATGGGGTATGCGTGGTCTCCGGAAAAGAAACAGAAACTATGCGGCACATCGTGTTTAGAATGTGAGGGTATCCATCCAAATCTACATGAAGGGAATATTGGGCTTTCAGAAGCCCTAGGATTTAAGGGTATCACAGAGGAAGTTAACTTCAAGGCTGTCGAGGGGACGAAAAGAAGATTAGAATGCTGGTGGACGAAAAGCAGAGAGGGGAATATTGCCTAGGACAGTTACCACCTGTAACAGGAAAAAAAATGTATTTTGTGCCTAATAAGCTTTTTGTGCCTGCCCTAAGCAGCGCTAGTATTGAACCAAAAGTGTAAAACATAGGTATATTAGTCCTTTTTGGTCAGATGACAATGTCATCACCCCGATACAAAGGGGAAACCAATAGAAATCATCATCACCGCTAACGTCCGGTTCCGTAAAGCAGTCGAGTTTCCGTAGCGCTTCGTCGTTCTAGATGGATCCTTCGTGGGCTTCGCAGTCAACTCCGCAAGCAACGGAACCTCAAACAACGAGTGAAATACGATCCGAAGCGAGCATTCCACCCGTCGTTGGAGGTGTCGTCGCCGCGAGAACGTCGTCGTCTACCGAAGACAAGGCCGCGTCGAGGAGGGCTCGCGACGCCGAACGCAAGCGAGCGAAGCGGGCCGCGAACGCCGAACTCCGAGCTCCAGAAGCGGACGCGAGACGAAAGCGTAGAGCGGACGAAGGTGCGGAAGGTCTCGTCAACGACCTTCCAACGAGCGAAGTAAGCATTGATGCTTACTTCGCTCATACTTCGCTCGTACTCGGGCCAAAAAATTCCCAAGCATTTCCCAAGTGAGAGGTACGTAACGTGCGAATGCCAAAGACTTTAACATAGCGCCCCTCCGGATCAAATCGGGTAACTTCGGGCAAACTCGGGCATTCGCACTTTGCCATCTTCCCTCTCACTTGGGAAATGCTTGGGAATTTTTAATCATTAGCAGCACAATACTCACGAGTACTTTACTTACATCTGTACTCGCTAGTCATCTCGCCCACTTTTTAAATTTGGTTCTCTACACACTCATTATCGTAATCACTCAAAAGTTTGCGTACAAATGAGTGCCTTCAGGGGTGGTTCTACCGACCTATGCCAGAGAGTCCGGGAATTCCATCAAAAACATAAAGCTGCGGTCATGTCTCAACCTTTTAGGAAGCATGTCGACAATGGTGTGAGCCAGGAGTCGGCAACCAGCGTCCCGCGAACAGCATGCTTCCCACGTGGAAACCTAATTCGGCCCACAGCACGACCTACAAACCTTCCTCCCCTTGTCACTGCCTTTCAAGCTGAAGGCCCAAATTGTAATTTCAACCTCGAATGGTGTTAGGCAGGAACAAAGAAATAACTTTTTTTAGAATTTGGCAGGCGGTAAAGATCCCCAGCTCCTGAAAATTAATCCAGTGCCCTCCCCCAGACTGCGCCTCATTGCCTTTGTAGCGTCGGCGCACCCAACCTCATAATCATTCAATAAATCAATCAATCAAATAAGGAAGAAAGCTTGAAAATTGCATTGTCTCCCTCCGCCACTTTCACGGTTACCGATATATCGTCTTTACTTCGCTTCTTTCAGCGGTGCTGAAAAGACCCTCCTCTTCTTGGCCCCCATTTCCTATCTCCAACCCCCTCACCTCGACTTGCCGTCAAGCCTTTGTGGTGTCGGCTTCACGCAATTCAGCCCCCTACCGGGAAAGGTTTGAAACCCCGGTTAACTACACTGTGCTTTCAGCGATTCTTTTCTTTCTACTTTTCACCAGCGCCGAAACCCCCGAATTTCTTTACACGGAGCGTACTTGTAAATTTACACTGTTTTTTAGCAATAACAAAAAAAGAAAGGTATATTTGCTTCATCTACGCAAGAAAAAAGGTCTGAAGATGCGTGTTAGTTCCAGGTAAACCAGCTAAACTTGATGCAGATTTATTCTCTGCTTGCGGGTGCACATTTTTAATATTTCATTACCAAACGGAACGTTACCTTGTAACATGCAGTGTGCCAAAGTTACAGCAATACAAAAAGAGGAACAGAAATACCTTATCAAATTACTGACCAAATAGTAATCCTCCCAAGATGTCTAAAGTATCTAAAGAATCCCATTTTTAACGAATGAAATATTTTATAGAACCTAAGACATTTTTCACTCCCCAGCTATGGCTTCCTCAAAAAATAGGTCTGCCGAATTGGCGGAAGCGGAGGCGAATTTTTAACTTATCCCTATTGAATACAGAAATACGCTGCTCAGCATCTTGCCCGATTTTAAAGAGCAGAGTGGGAAAAAAGGAGAGGTCTTTCATTGTGAACTGGTAAGGTGAGCCCGGCTAGTGAGAAGACCTCCGACGAAAGATGGGGATCACTACAGTGATAAGAGGTGAATTTTAGATATAACGGGTACAGCACAAAGATTACATACAATAAACGTTGAAGAAGAGATAGAAGGAAGTGGTGCTAGCAAAGCTCGCTCATAAAAAATAAATTTTAAAAAGAAATTCCAAATGTAAACTGTGAATCAACCTATAAAGTAACCTGGGCCAGAAAAGAACACCAACCAAATAAAAAGGAATAGACGAAAACTATTACGCGAGAGAGTATATTCCTTAAGACTCTTTCACCGTTTATAAAAAAACGATATTTTTCCAGTTCAGGGTCTTTTTGCAACCGCAGCATATCTGTGGTTCGCAAAGCACTACCAGAAGTAACAGCACCTTGCATGAGTTACATATAACTATGTGCATGTGTACGTTATATTTATTCATGGCAAGCTCGTTTATGGCATGCTCCTAATTAATGGCATAAATTAATACTATTGCAACATTATGATGTAAGTGGGACAGCCGTGTCCCTCTTACCGCCAACATCGCTTACAGTGCAATGAAAATTGTGGACTGGCCTTCGAGGTAAAACGAATAACTGCAAGATATTTGGGCCAAGGAGTGAATTGGGCCATTTTGTCTTTGTGTAGTACGATAATGAAATGCTATATGTTGACGAGGCAGTCATTTCCACCACGTATGTAGAGGACGCTGCTTTTATAAGTCTGTGTACTCCCGATCAGTATTCTTGATTGATTGTGGGGTTTATCGCGCCGACGCAACGAAGGCGATGAGGCGCGCCGTAGTGGAGGGCTCCGGATTAATTTTGACCACCTGTGGATCTTTATCGTGCGCCTAAATCTCGTACACACGGGCGTTTTTGTGTTTTGCCTCCACCAGAAAAGCGGCCGCCGCGGCCGGGAATCGAACCCGTGACCTCGTGCTCAACAGCGCAACGCCTTAGCCACTGAGCCACCGCGGCGGGTCCGATCAGTATTCTTCATTTGTTATAGTTGAGCACTCCAGTGAATTGAAGACTGGGTTTAAAAATCTTATTGTAAGCATTCACAAACCCAAATCCGTTATGTTTCACCTGCTTATGTTTAACCTGCCGTCGCTCAATATGGCAGACCTATAAATAGAAGGCCTGAAATATCCCAAACAGCGAGCTGTGTATTTCTCCGAAAATTGGTCGTAGGACAGCGGAGTGCAGTACTCGCCTGCGAAGTTATCTACTTATACTGTCTTTTCACACCATATCTGCTCGATGTTTTTAATTTTCGATATATGGCGTGCTGTACAGCTCTGTATTTTTGTAGCAACTACGTATGGGTCACTAATCTGGGGAAAAACCTTCGTGAAAAAACCCAAGGGTTACTTTTACTCCACAAACGTATCGAAGGGACGACATGTAGAAATGCATGGTTAAGTCGCACTTGTGGTATAGTTGTAATGCTGGCCATAATTCATGTTCATCATGCATATACTTCAGCCGCTCTCGTTATTACAAGCTAGGGGTAAGGAAAAATCACTTTGCTTGGCTGCATTAGCCCGCCCCATTCTGAATACTCGATCATTCAAGACATATGCATAAAATTGTAAAATGCAAGAGAGAAATTGATTTTCGACAATTCTAAATAAAGGGGGAACATTACGTAATATATGTATATATTGTTTACATTCTTTACTATCATGAGGAGAATTTGTGTGTATATTTAGTACCGTTTATGGTGCTTTTGTCTTGTTGTTTCTTTTTTTGTGTGTGCATTTGTGTTAACCCTTTATTCATTCGAATGCTTGCTTGCATATGCCTATACACTTACCTGTACACTATGCTTGCCCCTGTCTTGTGTATATGGATTGTACATATGTAAGATATTATTGTATCGAAAATAAAGATGGACCATGGTGTAAACCCCACCTTTAAAGATAGTTTAGCTTTCCTTTGTTGTCTGAGCTGCGTTTCGTGGTTTTTCAACGAATGGTCAGATGTTTACAAATTTGAATTTAATTGAAGTACACAATATTAACGAGAGTGAACTGAAGCGAGTTATTGCCATTGGTTAGCCTCGTTATATAGTTCAGTTGGGGTCTGAAATAATAGGAGTATCCCAAAACCGCGTGGAAAAACGATGCGGTGAAATTTGCCAATGTGGCATGTAGTTTTATATGATATCACTGCTTGCGCAGATATCTCAGAAGTTGGGCAAAACCTCGTTCTGACCAAGCCCACTTTCCGCACTGAAATATGATGTGGTACTAAGAGAAGTTGCCCGGGAAACATAGAATCAGGTAAATTCACTCCAAATAGGTTCCTGTGCAGCGCTCTCGAGTAGTTGTAGTCAGAAAAGGTTCGTTGTGACCACACATCAGCCATGGTTACAAACGGGCATGACACAGTCAAAGTGTGGGAGGGGAGGGGGGGGGGGGCAGCGGTCACCGTCACTAAGAGATGAGAGAGCGGCAGCTTATTTCCCGCATTTGGGGATGGTAATAAATGTGGAGAGACATTTCCGCCTTTTTGTGCATCTATGCGAATGGCGTCACCGCTGCGAAGCTAATTAATGTTTTTTTTTTGTCGGGAAATTTATTGAGATCCAGCAGAAACGATACTGCAGTGGTGAGTGGTGGAAGCAGCCCGTATAGTGCAAAAAAGCTGCGCTACGACGTCAGACACGTATTCCCAGAATGGCACAAATAGGAAACAAACACCAAGCGCGGTTAAGTTGAAAGGGTCCTTGTAGCCATTCAACTTTGTCCGGCGGCGAACGTGACTGAGGCACCCGGTTATGACGAGATGAAATTGGGTTTTATGACATTTAAACTCAAACTTGTTGTTCAATATACATTTGTGGGCGAGTAACTACTGCCTAAGAATGTCTTCCGTGAGTCATTTTTTTTCGTAACAAACTATCTATTTCTTAGAACGTATGTTGTGAGATGAAATTTGAGTGAGCGCCTTTCGGTGAAGACTGAAATAAATACCTCTCATGTGCGAAAGCCATACTGCTAGCGTAGTAGCCCCTGCACGGAAAATTTGATTATGGCCTTTGCTGAAACGTTCAAAAATTGCAGTCCGCGGGCGTTCTAGAAACGTAATTGTGTTGGCATGACTTCACCGTGAAAGAATTGTCATAACCCACTATTACGACACTAGTGAGCAGTCGCAGACCATTATATATAGTGCACACATTGTCCTCTTGTCAGCGATTTTGCCACACTTGTCTCGTAGAGTATAAGGCCGCTAATGATGGTGGCATACAAATGAACTGGTGTAAAAATTATAAACAATTTCGATGTCTATGAAAATAACTTATTATCATTCTTTAATTTAAATTTCACAAGATTTATTTTACCGTTTAAAATAAAGTAATGATTTGAACAGCGTCAAAAAGCCAAAAGGCTCAAATTTTTTACTAAACAAGTACCACCCAGTTTGCAAATTTGTGTCATTTTTTAGTTTTTTTAATGCTGTCGTTTACAACTTTTTATTATATACTCAATGCAATACAACGTTTCACACGGTGGTTGTACCCTGTTTGCAGATTAATGGGGCGGTGGAAGCTATGTTTTAATAACTGAGTGTATGGCTCTGTGTGTTGCTACGTTCCCTGTCACCGGTGCCGCTTTTATTTCCAAGCTAACCGAGGCAGCGTGAGGGTCTTTTTCGCAAACCGCCAGGTTTCCTCTGTTGTATTTATCAAATATCCGCCTCAATTGAGCATTGCGAGAGTCCTTCAATACCTTTATGTCACAAAAAGCCGGCCAAAGGTTGATTCAGCGACAAAATCTCCCCTCCGAGCGCTTTTGTCCATGAGAAGGCGCCGTCTGCCTTCCGTGCCTCTTGTTGGGCAGCTGTTCAGCATCGCCAACGCGCCTACATTCTTTGGATATTCAACAGTAATAAACGCTAGCAAACTATGCATAATTTGTGTCAGTTTTTCTTGCGTAGCTATGCTTGGAGATCGGGCCAGACTGCATTTTCCAGAAGGGTTTATTTACTCTTCGTGACTGCGACCGTGTCATCGTCTTCGCCAGATACGCCGGAAAGTTGTTGAATGTAGACAAGTTTAGTGAGGATGGCGCCAATACGGTACGTTGGCTCTTCGCGCTGGCACGACATATTTGGCATGCCAGCGCGAGGAGCCAACTAGTACTGCAAATGCTGCCACAGCGCCCAACGCTCCAGAGCAGGATTAGCAGCGCCGACGCGCAGGAGGTTTGGCCAACAAACGAAGTTCTCTTTGAGACCTTTGCTGGAGATGTCAGTTTGCTTACGCTAGGTACCACAGGTATGGTATGCTTCACGGTAAGCTAAGTTTGTGCGGCTTCATGTCGAAAATTTAAGCGATGTGTCTTTTAAATCAGCCATGAAGAGAAAACAAAAGTTTGTTTTATTCTAAGATTAGGGGTTTTATTGTACCCGAAGCGCTTTCCCGGAAGAAAATGATGCTTTATTCACTGAGACATAAGGCATTTAAGCCAAAATTTTAAATCTCCCGCTAAATTGCACATTTCGTGACGTGAACAATGGCGTCATACGAGATGGTTCATGACACAGATACTTAGTATGTCGACTCCATATAGCACCTACACGCGGGAGTCAGACAGGAACCGGAACTCGTGCCGAAACCGATACGGCGGCCATTTTTAAAAATACTAGTAAAACCTAGTGCACCCTCAACCGTACTCATGGAATCGCCTGATCCGGACAACAAAACTCTCTGCGAGGAGCTCGGGCTTGCATTTAACAACCTTACACCAATTGAACGCTCAATGCTTCTAAGTGCAAGAGCGGCAGGAGTTGTGGGATACACGGGTGGACCGGAAAGTGACCATTCCGCGATACCCATTACAGATGAACGCCAAGCCGTCTACATCGCTGCGTCTTAAGGCCCGTCGCGATGGACGAATACAGACTGGTACGTATGTGCCGTATTTATTACGGTTAATAACAGTTCAATTTCAGTAGCAGTATCACTTATGCCAACTGGCCGGTGTCGTGTATGGAAAGCCGTTCGCGCGAGCTCTCTGCTCCGACCAGAAAGATACGAGCGTCAATGCGCGGTGTGTACGGGTTTTTTCCAAGCTCAGAGCGCTATGACGGCGATTTTACGAAGTCGCGACGAGTGGCGGCATGTCCCAGGAGTGAGCTAACGTGAGGGTTCCTACCGTAATCACTTCGTCAGAAATGAATCGAGCACACTCGTACTTCCTTTAGCTCCCTTTCTCCTCCGTTTGGAAAGTTCACAAAACGTAGCGACTTGCTTCGCCGAGGTTCGTCGTTGGGCAGCACATGAAAGGAGATCTCACACCGGCGGGGATGTCGCACTCCCTCGACCATTTGCCCGTACTACATAGGCATTTCAAGACGCAGCAAAAAAATTTCATTCTAAAGTACTCGAACAAACTGAAGTTTTCAGTGTTTGTAAACTGGAAACAAGCTCGTAACGACAGCAGCAAGCCAACACCATTCCGAAACTTCTGCGACAACTGGCACTATCTCGTCGCTGCTTGCTGTTCCTTACTTCCCTCGTTTCTGTTTTTACCTTCGCTGGCTGGCGATATGACGGCCAACCTCCTGTCAAGGGATTAAGATACCAAGCAAGGTCGCGGTGTGCGTGCTGGAACGGTTCGTTGGCCCCGAAGAGCCTCGAACCCGAAAATTCGTCTGCGCGACAGCGAGATGTCAAACTCGGCCGGGGGTAGTTTCGTACGCATTGGTGTACACGTATGCATGTATGTTCGGAACTTCAACCGTTTGCTCAACCATTCTTAGTGTCTTAAAAGGAATGAGCAGTATGTTTAATGGGCGTATAGCTCACTATGCAAACTGGTAAGCCCTGCCTAACTTGCGTTTGCTTTAGCCGGCCTCCGCCAATCACAGAGCATTCTAGTCTGACATCATAGGTTCTGTTGCGGGAAATGCGCTGGTGGGTCGGATGGTCATTCCCTTTTTTTTCTAATTATATAGCTTTTTTGAGCGAAGTTTGCGTTAAAAGTGGTGTCAGTATGGTTCTAACGAGGCAATTTTTCGAATGAGACAAACTTGTTTTTTATCTTTACGCCTCCTTTAACGGGAAAACGAAGAGCGAGGAGGCTCATTACGCTTGATCACAAATGCGACTACGAAATCAAAATTTGCAAACGTACTCACCCCTCATATGCTGGTCATTCGTAACTAAGCTGAAACAAAAGATTGGCTGTTTGGTAGCGCTTACTTCTGATGTTACTGCCCGCGTGATGCCGAGACCTTCATGCCATTTTATTGGTGATATATACGCAAAAATCAGAGACTGCTTTGTACATGTAATATACTACTCGCAAGGATGTCATGCAAGCTTAACTGCAAGCATTGTGTCTTCTTACCTGCGCGGGAAAACTCGTCCTTTCGCATCGACGCGTTGTATGTACAGCTTTACATGTCAGAGGTCTTCGATCGCACTAAAGATATGACTTCCCCAGCAAGCATAAAACTTAAGCTTCCTTGACCCCACCCTCCCGCCATTATTCTGTAGACACCATTACGAAAAAACTACTACATGAGCAGAGCAGCAATAGTCTTGCTGTAGGTCACCGCCCACTCGTCCTTAAGTAGAAATCCAAATGCGGATGTCGACGGTTTTTCGACGCTATTGAAGAACTAACAATAGACGTTACCCCTAGTCTTGTCCATCGCTTCCCGGAACGCAGAAAGGTTGTATTCACTGGCGTCGCACTCATTTAGACAACCTTGTCCGTTCGCCGCCATGTACACTCTTAGGAAAAAGGACTAAAACAGGGACTAAAATACAACTCTTAGTCTTCGCGGGCAACAGTTGATCTCGAATGGGAGTATCCGTAGCAGAGTGTGTGCCGTGTGCACAAATGCGGACTAACTGTTCGTCCCCGCCGATCTATAAGTAGTAACGGGAAGACGAAACGCATGCATTTAGTCTCTTTGCTGCATCGTTAATCCCCTAATGGCGTCGTCGTTGCCATTTCGCGCATATGTCTGTGGACAGTTTTAGATTTCCAAAAATCTCGACGTTAATTTTAAGAAAAGCGCCTAGGGTTAACAGAGCGGCGGGTAATGGCAAGGAGCGGCGATGCGTGATCGACAGACGGTTCTCGGCGAGGTTATGCTGATACACTATGTTGCATTCGATTCGGGCGAGGTAATAACGTCCAATTAAAGATTTCAAGCCCGTCAACAATAACACAAATATTAGTGACAATAGCAAACGTTGGTCCCCAAGCGTAATGAATATGTATGTTTCAGAGACGAGCAAAAATGCATTAGTTGCTGATGACAACTGCAAAAATAAAATTGCTCGCTACAGGTATGCGTCTTGAAGTTATCTTTTACACTCGGTAGATAATTGCACGCCTTGTGCACCAAAGCTATGACAATGCTGCAACTGCTGTAAAACCCAGTTGCATCTCCCTATCCCGACCGTCTAGCGACGCCAACTTGAAGAACTCAGGCTAAGCAACACCAAATTTGATTTCGCCGATGCAAGCAAATATGGTCTCTTTCCCTATTGTGACACTCACACAGACTACCGCTTTCACACACGATACCTAGAGCACTTAACGCATGTATCGAACACTAAGAATACACTTAGTTTGGGCTAATTTGTGCGGAAACAAATCAGTTGTCCGATCACCGAGCCATCTATCTCAACAGGCGACGAGTTGATTGCTCTTTACGAGAACAAACTGATTGTGAGGCTGTCCTTATAATAGAAATGAGCAATGGTACCTCGAGTTAGCAAAGCGCAAATAGCGGTCACGGTCGCTTGCACGGGTAGAAATTCCGGGACCAGTTGCAATGAAACAATAACTTGGCCCAGCACTACACGATCTACACTTGAAAAGTATCTGCTGTCAATCTGTCCCACGGCGTGGTTTAGTGGTAGCGCGTCGTGTTTCTTGCGTACAATTGCAGGCGTCGGTGGTTAGATCCCTGCTGGTGGACGACTTTTTTTTCTGCGTCTCTCGGCAGTTCGTCCTTGGGGAGTATCGGAACGGACCAACCGGGTGGCGGACTAACCGTTCGTCCCCTCACATTTAGTCCCCAACGGGAATAATGATTGTGGCAACGGCCGTTAGTCCACCAAAGGACGAACTTTTAGTCCTTTTTGTCTAAGAGTGCATGTAGCGCAGCGTCTGTTTTCCGTCGGACTCCGAGGGATAGCGTTATTTGTGCATGCTGGCCACACATGATGAAGCCCGGAATAAATAACAAGGAGCCGATTGCTGTTCCAAACCATGCCCTTCCGAATTCAAAGTAATACAACAAAGCCAAATATGTTCCGTGCAGCACCCTGAGATCTATTTCCAGACACTGGTCAGGTCGTGGCACGAATATGTGAGCAGGTACATCTCGGTGCCTCTACGTGCGCGTGTTAGAAAATGACGAACGCCTGTTGAATGTCTGCTTGCTGCCCAAGGACAACAACAGAATTACTTTTTGCGACGATCTAGCTGTGCGGAAGCCAGACTCACGTTCTGTGTTCAAGAAACGCTTGCAATTGGCCAGCGCTTGTGCCGAAAAGGGATTGTTGCGTGCACACCAAGGCCTGATAAACGGCCACGCATGCAGTAACTGCTGGCTACAATTGTATATAAATTGCCGTACTCATAAAATGGTTTTAAAACATTTTTTGTCTTTGTAACCTGCAAAGCACTACACGGCACGATTGTGGCAGTTTCCATGAATGCAGGCGACTGCAGCATGGGCCTCTTGCGGGTTAAGAAAAGCGCGATAATAAATACGATAAAAAGTATAAGTAACACGAACGCATAAATAAAATAAAAATCAAGCACTCAGTGTAGCAAATGAAGTTTGGTAGAAAGCTAACGCAGCTACTAGCTGCACGTTGGCTGAGTGTAGTAGAGTGCGGCGACGGCGGCCCCTTTTCTCCTGAATGTGAAAGCAAAAAAATGCTCAGGTGTCGCTGCTTCGGCCTACGTTAAGGGCTTTCAGGTGGTTAACGCGCTTGCGTCACGGCGCACCTCATATCCAACTTGTAGCTGTCAGTAGTGAGCGCCATCATTAGGAGCACCTCGTGACCTCGAACCTCATAGCTGGAGGCTACGTCAACCACTACGCCACAGCGCCATCCTAATCGTCCTCCCACTGACGTTTGCTGGAAAGTTCAAACCACATCTTTCGCGCTGTGCATGCCTGGACGTGCTCGGGGAATTTTAAAATTGCTCTGGCGCCCGATCCTTGAAGGGAGGTGTGCGCGAAATTTAAAACAGGAACCCGGCCAATCATCATCCTCAGTTTTGGGTGGCTCTATCTACGAACGAGTTGGGAGCCTCGATGTCCGGAGCGCCCCCTTTGGTGGAAGTGCCGCCATCTGTCCAAGTGTCACCAAGATGCAGTATTTCATAAGGAAGAAATAAAGAACATTTATTTCATTCTTTTCCTATAATACAATTTTGCCATTTGTTCCCTTAACCATCTTGCTAGTATCTGGCTAGTACTTCATCTTTTACCGGCATACTTTGCTACCTGCACGTCGTACATGTAAGTCGTACGTTGCTATTATGTCGGCTAGTACCCAGTTATTGCGTCGTCCTAACTAATTGATTATTTACCCGTTCGTGTGAGCGATGACGTGGGCGGTCGGCTGAGCGCAAATAGAGCCTGTAAAAATTAAACCTCTTCTCTGCTGACCCGAGACCGAGCCAGGTACTCTTGGGTTGTGATTCAGTCGTCTAACACATTGCTCCAGTGAGGCAGGCTGTTATACTTATGAAAACGTTTGAGGTGATCTTTCGGCTGCAACGTTGTTATGGACGCTGCAGTTGTTTGGGGGGGCAGCATGCAGAGATATGAGGGGCTAATTGTAGATTTCCGGATAGGTGTTGCGGACTGTGTCACGTCAATCCATGGCTACAAACGCTGCCGATGTTAGGCCAAACTGCATGCTCTGATATATGCGGCTAATTTGAAGTGGAGGAGATAGGGTATTGACACGGCTGCAGACTCGCTGTGCCGTGTTTGGTAGAGGCTGCATGCCGGTAAATGAGCGGATAATTCGAAAGTGCAGAGAATTGTCACTGTTACAGCAGCAGCGGGAGCGAGGTAGCCAGGAGATCAGCGGGTACTTTGAAATTGGTCATTGTGGGTGCTCACGTTGACGTTTTTACACACCCCCATCATTGCCATAGGCCGCAATTTATGCGGGGAAATTAGTGGTGGTTGTGTTTTACACGAACAGGTTAAGGTTAAGTCTTTACGATTCACTCAAGCGGAGCTGCCGGAGGTAATGCGAGCTGCCGCCGGCGCTGGCGCACTCGGCGTGCCGACGGCACGCGACGCGCTCCTGCATCTGTGTGCCGGACCCCTCAGAAAACGAGTCGGAGATTGTGATTTCGCGACCATCCACGGTGGAAACTGCTTTCGCTTCGTTCTTTCGGCGACGTCAGACTACAAGTTTGGCGAAGCTTCCAGGGGAGGACGGAAGTGATCCCGGGGGACCATCCCCCGGACGAATTATGAAGGGGTGCCACAGTTATGGTCGGCACTTCACGAAGACGCGTCGGGTCTCAGAAAATTTTCTCCAGTTGCCGAGATATGGTGTGGAAACGTCCGATGCCTTAATAAATTGGCGATCGTTGCGAGTCGTTCTTAAATTGGTGCAGCGGAAAAGCGGCTTGAGAGCGACGACGACGACGACGACGACGCGGTGAGAAGCCTACCCAGGTACCGTCATCGCACGAGGCCCAACGAATGATACAGTCCCTACGGGACTTCATTTTCGCGAAGGACCTCCCGCTCAGCTATGTGGAGCAATTAGATGCTCTCGAAAAAGATGTGCGTCAGCTTCGCGTGAAGCAGTCAAAGCTGACTGACTATGGCTTTTCTGCAAACGAGTAGTTCAACTAGTTCAACTACCTCACTTGCATGCTAATAAAATGTTTTGATCTCTCTTGTGGCTTTTTTTCCCTCGACCCGCTTATAACGATTATCGGTTATAACGATGGGATTTTCTTGGCACTTGGATATTGTTATAAGTGGACTAGACTGTAATTCGAAAGTTGCAGAGAATTGTCGCTGTTTACAGAAGCAGCGGGAGCGAGGTAACCAGGAGATCAGCGGGTACTTTGAAATTGGTCAGGGTGGGTTCTCACGTTGACGTTGTTACACACCCCCATCATTGCCATAGGCCGCAATTTATGCGGGGAAATTAGCGGTGGTTGTGTTTTACACGAACAGGTTAAGGTTAAGTCTTTACGATTCACTCAAGCGGAGCCGGCGGTAAGGATACGATGCCCGAAGCTATGTTCCTGGAAGCTCTGATATCTGTGTGCCGGAAGAAATAGGAAGATTGATGGACAGGACATCAATTTTTTGGTCCAATTTGTGCTTTATCTTTCCACGAAATACTACAAGTTTGGCGAGCTCTTCCAAAGACAAGTGTATACCATCCCCTCTAGGAGCAATTATTTCTTGCATTGCGCTTCCTAGGTTTCCCAATTATCAGATGTGGACGTACAGAAACATGTCTTGCTCTAAATAGTTACGAGAGATTTGGCAGTCAAATTAAATAATAAATTGGCATCCTTCCAGTCGTTCTTAAATATGTTACGAAAAGCGATACTTCAGTTGCGGGACGCTTGCAAAGAATATTTAGTGAGAAACAGGGGTGCGCCATATATGCTGGCAATTCTTCTCACTAGTGTTCAATTCAGAGTGTCGAAAGGAAAAAAATACGGGTTCGGTAACGGTTCGGGTTCGGCAGCATTCATTTTGTTTCTGTTCAGATCCGGTTCGACTAAATCATAGCTGCTGACCCGTGCACGAACCGGTTCGGAAGCTTGTACCTGTGCTGTGAACCGTTTTGGTAAGTCCACTTAGTACCAAACTGTGAAAAAAGACTTTCTATTGTAAAGGGACCAAAAAAAAAAACTAAATTCAATACTGGTGCTTTCAATATTTTGCTTTTTCTCGAAAAAGTTGCGAAACTTTAAACACAATAGTAGTAATCAGGCCCGACACTAAAAAAAAAAGATGAAGTAGGGCTAATGTACGAACTTTTTCAACAACGAAGCCTTTTCTTCTCTTATACCGAATACTTAAAGGGACCCAGAAAAGATTTCTGAAGGTGGCAATCAAATGCATTCAGGTAGTAGAAGACATAACGGGGGATGTTTGAGCCAAGTGTGAGCCCCATACGTTGTACGAATAATTTGTAAACAATTTTTTATGATCGCCTTTCTCAGCGGATGAGCGCGCTGCCGCAGCGAGCCCACCGCGGCTGACGCAACACCGACCGCGGCTGACGCAACGGCGACCGCCGCTACGCAACAGCGAGGCACCCCCCTGATTCGGCCGATCCTCGGTCGCCGGCAACGTCACTGCCATTGGCTTCCGGCTGCTCTTCCTCCTTCCTGCGCGATACCGAGGCAAAGGCGGGTCTGCAGCGATTGACGCGTGCCTAGGCGCAGGAATGTAGCTAGCGGAGAACGGAAGTCGAGCGTCGCGATGTCACATGGCTATTCCCAGTGTTTCCAGCTGCTTTAACAGAAGCAGAAAGGGAGGAGGAATCGTTCGGCAAGCGGGGAGAGGTGCACTAATTGCTTCTGGCGTAGCTAATACTGAATGTAGATTAATAACTCCAACGCCGTTGTATCGCTATATTGGTACTACGCGACAATAAAGTCCTTTTGTAACTTTTACAAAAGGCTTTGCTGGGTCCCTTTAAAGCGACCACCAAAGATCAGGCTTCATTTTGAGATGCGACTGCATCTCGTTCACTCGCCTTGGCCATGCAGCGTCGTGTCGTCGGCGTTGTTGTCGGCGTCCGCCCCTCCCCCATTTTTCTCGGCGCGCGAGCTGCGCTCTCCGCCGCTCACCCCCTTTCCTCTTCGATGCCCCTCTCTCGCGAGGGGCATTGGATTGGATTCGAATGGATTGGCTTGGCTTGGATTGGGTTGGGTTGGATTGGACTGGATTGGATTAAAGTGGATTGTGTTGGATTTTGTTGCGTCATGGACGCGGCAGACACACTGGCGCCGGCGCATGTGCAGTACTCTTCCGTGGTGTCCTCTCCTACGGGCGCGCTGCGCATATAACCGGTGTGCCGCTCTCCGGCGGCCTTTCGCTCTACGGTTGCTCTCCGCTTGCTCTTGAGCCCCCCTCAGCGTCGCATCACACCAGGGTTCCCGCGAGGGGAGGTGGGGGTAATTTGTGGGTGAGGGTGAGGGGAAAGGAGGCGGGCGGAGTCCTGCAAATACAGTGTTCTTGAGGCCCTCAAACACTGATTTTTTTTTCGTGCATACTTGCGTCATGTTTTGTACAATTCAGCCTATTCAAACACAATCTTCATTGAAGCCTGATTCACCTTTGGGGAGGTGTCTTGTATGACCAGCTGAACGGATTTCTTGAGTTCAAGGAATCAAAATGGCGGTCGAAGATCGTTATGAATTCAGGCGTACCATGAGCGCCTTTGAATTGCGGATCCAACTTTAATGTGAACTCAAAAAATTTTAGTGCGTTTGTCACAGATGAACTGAGTGTCAGAACTGTGAAGCGGGCTTTCATCTTTGGTGCGGAAAGTTTCGAAAGTTCGTATGCACCACAGAGTGCACAAAGGCGAGATGAGGTGGGACCAGCCCAACGGATAAAAAAGTTTAAAATAGGAACTCTGCATCTGAAGCTGGTTAACGGGACCTCACACCGGCGAGATTCGGAAAAACTGTCGTATTTCCACGTGGACATAAAAGCACTTATAAAGGCACTGCTTTCACAAACTCATTGGGTCATTTTTTGTTGAGGTAAGAGGCCTCAGTAGTTATAAAAACTAGGCTAAAATGGTAATTTGCTTGTAAACTACCGTACATGTAGTTAAACACAATGTAGACAGTTAAAATATAGGCCGACCGTCGATTCTTAGTTATGAGCTGCGCGTGCAGGTCAGTGCATACAGGCGACCCAACGCATTGCCACCTAAACACTTCACAAATGTGATGCGGTAACGTGGACTGGAAGGATGAAGGAGTTTAAGCTAGTCGACTGTAAAGATGATCGATGTTTTTATTTTATTTATTTATTTATTTTTATTTATGTATTGTTTTATTTATGAATACTGCAATCCCTAGTAATGATTTCCGCAGAGTGGGTTGCATGAATTACATGAATGCTCAATATGCAAACGAACAAATTTTCAAAGCAGGCAGATAAAAAACACTCAGAAACAAAAGTACGCACAAAGCAACACAAAATACACAAACAATTCCAACATTTGTGCGGACAGAGATTAATTGGCATGTTAGTTTAAACACTGTTGTTGAGGCTAGAAGAAAACAATGTTAAGGATGGCTGTAAAACTTCGGTGTTGTTTAGTTTGTTCCAGTGATTTTTAGTTCGTGGAAAGAATGAATATTTAAAGCAGTTGTTACGGGCTGCATAAGGTGTTATTGTGCGCTCATGCCTTTGTCGAGTTGCGTATCCGGACGAAAATGAAAGAACTTCAGAAATATCTGTCTTGTAATATCCCTTTACTAGTTGATATAGAAATTTTAGTCTAGATAAGCGGTTTCTTTTTGTTGGTGTTGGTAGATTAGCTGGAGTTGAAAGTCGCGTAATTGAAGTGCCTCCGAAGCTGTTATAAATAGAACGAATGGCCTTTTTATGCACTCTTTCTAGCATAAGTTTAGCAATAGCACTACTAGAAAGCTGCCGGGGTACGTCTGGGCGGCTGCCCGCCGCCGAAGCAGACGACGCGCTGAGAGTAGCGCAAGACTTGACTCCAGCGCCGCTAGTTCTCGCGACCCCCACGCGGATCGCCTCTGCGGCGGAGCTTCGAAATTGAGTTTATTTTATAGTAATGTTGCTCTTGAGGGCAGCCTAACCAGAGGGCCACCTCAAACCCGCGCCGTGTGCTCGGAGGGCCACTGGCCGTAAGCTTGGCGCTTATATTGTCATAATACAGGCTTTTTTTTTTTAGTTTGGTTAGGTTGGTAGAAGTTAATGATTCTTTTGGGGCATGCCTCGTAGCCAATGTGAAGCTTATCTCTAAAAACACCCAACTTTTTTCTGGCTTTTCGTAACACAGTGGTGTCGGTCTCAAAGGGCCACATTGAAGGTCTCCGCAAAATGGAACGATTCATGTGGTTTACAATAAAGGCGAAGTTTAAACTCCCGGGATGTAAAAAAAAACAGTCAGTTGGAATGTGAATTAGCGGTGGTTGTGAGTAAGCGTCAGTTGGTGATGGGAGTGGAGAGTGCGTGTGAGAGAAGGAAGCGAGTGGTGATTGCGAGTGAGTGTGAGTGGCCATTGCAAGTGGTGAGTGCGAGTGCGAGGGAGTGTAAGCGACGATTGCGAGTGGTGAGCGTGAGCGCCAGTGAGTGCGAGTGTTGACGATGAGTTGTGAGTGTAAGCGCGAGTGAGTGTGAGTGGTGGGCATGAGTGGTGAGCGTGAGCGCGAGTGAGTGCGAGTGGTGAGGACGAGTGGCGAGCGTGAGCGGGAGTGAGTGTGAGTAGTGAGGGCGGTGGGGTGAGCGTGAGTGCGAGTGAGTGCGACTTTTGAGAGCGGAGTGGTGAGCGCGAGTGAGTGCGAGTGGTGGGGACGAGTGGCGAGCGTGAGCGCGAGTGGGTGGGAGTAGTAAGGGCGGAGTGGCGAGCGTGAGTGCGAGTGAGTGCGCGTGGTGAGGGTGGAGTGGCGAGTGCGAGTGCGAGGTAGTGTGTTAGGATAAATATATTTTTTGAGTGAGTGTGAGGGAGTGGCATCCAGTTTTCCCGAGCTATGCCAAAGGCGTTAAAAATTATTTTAAAAATTAAAAACTTGGAAGGCAAGAAAAAAAGTAACACCCTGCCAGGATTTGTACCAGCGACTTTGAGCAGGCGCAAGGCTTCATTCCCCTGCGCCACAAAATAGGGGGAGATTTCGAAGAAATGACCTGTATACGACATTGATACCCACAATTTGTGTCAAATCAATGTTTTATACCTGATTTCAAGAATTTCTTGCTGATGAAAGAACACCTCTTGAATAAGCGTTGCACAATATTGTTCCATAAAGCCTCCAACATAGCAGAACTTCAGCAACATTGCTCTTCTGGCTGCGATGCAATTTCGCCATGCGGGAATAGTGCTCGCGGGCTTTTGTTTTACGCTTCCGGGCAAAACCTTCGGTCGACATTGGTTCCTTATTACTTAACAATCCCTCCGTAACTCCTCTTGTGCTTTTAACCGAGCTTATATTTTCGACAGGCGTCGCTAGGCCCACGCGAATATGGTGTTTGTAACTTCGGGAAACGAAATGTAGCCAAAAGGAACGGCCGGAGCGTCGT
This sequence comes from Haemaphysalis longicornis, assembly GCA_013339765.2. NCBI lineage: Eukaryota > Metazoa > Arthropoda > Arachnida > Ixodida > Ixodidae > Haemaphysalis > Haemaphysalis longicornis. The sequence continues at coordinate 40,833,842 of CM023452.1, read as the reverse complement.
AAGCCAAAACACGGATCGCATGTATTCACCTGTGTGGACATCTTTGGCTTTATGTTTATTATACTCTATAAACGTTGAGAACGGTACCGCATTCATTACCGCATGGAAGGTGTCGATGCGCAGTTTTTCTTTCTCGATCAATTTCCGATGACCCTTGAGCCGATCGAGATTGTCGGCGTCTTCGGTAAGCGAGCCAGTCACACTCAAGCGCTTCGGTTCGAACGACGTGTTCGTGCTGCCGTCAGCGTCCCCTGACTTAGCAGTCCGCTAACTCGGAAGTCGGCGTCGCCTTTGTGTCATTGTCTTGTCGGCCTAGCCAACACACCTCAAACAGGCCAAGTAGACAAAATACAAGTTTGTTTTATTCGAAAGATTTCGTGTTTTATATAGCCCCCAGTGGTTGTCCGGATGCAAACAATGTTTTATTCAGCGAGGAATTAATCAATTTAGGTTAAAATTTGCTTTTCCCTTTAAATCGCGTGTTTTCGTGGTCTGCAATTACATCACACAAACTGACCACTCTGCAGCCGATTGCAAGCCTAGTTCCCCATTAGTGATCCTAGATGGCGCCACCATACCGGGGCAAGCCGTTTTTTGCCTTTTGTATGCGTTGGGCCTTATTAAACCTGGCTTGTTTTTTCTTCAGGGAGAAATTGACCGTTTCGTGAAACGTAGTGCTCGATCGACAAATATGGTCAAGTAAGACGCCGTCGCTTGCCTTAATCGGCCAGTGTCGTCTAAGACAACCCCAAAGCCCCCCAGTCCTGTGAAGCTAATCCAAATATAGTGTGGGCGGTACCACCAGGAGTACGCATCAGCACTTCTGTGTTTACGTGTGCTTTCGTAACTTCCACTGTTTGTCCCACATTCTTACTGCTTTAAAAGGAATGTGCGCTAAATTTAAGCGCAAATAGCTCATTCGGCAAACTTATACGACCCGACTAATTTGCGTTTGCTTTTGCCGGCCTTCGCCAATCGGAGAGCTGGCTGGTATGACATCATAGGTTCCGTTGCGGGAAATGAGCTAGGAGCCGCATGGCCACTCCCGTTTTTTCAAATTATACAGCTGCTTTCAGCGAAGTTTACTTTAAAAGCAGTGTCAGTGTGACTAAACGTATGTAATGTTTCGAATAGACCAACTTGTGTTTTGCCTTATCGCCCCTTTGAAGGAAAGCGTGGAAATGGAGTAAAAAAAAATAAATGCAGTCAAACCCGTTTATAGCGAACTCCAATATGCACTGCGATTAGTTCGATATATCCAATAGTTCGATATATCCGGACACGCTTATAACGAACCTATTTCACGAGTTCGCAATCCGCGGGAGCCACCCCCCCTCCCAACTCCGCCATCCCCGCATGCAGAAACGAACACAGTAAATTACCCATTACCACACAAAATAATCCAGTTATTACAAATAATAAAGCTACTTTCCGCCTTAGCCGCCTACTTTGCCAAAAACGGTGATTTTTGTTTTCACTTTCATTTCGGCGGCTTCAACTAGCATATCATTCTCTACACGAAGCATTGTTTGTACCAGTTCGAGTCTGCGTCCTCCAAAATCTAAAAAAGCATTGGCGGAGCACATCCACTGCCGAAAGCGCTTCATTGTAAGCGTGGGCCGGCTTTCACTCGAGACATCATCGGGAACGCTGGCGATCTCTTCCCACAGTTCACCGATGCTGCTGTCTTGGTCCGGACTCGCGGAATTTGCGGATCCCATCGTGAGTCCCGCGCGTCGGAAACAGTTACGGAAAGCGTCAGGCATCACGTCACTCCGTCCGAGGTGCGATGTCTGAGTCGCGGCTCTTTCTCCGTGGTCGTGGCCAATCCACATCTCAATCGCCGCTTCGAGACCATGCATTTCGGCAGCCATTCAAGGCGCGCAGAGTTCGATATATCGGATGTGAACTTCGTTATAAGGAATACTTTCGCCATGTATTTCTGTAACTGAAATATTTTTGTTCGATATAATAGCATATTTCGCTCTATTCGCGTTCGTTATAGCCGGGTTTGACTGTATTGACGAACACGATAGTGTTAAGCGTGCTGCAAAAAGCGCTAATTAACCAAATTCGCCGCCGTGACGCGTCGACGTTGAGCAGCCGACACTTCTCTTCTCCGTAAGTGAGGGGAAACGCTGCCCATTCGCAAAATTCTGCTTCGTGACGTATATGGGGGAATCGATGACGTACATCCGGGAAGACGTTGCGGCCCAAAAACACAAAGGAAAAAGTGAGAACGCGGAAAAAAGCTTTTGAACAAAAGTGTGAGCGATCTACTGCACGTAAACATGTTATACATGGCACACATGAGTTTGACCTCCCAACTTATCGATTGCGCAAATTCATTTAAAAATTTCGAAGAGCCTTTCAGTGCCCCTTTAAATACGTCTTCTTTGACTCCCATCTTCGCACGCTATAACGCGTATATACGATTCTTTTCGCTAACAAGCACATACTCTTATAGATTTTTCGGAAACCCATTTGCGACAACAATTCGAACTACCTTTTTGAACTTTCGCATTGTCATGCTTAAAACTCATGATACTGGCACCAAAAAAGCAAGATGTTTGTTTTGTATTTTTCCCTACAGGGCGAAGGGCTGTGGTGGTGGTGGTAGAAACTTTATTTATCCAATTCTGTAGAGAATGAGGCGCCGACTGGGAGTACCGGCACACTACAGTTCCGTGATGGATGGCTAGGAGCCCGTAGGCCCTAGCGGCGAGTTTGGTCAGCTGGATCCCACACTCTTGCACTAGCGGGCCGAAGCCATGCAGCACAGCCTCCAATTGCTCTAGCGTGGTAAGGGGCATAAACAGCGTAGGATGAAAGGGCACGCCCCCATAATGTGTTTGAAGGAAGCGAAAGGCGCGCCTTATCACGTAGACGTGTGGCAGTCTCGCGTGGGGAAGTGGAGGTGGCACGGGACGAAGGGTTCCACCTGACCTAGCGTCTAATCTTGCATATCTATTAGTGATCCTTTCCGAAAGGCGTTTCTGGCATGAATAATATGATTGGTAGTTCTGTATATTTGAAAGTGCAAAAACGACATTCCCGTAAGAACGTACATTGGACGCAGGATATATGATATATATGCGAACGAATTGCAATAGGCCAACGCAAATAGACGATTGATTGATTGCAAAATACAATAAGAGACTCGTATTAAAAACATATTGCAAGAAGATGGTTTATTCGTCGTCCGTGCAAAGGCTGCTGTCAAATTGAGGTACCCTGATGTCGCACGTGGCTTCGTAGTAGTCGAGGCAAGCTTGAGGTACTGCATTTGCCACTTCTCTTTTGGCCCACAGCATACAGTCTATAATAAAAAAAAGTTAGGTAGGGTAAGGTACATAGGTTCAGGTTTCACAAGTCTCACAGAGTAAGCTCTCTCTATATTTGTCACATATTCGAGACAATGTAGGTTACGCATTTGATTAGGCACGTTATTGTGACTTACCAGGTCTCTCTGTTTCGTAATTTGTAGCTTCATACAAGTCATTACTTTTGTTGTGTCGTCATCAGAAAAATGCCACATTCGTGCACTTCATTCGAGATCGCTTCAAAGCTTTAATGCATTAGCTTAAAATCAACGATATTGAGAAAGACTGTAGCAAAAAATGCCAGTTGTAAATATGTAAAGAAGAATTCGTAATGACGCGCAGATGACACAGAATATCATCTGGAACGTAACACATTTACATGATGTTATATTCAGGAACAACTCCTGTTCAGCATTTAGGGATTTAGATTTATTTGTGTACACACAACGTTTACACTCACAGTAGCACCATACTGCTCATTCAGCAGAACATCCGCCACGAGGCGCATATAACAGTGAAATGGCTTCCGAAAGCAAACACACCCGCAGAGAAAAAGTGTTGGATTTAAATCAAGCATATGAACTTGTGTAAAAATCGATTCCAGAGCCTCTGTGATGCGATTCGGTCGTGCATTCCAGACAACGGATTTCTATCGGGCCAAATATCTCAAGCTTTGGCTAACGGATGCACTCGGCTTTCGGACTTGAAAAACGTAGAAAACTGAAACACAAAACTCTACGTAAAATGCGTTTGCCATAGCTTGTAACGTTATGACGGTCAACATTCAGGTTTCCAAATATTAGGCTGAATATACCCTGGACGGAATCTGAACGGGTTGGCCTGTAAATAGCTTTATTTGCTCGGCAGCTTACCAAAACATATGTACGTGAACGTCACAAATGCCACGTTACACAGCGGTGTGTGGCATCCCAATTTTGCTATCGGTGTTGAAATCTTACCTTCGCTTACCACTAAATTACGCGAATATATATATGCAGCAGAGCCGCTTCAATAGAGTAACCAGTTATCTTGACTAGACCTCTATGAATCTACTAAGATGTGTGAGGGGCTTCAACGAGAATTATCTACAGATAAAACGTGGAATCTACTCAGACATCTAATTTACCCAACGCAAAGTAAAACAACAACGAATCAGAATTTGACCAAGGTACTAAACACGTATATAGGCAGGGAACGTAAACTCCTGAAAGCACTTAAAAAGAAGTACTTGCAAACCGAGAAAGGAATTCACCCCCCACCCGAGGAAGACGAGGGACCCGCAAACGAAGAGTTAGATCGCCCATTCACTATCGCAGAGTTATCGGCGGCCATCGTCGACAGCAACAAGAAAAGCGCCCCCGGCATGGACAACATTACGTATAAGCGCCTAGCTAACATGTGTGGTAAAACAGCAAACGAACTCTTACAGTAAATCAATACTGCCTGGAAGACCTCGACATTGCCGGACGAATGGAAAGAAGCTGAAGTTAGATTTATACCGAAACCTGGGAAACCCCCGTCGGTGGACAACCTTAGGCCGATATCGCTGACATCCTGCGTCGGCAAGGTAATGGAACGCATGGTCTTGCGACGACTCCACCAACATCTCGAGGCCACGAGACAAATGCCGGCCACCATGTACGGGTTTAGAAAACATCTCGGAACACAAGACATCATGATCCAGCTGCACGAGCTGGTGGTCAAACAGGCTACGGGAACCGGACCAAGGGCCATCCTAGCCTTAGATCTCAAGGGAGCGTTTGATAACGTTACCCACGCCAGCGTGTTACGGAACCTTAACACAACAAAATGCGAAGGCAGGACCTTCCAGTATCTCAGAAACTTTCTAACGGGCAGAACGGCAACATTGGCGAAAGGAGGAACGAGCGCGGTACGCCCCAGGGATCGGTGATCTCACCTCTACTGTTCAATCTCGCTCTCCTGCCCTTGCCACGACTATTGGAACAGATTGAAGGAATCGACCATGCATTTTACGCTGACGATATCAAGGTATGGACGAACAGAGCAGGGTGGGAGGGGTGGATAGAAGAAACATTGCAACAAGCAGCGAAGACGCTGCATGAGTACGCTAAGTCGTGCTGCCTGAGCAGCGCCCCCCCCAAAATCCGAGCTCTTAGTAGTTCAGCCGGGTGCTTACAAGAAGACCAGGAGTCAAATCACTGTTCAAATAGACGGAATTCAGATAAAGCCCACCCAACAATGCCGTATACTAGGGCTCATACTGAGGACCGACGGTAAAGCGGACGCAGCCCTCGCCAAGATCAGAACCACCACGGAACAGGTACTGGGTATGCTGAGGCGGGTAGCCAACAGGAATCGAGGCATCAAAGAAGACGACGCAATCCGCCTTGTCCAGGCTTTCGTCATCTCGCGAATCACATATTCAGCACCGTACCTGCAACTAACAAAGACACAGAACGAAGGACTAGACATACTCATAAGAAAGGCAACGAAGCAAGCCCTGGGACTCCCCATCTACACGTCCACCAAACGGCTGCATGAAATGGGAGTCCACAACACCGTGGACGAGATTGTGGAAGCCCACCTGTCCAAACAGAGCATGCGACTCAGCAGCACCGAACACGGCAGAAGGGTCCTCCAGAAGATTGAATGGAAGATCGAGCTGATGCCAACACCGGGCCTCATACCAGAAAACTGGCGATCAAAAATCACGTCGAAGCCCCTTCCACGTAATATGACACCGGGAGAAGACGAGGGAAAAAGAAAGGCGAGAACAGCAGAACTAGAGAGGAGATTCGACGACAACCCTTACGTCTTGTACACGGACGCATCCCTACTACAGGGAAGTGACAGAGCAGCAGTGGCCGTAACGTCTCAAAACCGACTAATTACCACGGCATCTACGAGGACACGAGACCCAACCACAGCAGAAGAAGTGGCCATGGCACCAGCGCAGCTTCAACCCAGCGTCGGGGTCGTTGTCACTGACAGCAAGAAGGCCTACAGCAGCTACCGGAAGGGCACGATCTCCTCCTTGGCAGCACACATTATGAATAAGAGAGAGCCACCAGAAAGGGTAGTCGAGATCGTATGGACACCCGCTGACTCCTCATTATTCGACAACACAATTGCTGACTACTACGCCCGAGAGATAGCACGCCGGGCACAAGAGGAGGCGAGAGGAGAAGAAGACAACCCGACTCCCGTCATTAGCTTCAAAGCGATAACACAGATGTACAGGAGGACAGGCGCGCACTGCCGGCACCCCATTGTACACTTACACGGAAAGAACAGACAATATTATGGAGAATTCAAGCGGAGTCGCTGGCCCACCCAAAATTACTACACACCATGTTCCCACAACAATATGAAGACACATGCCCCTTCTGTCGCCAAGAAAAAGGCACCTTGCGACACGTCATCGCAGAGTGTACGTCACTCAAAGCCCCCATCCCACAAATCCCATCCCCAACCACCACCCCCCTACCCCCTTCCCCCAAAGAGCGATGGGAGATCCTACGGTCCAGCCCCACCGCAACGACCCACGCGGCTCTAGTGGCCCGGGCGTGGAGGTGCTGGCCGTTTATTGGGCCCTGTAAATAAGGGACCACCCCGTCGGAGGCCGCCTCAACGGTGACCTCAAGGGCTCAAATAAAGTTCTATCTATCTATCTATCCTACCGCACAAATTTTCATTCATCTGGAACGTCTATATACCCACCCTAATTCTCTATTTGTCAATTAAGTCTTTGTGCCAATGACAATAAGAGCCTCCAATTCACCGCTTTTGGATTTTTTTAGGAATTTAGCACGACCAATCCTATTCTCTCATAATTTCTCGGTTTTATTGACAGGTGACAATGGCAGCTGACGCCTGGGGAGTTTATTCTTTTCGCCCTGGCACCATGTACCACTGTTAAAATTCTGTCGCGTTGAACTGGACCAAAATGTTTTGCATTTACAACAATTGGCATTGGGTTGTCCTCCAGGTTTTTTTTGCATAATATTCTAAGCACTATTTTACTATGCGCGAAACTTTACACCTAAGCTTTGGAAATATACTGGTGCATTATTCTTAGGTAACGCAAATACATCAGAAGTAGACTTACGGTCGTGCTCCCTGGTGGGGATGATTGCAACGATGCAGCTTTCGTAGTCTGTGTAAGCGATGCTTGCACTGTAAGTACGCGTTTTATCTGAAAAAAAAAGCATCATGCACTTTGTAAAAGCGCATAGGCAAGAGCAAAAGCACGTTATACTGCATCAGCTAGCCATTTGCGCCAATCCTTGTGAGTGTAGCACCTTGATGGGAGCTTATATTATGTTGATATTGATCTTTATATCTGTCAGTGGGCAGTATCTGCAGTTGTGATAGAAGTAAGATAGAACTTGAAATATTTTATAGTTTTATCCACGCCAAAGCCCTAATTTGCAAATAGGTGAAACTTTGGTCTTTGTGAATGGACCACGTTTTAGGAAAAAGTAACTTGTGCTGACACTGAAATGACAGTAAACAAACTTTGATATTTAAACACTATTAAAAATTATTGGTGTAGACACCTTTACCGCTTATTCAAACGCACTGTGCAGGAGGTTTAACACGTTCAAAAAGAGTGCATAAAAAACAAAGTTACCATTGTCGATGTGGTACACAGCAAGGTCAGTTGTATTTCCAAGTTTTATGTCAAATGTCATGGTCCTTCTGCAAGGAAATTAATTACTAACATTACTTTTTGCCCTACATAAATTGTCTAACATACACTTAACGGGTTCAACTTAACCACGTATATTTTAATGAAGCAAGCACCTAGGCGGTATTTCGAACAAGCCCAAATTGCGAAATTTTCTACACAAAAGACACGTATTCTCCTAAGGATATATAGTGTCTACATGCACTTCCGTTTTAATGACGTGCATTTATTGCAGTGTTTGAATATTTATTTGAAACATGTTTTGACATGGATGCACACGCAGGGGGTGTCAATTTCAGCCCGCAGTAGCGGATTAGTCACTATTACAAGGCACTATTATCATTTTATATCACCGGCGACTCTATCATACCAACTTGTTGAACCTATTGCTGTACTTAATCAAGACAGATACCTTGCCGCTCTGCAAAAAATTAGTGGCCTCGGAATCGAGCAAATACTACAGCCATTTTTCTTTATAAGACTTATTTGTCCACAAGATCTTTCATATGCTGAACTATATATAATTACGTCCCTTTACCTTCACGTCACCTTCAATGCTCCAATTTAACTGATATATACACCCAATTATTTGATCATGACCTCCATGGCCCCTTCACGCTCTCTCAACTTTGAAATGCTATCAGGCAAGGTGCACTCTTCTCGTCCATTTTTTTTGTTCTTTTGCAATGTGTCACTCTAATAACTTGCCAAACTCACCTCCGCATAAATCCACAATATAAATCAGGACCGGGCAAGACGGCAACGGGAAAACCCATCTCACCAACTCATCGAGGCTTGCCCTTACCGTCTTCCTTCATCACCTCAGCCACTCATAGTACACCGGGAACGTTCCTGGCAATCTAAAACTTACCTTTATAATTCCGAGTTCTAAACGCCCGAAATCCCCGAAACAGCACATTGGATTCCTCAACCTCACCCAAATTCTCTTACTCCGTCTTCTGCAAGGTCACTGATCTCCTCACGAACGATCGCCTCATGTACTACCTGAAATACTTCCACTCGCACTTCCATCAAGCCCAATTTGGATTTCGCGGTTACCGCAGGGCCAGCGATGTCGTGTGCGTTTCGCTCTGACTTATAGGCCACTCCCATTATAACTTATCACCTCATGTCGTCCTCGCGGCCGATATGGGAAATTTATTGATGCCATTACTGGAAATGTATCATCGAAGAGCTTGTCCAAGCCTATACCAGCACAGGAGCGCAACCGCCAACCCGCTGTTTCTTGCAACCCCGCAATGTACAGTTTCACAGCTCCCATATTATATGCACCATCACGGCCGCCTACTTGAAACGAGGGGTTCCGGAACTATCCATTCTCTGCGCCACCCTTTTACCTATGGCCATGGCCAGAGTTGCTCCCCGTATTTATTAAGACTCCGTAATTTCACAGGTCGGTCACGCAAATGTTCCTGGGCCATATTTTCGCCATGTTGTCACGTATGCCCGAGAGATTACAATATGTGTTAAGTTAAATTACTGTCTTTCTCCGGAAGGAAAGCAAACGGAACTCCAGGAGCACCTATCGGCGTAGAGGGCTCCGTAAGCTCCCTTGGTTTCGAACTTGGTTCTCCACAAAAACCTCCAATGTTTAACCACAAACACCTCCACAAATACTCAACGCCCTACTGTGAGTGCTGGCACCCTCATTTGAGGATTTTAGATCCCATCCGCTTTTTGGTGTTCCAATACCACGGAAATGTAGCCCGGCTACCATGGCCTTTTTAACTCAAAGAATGATGCAAACTTATTCAAAACGCCAGTATTCGTGTCGTCAAACGGTATCTCTGGGTAATTGGAAAATCACTTGAAACCATGACGCACGCCGCCGTAATCATTATTTATGGTGCTCGAGCCTACAGTCCTTTGCGGCTCATACAAGCACTCCTGAAAGTTTACACCCGGTAAACCTACCGCATGTTAGCAGGACCGCCAAACCCAGGCGCCTTGTAGAACTTTGAAATCGCTCTCTCTGCCTTAAAGTAATCATTCAAAACCAATTCTCCAACCAGTCATGATACGCCCACTTCCGCACCAAAGAGTTACCTCGCGATTGTCATTTCTGAACAACCAGTAACTTGGTGGTGACCCCGTACTAATAATTACCCACATCCAAGTCGCCTCTGCCTCATCTTCTGTGATCTTGGGTACTCACTCTCCACAGACTGGCACGCTTTACCATATACTATAGGCGGGCCAAGACTCTTAAGTCTTGCATTCACTTTCCATCCCAACGTTCAAGCAGTGGAATGCTTCCCTGGCCAGCCTAACACAAGGATATCGAGCTGAACCAGTGACCCGAGCAACGACGGCAAATCGTAGCCAAGGAATAGCGGGCTTTTTCGGAGCGAGGCCCCTGCATCAGCCTCAGCTCGACGAATGAATATATTTCTCTCTCTCTCTCTCTTTCTTCCAACAACCTGTACAGTTTTCTACCATTACTTCTTGTTCCCTACGGCATTGTCCACGGAAAGCTGTTCTGTAACCATAACCAACTCTAAGCGAGCACATGAATCTGATGTTTCCACTTCCGTCACAATTATTGCTTCAAAGCTCGCCTTGTTTGGACCTCTCTTGGCCGAACTGTCTACGTCTCTCTCACCCTCCACATGCCATATTATGCTTCTCTGGAATATTAAGTCCACGTAATCATCCATGTGATCGATTTCACCATTTCTGAATGCACGTCTTACTGTTTCCCTCACAATTCATGTCACTACGGACTCTTGCGAAGCTCTATGAAATTGCAAAGACCAGACCACCGCCAGCTAATTTGCTCAATAATTGATTCATCAGATGACTACGTTTATGGTCAAGAGCAATGACGTTTGAATCTACTGGTCACCTGGCCTGGAGAAATCCTCACTTGGAAACCAGCCAGCTAGCACGGCAGCATAATAGAATTTAAGATTACAGATATCTGCTAGTTCCCTCTTGTCAGCCATGGCCCCGCTGGCTTTTCGTCACCAGTGATTGAATCCATAGCTACTGAGAGGACAATAAAACTTCACCCGAAAGTCTTAGACAACCAGGCTACCTTGTTTCTCTTTCCGAACTCCCCCCTCCCTTTTCCAGAATCTACATCAATAAACACCAATTCAGCGTAAGCGCAAAGTACACCCCTGACGCTTTACGACAGCTACGCGTAGCTGTATCTACACTTACACACACTTACTGCTTCAAAGACGATCTCCACGACATCACATGATTCTTCCACGAATTGACATAATATGGCACGCTTACACGTACCACAAATAACCGCTCAAATTCTATGAGTCCTCGTACAGTCGCTGTCCCTGCCATCACCCTCATCATAAAATTTTGGTTCAATCGAGGTCGTGCACAAGGATTCCAGAGCTGTCACTGTGCTCCCTACTCCATCTAAACCCACCCGACCGTACCCTGGTGGGTGCTCAGAACTTCATTTGAAACGCGTACATCTGAGGTTTGTGTCAGCGAAAACAGACGATGTGAATTGGCGTGTCTATGATATAACGAACTGGTCGTCTTCAAATCAACACTGAGCCCAACTCACACTCCCCCAAACGTCTCTCCAATGAAGCAAGAGGCTTCCCTTCTGATGAAGATTTTCCCCTTCATTCTTCAGAATAAATAAAAAAAGCTGTGATCTGGTGCTCCTTACGCGCGCAAGGAACGTCTCATTTTTGATATAGCATTTGAGTGACATTTACCATGTACTGACAGCTTACTGTGAAATAAATCACAGAGGAGATTACGCATCTTTCTGGAATAACTGAATAAACGGCACTGGAACCAAGCAATATTCTAAACAAGTGTCCACTCGGCTACTTAGAAATTTAAACCACAATCCTGTCTCGGGAAGCACACTGTAAATTGTGCTGCGAATCGCTATCATTATTCAACTCCGCTTCAACTATTCATGTGCTACATGTAGCCTCCATGCAACGCTTTCTCAAGCCGTCTGGTTGCCTCTTCAAGCAGTTAAACACATTTTGTCGGCTTTCGCAGAGATTGTATTTTGCGCACGTGAGCACTGGTGGAGCGGAGATCCGTGGTGCTGAAGCATAATATTTAAACGATTGCACACAAGCTCCAAGGCGTTTGAACATCTTAGTGCAGAGAAGATATAATCTGAACTGAGCAGTCATGCATTGCGTAACATAATTCATAGCCGGCAAGAAAAAAACTAGGTTTGGGTACCGCGACTGGATAGTTGCGGGCTATCATTCGCTCTTTTAATGTAATACCGTTTGCGTAAGCCTTAAGGTCTGAAATCATCACTCCGTTGCAAAGCCGTAACGGTCCTAACGTTTTGGAAATAAAAGATTGTGAATACGACTGTACCATTATTTTGGGAAAAAAGCGGATCATCTTCTTCGAGATACAATCTTGTTTTGAAGTAGAGCGCCAAAATAACAGGCAAAAAATATTATATGGGATCACTACTCGCCAAAACGGTCTTTGTTCCAGTCACGTTTTTTTGTGACAACCCGTGAGTGAACACTGGGACTCTTTGCAGGATGGAAGGCTGTTTCAGCGGCTCCGTGGACGAGACTCAACCACTGTTCATTCTAATCTACACTTGGTTTACATACACAACGCGGCGAATGGGCCGCACTTCACTCGCAACCCATCACGGTTTCGTGCCGGCTATCGGTTCCAAACGCCTAGCCGACCTCCCTCGTTTACGTCCGGCTCACAACTCCCCGCTGCCCTTGGCCCCAGCCCGTCGCTTTTTCATCACCCCACAAAAACAAACAAAACACCGCTCCATACAATAACACCATGAGCGTGGCAGAGAATTTGGGTGCTTCCACCTTACCCCCGCGGACCAAGGCCACTACGTGAAGCTTTGCCATTGTCCGGCCCGTGAAGCCCGTCAATTATTTCATTCCTCGTCTCCGGGACCCCTTCTACGCCCACACCCCTTGTCGCCATGGCGTCCTGGCAAGCAAAACCTTGCCAGTTCCCAAGAAACATCAATCTCTAGGTTGTATTCACTGGCCTGACAATCATGCGCGCAACCCTGCGTGAGCGCCGCCATGTATCGGCAGCTGTATCTGTCACGTCGGGCTTCGCCAGTTGGCGGTACCTGACCGCGCTGGCGCCTGATGAAGCACAGCACATCACAACGGCAAGGGCTGTCTGCCGCTCTAAACTGTGCCCCACTGAACGCAAGTAATACCTCTACGCCAGATACTGCTCCATCCGCACCCTACGACTCATGATTGTCATTGCAGTCAGAAAACCGGACAACCAGAGTAAGTACTACACAAGCGCTGGGTCGTTCTTACTCTTCTTGCCCGGTTTTCGTCCGCGCTGACCATCATGAACGCACTCCAACTCGCCCAATTCGCTACCTTATTACCCTACGACTACTTATCAACACACGCAATTGAAATCAGTCGCTCTACAAGGTAGGAATTGTAACACTTCGGAGCTTTGCTAATGTGTCGCCATGTTCCAAGCCGCGGTTTATACTACGAAAAGCCAGTCGCTCATTTAAGTTATGTCACTTGTTCATAGACAACCGAAACATTGTTACTGAGCATTATGCAACGCTGAATCCAAGCTCTACAGATTTTTTCGAAGGACGCGCGCGGTTCGCCAGCGTTTCTGAACAATCGGGAGTGCTAAATGTGCGAGCACGGCACGGCTTGTGAAACGGGCTCACCTAAAGCAGCTGCTAGGCGGCCATCGTTTCCAAATCGGCGTAGGCGTGATGTACGCGTAATTATGCTTAATTTGATCTTTGTACTCGAGCCGCATTAGACGGAAATTGTATGGAAATCCTCGGCTGCAGGTGACTGCAGCGTCAGCCTCTTGCGCGACTCGTTGTTGTCGTTCCAGGCGCAGTTTCATCCCCTAGTAATGCGAATTTCTTGAGGCCAAGGAGAGCGCCCCCACATGATGTGAGGGCGAATATAAATAGATATGTTAACACCACGGCCGCCAATCGGGTTTTGACCGGTAGAAGACGCACGCCGGTGTTTCTGTTTTTGCGAGATACAGGTGCAATGCGCATGCGCCTCCACAGTTGCACAGACATGGCGGTTTCCGGTGTTGCCAAGTGAAGAAATCGCCCGTTAAACGTTCTATTGAATACCACTCATTTTAAAACAGCGCGATATCACGTTTGTTTCCAAAAAATAAAAAAAAACGAAAAATCTTTGACCCGCAGGCCCAGCTACATGACACCAACACACGTTTATTCTTCTTCAGTCTATATTATGTCTACCTCAATTCATGGGCACAATCATGCCGTGTTCTACACAAAATCTTCATCTTCTGAATTAATTCACTAGAATAGGAGGTGCTCAATATGGATGCACGCTATGGACGCGGCCACAGGCGGTTGACATTGAGAAGCTTGGGTCGCCTCGGTTACGCATTGAGCATGATAAAAGGTGGCTGAATGAATGATGGCTACCAAGCGCAAGTAAAATTTGGCGGTGGCTTAGCTGGGCTGGGCCAGGATATACGTAGCATGAGCTAAGGTTCAGCTGGTTATTCCTAGCTTTCCTGGTTGTCTAGGATTGGCTTGGTTATCATGCTTACTGCCTCTTCAATGACACACACACCGTCATAGGCGTGCGCAGGGTTCTCGATTAGACGGGGCGAAGTCTTACCGAAGCGCCCCCCCCCCCCCCCCCCCCCCCCCCCAACAACTCCCGACCTCTTCATACTGAAGGCCTAGCGGTCCGAACACAGTGCAAAGACGAGGAATAGTTATTTTTTTATTTCAATGCTATGGAATTCCAACACATACAAACTATTTCTGATAATAAGTTTTTACTTCCAAGTTTAACATCGGCAAGGTATGACGAAAATTTCGAGCACCCCCAAAATTATTTGGGGGGGGGGCGGCTCTCTCCTTCGCTCTTCCTCCTTTGCGCACGCCTATGCACACGGTATACGCAATATGTGACACATGTATATTTATCAAGCGGCTCCGGTGCAGCGTCACCAATCGCCCCAGAGCTAAGCAGGTTCCACAGGCGCACACCGGTGTTGCTGCGACGCACGCGCCATGAAACCCGATGATACGAATGTCCCAATGTTACGAACAAATTCGGATTTTCGCGCAGGTGCCCCTACAGCTCAATGCTTGTACGAACTCAAACTAACGAAATGTATTCAGCGCCCTTCCCTACATAACGAAGTATTTCGATAAGGATATACATTTACAGAAAGGTGCAATTTCGGAAGTACTTTGTCACAACGCCACGAACATTATTGCCCCAACTCGGGTAAAAAAACAAGATAAATAGTTTTGTTTGCATAACGCTCTACGAGATGAACTCAGTAGTCCTTGTTTTCAATATTACTGCTAAAACTGCTGAAACTGCTAGAGCTCTTGTGCCAGCTCCAGGCTAGGTGATGGACGCTATTGACTTGTTCAGGCGCTTTTTTGGGGCTCATGAAGCAACCCAGGACGTGTCGAACCCGATTGTGTGCTACGAAAGGTATGTCCGCTCAATGCTAACGAATCTCACGCAGGTGAAAATCACGGTTTCTTTTATGCGAGACAATAATTTCTTGTCCGCCAAATTCCCTAGCGTTTTATTGTTATCATTTGTATCATGGACGTTAAGCGCATTAAAAAGTTTTCAGCCGGAAAGTGCCGTCATAGCATCTGATAGGGTGCACCTCCCTTCAGATATCCAATTTACGGAATTTCCTGCTTTCAAAATGATCCCTGAATTTACGAACTTTTCAACTTAAGGAAATAATTCGCAGTACCCGATGACTTCGTTAGGTAGGGTTCTAACTGTACCAGGGGCAACTTTTCAGGGCTGCCTAATACCGCACATTACTAGTATGGATGTACGTAGCCTTTATCAGTGTTCAGTATGGTTTCCCATACTAAAATGGTATGTTAAAACCTACCATAAAACATACCATTCAAACATACCATTAAAACATACCATACCATATGTCAACATACCATTAAAAATGGTATGTTGACAACAATATATATTTACTGTATTCATTCTACGGCGTACTATTTGACTTCGCCTTATGATATCATAATGTTAATCACTTATAAACAGGCCTATTAGGCATTACATTCAACGCCCTGAAAAAAAAACAAAAAATGCCCGAATATTCCAAAATAACAGCGCCTTCATAGACCCAAAGGCTTTCAATAGAAGTGACTATTCTCTAGTGCCAACCGTCTCCTTTTCCCTGACATTTTCCCTTCATCAGGAGAAAGAATTTGGGGTGTGCCATAGAGAGGCATTTATACCGCATTATGTGTGCTCCGCCAGAAAATGGTATAATTTAATAGAATAGTTGCACACTGATGAGCAGTTTCTCTGTGATCAATACAGGTTTAGCGAGCAATTAATAAAGCTTGTGCCACCACTGAAAGAAAAATATGGTTTTTCTTAACCTTTGAAACAACGCGAAAAAGTCAATGACTCAAAGTCGGTGTCAAAGACGTCTTCACACATATTAAAGCAAGCCTGCTCGTTGGGATCAAATGGCTTCGGCAATGATAAAGCCTCCCCGCCGAAAGGAAACCAGGAACAACATTTAATGCCATTTTCAGACCTCATGCTAATTGGAAAATAGAAAACAAAAAAGGAATAAGAGCGACTTCTAAGTTAGGTTGCTTTTTTTACCTCTCAAAACTTTTTTTTCCTTGATTTCTTTCATTTCCGTTCATTTTCTTCTTTCTTTTTTTTCTTTCATTCTTTCTTTCATTTGGTGCAAGTGGTTGGGAAAAATTATTTCTACACGGCTACATAAAACTCAATCCTCGACGAAACTACAGCTTACCTTGGGGTACTTCCGTAGCCGCTGAAGCGCCAAGTGTAAGTCGCTTCCAATTCCGTCAAGTTGTACCGGGTCAGTACGGCTTTTAGGCATTTGAAGGATGTATCGTTGCTTGACGTAGAAATGGCAAACGCACTGGGGAAACCACCAATGGCCTGTACACAATAAATAAAAAGAATAAGGGTGCAATATTTTTCGTGGCAAGTGCTTAAAAATATCGCCCGACTATATGTTTGAGACAGCGGTAATACATTAAACTGCGAAATTCGCAGACGCAAGTGTTGTAAACGAGGCAGGCAACACAAGTTAGGCGATGGAAAGGCTGAGCAGACTATTTTTATGCTCGACGCCTTCCCTTTTGGCTCTCCCTCTCCAATGTTCTTTTTCCCTGCCTAAAACTGCAAAAAAAGGATCTCAAGTTTTACACTAATTTCAGAATGACACAGATGCTTTCAAAAAAGGTAAGGAAAATGAGAAGCCATTTGGTTGCTTATATGAAGTGTTTACAGAGTTGCAAAGAAATTGGCTCATAATCTTCCCTACATCTTTTCTTTGAAAATTAGCTTCGCGATTGCGGCATCTCTGAGCCACATAAGCTACTTCAAAACCAATTCGGGCCCGACCGTTCCTATTCAGCTTCTGTCATTCACAGTTTCAGAGTTCCCGGCGGAAATTAGAAAACTAATCATCGCTGAAGCTTTTTACGCCGTTCATCAGTGGAACCGCACCCATTCGGATGGTCAACGTTTAGGAGGAGATTGTTACTTTCTGGGATGAACGCATAAGGAATACACCATAATCGAGGAAACAAGCAACCAGAAATACCATTGTTACTTTATGGGGTCAACGCATAAAGAACACAGCCATAATCGAGAAAACAAGAAATCAGAAACACTAAACTGTAAGTCAGATGTGTGGAGAGCAACGCTTTTCGCGTCGCGTAACTCTGCTCTTCCAATTAGCCCCAGCAGCCCACACGACTTTACTGAAGCTGGTGGCACGAGTCAACCTTGATTAACATTTTCAATTACCTCGACAAACATGGAGCGCCTTTTAGCCTCCTAATGGGCAGCCAAGCAGTCCTCAGAACGAGGTTTTGTCATCGTACGCCCGACTGTATTACCAGTGAACAAAACTTACATCAGGATGTTTTTTTTCCTTTTTATATCGGTTGATGCTGATTAAGAAATACAAACAAAGAAAATAATTTTGTAATCTGGTGGCGTACTCTGAAGGACCACCTATTTTAGCCAATAAAATTCCCTGCATGCAAGACAAATGCTTCGATATAAAAAGGCAAAATGGTTTTTGGGTTCCTTTTCAGCAGGCATGCTTCCTCACTAGCTGTTCAGTTGTGAATTGAGCTGAGCGGGTTAAGAATGCTTACATGCAATTGTATACACAATTCTACATCAAAAATTCGAAATTTTTCTTGTTTCAGCGTGTGCAAAGTTGATGTCAAAATGCCCCGCTTTTTAGGTACCCACGTTTCATAATGGTAAGCTAAAAATTGCCAGGAAAAGGCCATTCAAATCATCACAACGTTTTGTAAACGTAACAAGAACAAACCGATCACCTGGATATAATGAAACTTTCCGAGGCGCAAAAACAACTTCGCAACGCAGGTAATGTCACCGTAACCCTGAGCATCTTCCAGTATGATCAGCCATTTAATCGTTTTTTTTTATTTATTTGAAACAATTCATAGGACCCTTTGAAGGGCATCGAGTAAAAGCTTACAATAGTAAAAAGAGTATCAAGAAAGTACATAACATAAGGCAGGAAATGAGATAATAACAAAAAAGAAGTGGGGAAAGTGAGGATGACGTGGTGTCTAGGCAATATACGTTTCAGTGGGTAAAAACAAAATAAAAGTTAACAAAAAAACATGGCTTCGGTTTTGACACTTTTAAACTTCGTCATCGTAAAACAAAGACTTGGCACGCAGTGTTTAGGTTAGGTTTGAATTTGCGTGCAGGAACATTCGGCGGTCGCCACAAGGCACACGGATCAAGAGCGCTCCGCATTTTCGAGCAATTTTTCTTGAAACTCCGACCTTACCGCTCGTACAACAACTTCGCTGTTGGAATGTCAGTGCTAGGGTACACAAGTGAAATCTACAGAAATAATATATGGGCCACTGTAAACCCGAATTTGCCTTTTATTTTGTGCCTTTTACAACATTGACTTAATACTGAAGTCATGATTATATTGTTTCCGTTTGGACAATCCGGATAGTTTGGAAGCACGATTCCGTCGCCATCAGCCAAACGTTATGCCAAACCACAGCGCCAATCTCAAATACGGCTCAATCTAAACTGTCAACATCTGCTACCACCAACCTAGTCTGCCCATAAATTCAAAAGTCAACAAGTGTTTCTGTGCGAGAATTCACTGTGCGCAAAATTAGGGTGGCGGCGTGTTGGCACCTTTTTCAACTTGAATAAAACTGCGTTAATACAGCACAACACTGAGGCACCTACACAAAGCATGAGCTGATAAGCAACTGATGCTTTCTTGCGGCATAAATATATAAGGGAAAGGCCGAGAAGGAGCCTTCGGTTCCACTACTTCAAAGGAGATTAAGTATCTATCTATAACATTAACGCGCCATTGGGATATGTCGGAAAATACCCTCGCACCATGTGACCGCATCTCTTGCTACTGTGTTGAGTGGCTTCCTCACCTTTGCTATTTATGTTTGTATCGCTAAAAAGTGTGATGCGTTGTTCGTCAGCACATGTGGTGTATACACCTTGCTGATGCCTCCTTTTTAGCCCTGCTCTTTTGTTACCGAGTACGCAGTTCAGGACCATCCAGATACATAAATCCATTAGCGCAAGTGCACGGCCAGGGGAAGATTTGTCACTGGACACTGCAGTGTTTCAGAATGCAAAAAACATCCCTTTGAGAAGCTGTTTTCAATGGCCATGAGCAGGTCAAAAGTAGCCGCTTTGCGGGTACCACATATGTAATGCTGGACACAAACAGGCATGATTGTTTTCGTATTCTGAGCCTTCTTTTCTTATTTCAAGAGTCCTGGTCGAAGCAGTTTCATGGAGATAATTGGTTGGATTTGAACCGCAATAATGAAACAGAAATCTGATGAGGAGAGATGACAAAGCAGGTGTATGCACAGTACGCCCAGAAAACAGCAGCAGTTCTCTATTAACATGATATTTTTGCTTATAATTGGATGCGCGGTGAGAGCCAACAGGCAAGATCCACTTATATGAGTATGCGGGTGGCCAGACAAAAATCCTTTTCAGTTAAATTTGGCTCCGTGAGCGGAAGTTACCCCTGGGCTCGGGGATAGTGTTTAAAATGTTTGAGTACAGTTAAACCTGGATATAACAAAGTTGACAAAAACTCGCATTTTCTCGTTACATCCAGGTTTTCGTTATATGCAGGTTTGGCGTTGAAGCTCGCGGGAATGAAGCAGGAACGAAATCAATATACTAGGCATCAGTGATGCTGAACTCCACCTTGTTCAAGGATATATTTCACGCTGAAAAACTGCGTGATTGGCGTTTGCTGCTACTACACGGCCCCCCAATTCGAAAACGTAACTAAGTATCACTTTTGTTTTTTGGTACTTTTTGTTACCTTAACGCGTTTCAAAAACCAAACTTATGCTGAAAGGGCGCCTTTTCGCGAACTTCGTGCCCTTTTCTGCAGTCAAAATTGTTGAAGGTGCGCTAGCTGGGACACTGTACCGGGTGGTGACGTTCTTCTTTCTCGCCGGCGGAGACGGCATTTAAAATTGCGAGCTTCTCTTGAAAAGACAAATCTTTTCGCATTCAGGCAGCAGAACTCATCATCCCCGAACCCATACCACAGATATCAGGGGACACACGCGACTACTAAGCCGACAGGCAGGCGTAGCACCTAACCGGCATCGCACTCACACGTGAAAACGCACGAAAGATTGTGGTGCGGGCCAAATTCGCTAAATTGGTGCATTTCGCCAGCCGATTTTTTCAGAAAAACGGCAAGAAACTTTGACTCATCAGCGTAGCGAATTTGTTACATACAGGTTAACCATAGCAACTCCTTCGCTACATAGAGGTCGCTAACGCATGGGCTTCGATGAAGGTAGAAATGGGGCATTGAAAAACTTCGTTAAATCCAGGAATTCGTTACATAGGGGTTCGTTACATCGAGATTTAACTGTATAGAGTAGTTCTGGGTCAATCAGAAACTAACTCACAAGAGAAGCGTACATCCCTGAAGCGTGGTTCTCCCCAATATAATGAGGCAGGTGCATATTACCCCTCTGATTATACAGCACATTGCTTGGCTTCACATTAAACAAACAGGATTCGGATTGCGCACGGAGTGTGCCCATGGTCCATGTTGCAATACCTTGTGCGGTAACTTAGTTACTACTAGTTTGATTTCTTGGTGCATGTCCCAGGAGTGCCTGTATTTGCTGGCTGCAGCAGCCCGTATTGCATATTTTGAAACACTGGTCAATACTTAACCAAAATCATGCATAGCTTCTGGGCATGGCTAAAATTGCAAGAGAGACGATAAATATAAAAGAAGGCCATTGTCGCATTATTCTGAAGGTCAAACCCTAGTCCAAACTTTTCATATGAAATCTCAAGACCTCGGGGGAGGTGGGCTTCTCCCGGTATTTTCAGGAATATGAGGACTCCAACATTGTTCCGGTGTTAGGACCGAAGAAGCTGTCTAGGCCTGACTTAAGGTGAACTGCTAGTTCCGTCTGACCCCACGCCAAATAACGCAATAAAAAACCACAGGGGCATGGTATCTATCGTTTCACTGTGTAATCTGACGGTGCCAGCCAATCCCATTTGTTCGCAGCAGGTTGAGGGGAATCAGCACTTTTGAATACGTTAGCTCTCGATGAATCATTCGGGATTATTTCCGCTCCAATGATTTGTGGACACACTACCCCCAAAAGAACGGTGAAAGATGCATATTATGGGCGAGGGGGCTGTCAATCTCACGTCCGCCTATCCGCGCGCGTGCGCTTACATTTTGAGCTCATTGTGTTCACCTAACAACTATTTCTTGTATTTCACGCGTTTCACAATACATAGACATCTAGGGTTTTCACAACTTGAGCCGTTTTATTAGCGGCTTTATATGCGGTCGATTTACGCGGCTGGTATCAAAAAATGGTTCAGATTTTCTTAAAACACTTCGCTTTACTGTAATAAACCAGCTTGTGTCTATTTCAGAGTATCACAAAGGGGTTTAACTACGCCAGTAAAAATTACCCTTAAAATGAACAACTGGCTTTGCGTAGTATACTATCTCCTACGACGGACTATCTTTCGTCGCCATTCCAGTGTTATTTAGAAAAATAAAACAAAATTCCTGCATTTTTCTTCTGCGTCGTAGAGTTCGCCAAATTGTCTTCAAGTTACAAACACACACAAATGAGAAAATCAACGCTGTACACTGTGCCACAACAGAGGCGAATAACGCTGACGTAACCTCGGCTGCAGTAGGCGGTTGGGAACGTTGTCAGGCACTGTGCCGGTATCTTCAGTATCCGAACCGAACACCTCCCCCATCTAGAGGCGTGCAACGAAGTCGCTTTGCACCCGACACGCTCCAGAATAGCGGGGTGGGTTGTGCTGCATTCGCCTTTACGTCACGTTGATGGGTGCATCGCCCACATAGATACTACTGCAAGGAATTCCGAACGCCTTTTCAACCAACATCTTTTCAGCAGCCTGCACCCGACGAATTCCCGCCTTCGTTGCTCCGAAATGAATGACTTGACAAAACAAACATACAACGCCGCATCGGTCCCCCTGCATGAGCCACAAACAGCTCAGTCACAAAAAAGAGTTCCTCCGGTCAATTTCTTTTGCTCAATGTGCTGGCAATTTCTACTACCTACTAGTTATATAATCGGAAGCGTATAAAAAATTTACAGGGCTGCGGCGTGGGTGGGGCCATTATGTACTGTAAGGTGCCATTATCCTCTGGATTGAATTATAAGGGCGTGCTACCATTACAATTTTTGTGGGGCTACAGTTGCACCTGCAATATCTCACCATACACTGTATATCTAGGAACTACAATTACATTACCTTCATTGTGGTCTTTATAGTCATTTTTCGATATATAATATATTCAAAATTTGATGTACCTTCCATATTTATCCCACAGATAGTTGAAATTCGCCGGTACTGAAGTTTTGTTGTCTCAAAACATTGTGATGTCATCTCGGTTTTTGTGCACCCTTTCTTGTACCTATTTTTCAGCTCAATATTCGTACGAAATTGCCTGGTGGCCTTGTGCCAAATATCGTAACTATAAATGAACATTGTTATATCAGTCGCGTCTTTTTATTCCTGTTATAACCGCAGAACATTATGCTTATTATGAAAAAGTCAGTTTTATAAAAGAACTTAACAAAACAGGTTTAAAATAAAGTTCGGTATGGGTTGTTTACTGGATAAGCATTATAGCTCACCCTGAACACGTCGAAGGGGTCGTGGTGTGGAAGGACCGGTCGAGTCGATCTTGCGGTAGCCAGCGCCAAAAAGCCCAACAAAACTTGAAACTTCAGCCAGTTCATCTCGTCCTACTTCGAGCACGCAGAGTGTCTCGCCAACTAAGCAAACTCCAAGAAGCAGTTCATGCGTCGCTTTCTAATGCTGTGAGAATTTATACTGTCTAGGAAGGTGGCCGAGATAAAAGACCATTCACCCACGGAATAACTACGCGCCTTCACGCCGTTTTCCGGACAAGAATAACAGCTATACCTCAAACTGTAACCAAACCTTGTTTAAGACCTTCGTCTCCAGCTTCGTGCCTAGGAGAGATAGCTGCCTTCTGCGTATCCGGTTTCAGTTTTTCCACCGACGTTGCTGAAGTTAAGATGTCTCTCTTGACCGCTATATTGGCGGTGAGATCTTTGAGTGGCGCCCCCTGGCTCTGACGTCGGCTTAGGGGTTCGCGCCACTGTCGTCTGCTACACTCCGCTTGTGAGGGCAACAGTGCCTGGGCTAGAAATCGCCCGCTTCGTTGCTGTAGTGCGTAAAAAACCGTATTCCTAGCGACTCAGTTATTTTGCCAGCTTCTGACGCATCTGAATAATTTGAAGCTGTATCCCCCACAAGTTTGCAACCCACAACGAGATAGAGAACAACTTTCTTCAGAGTATGGGTCAGAAGATCGTGTGTAACTCGTCCTTTCTTGCTTATTCGTGACGATCAGCGATCACAGCTTCTCGATAAGTATTCAAAATGCGTAGGCTTCCCTGCAGTATTTTTGAGATGCTCCTATGAAGACTCAACAGTCTAATACTACGTACCTACCAAGCAGCGGCCTCTACACGCTCATCGCACAGCAGGAAATAAAGCGGATTTCTCCTGTTTCTTTCGTTGTTGTCTTGTGTCGGATTAATGTTTCTTGCTTTTTTTTTCTGCCCAACGCATTAATTTTTCTGCGCCGTCACCAACTTCTTATTAGTGGGTCTCGGGATGTTTGGGAGCCTCACAAAAGTCGTGTGGATATTTCCTTCATTTTGTATGCCATACATTCCCGTCTTCACAAATTGGCTTTTATTACGGCTGCGTGCAAGAAGGTGCATATCCGCAGGGTGCTTGTTATTCACAGGCAAATACAATGAGAAAGGTTTGTGCTACGCCACCGGGATCGCGCCCTAAACAAACGTGGTCCACAGTACTCGAAGGCGCTTTTGTGCTCCGAATTTCTATCGTAATTATATTGTTATCAGAACGAACTGACTCTAAACTCGAACAATGATGCCATGATTACGGTGTTGAACGCATGATATACTCGCTAACTAACATAATAAATAGTATACCTGCATATATTACAACACTCGAAACCGAACAAGAATTCCAAGTAGCTCTTTATTGCATTTCAACCCTTCCAGGCGCGAAGAAAAAATCCTATTCTACTCCGGATTGCGTTCTATGATTTGAGCGAAAATTACTTTTACTCTCTTGTCCTGACTGAGGACCCCGTCCAGTAACCAGATCGATTTAATTCTAAACAAGTTTTCCCTCCTCCCTTTACTCCTCCTCTCTCCTCTTGAGTGCAGTTTCTTCTAAACGCATATCCTAAATATCGGGAAGATATGGCTGTGCAAAACGTGCCGAAATATCCCTCCAGGTCTTAACAAACATATATGCGTTTCTAGTAATTTACCGAAGACGTGACTCGTTTTGCTCAATAAACCGCCATACTGGATAGATGCCTCGTATAGAATCGCACGCGCGTATATACCATACTTGTTATTTGGAACTCAAACCTACAGTTTTTGGCAGTCTATATATGCATGTCGGCAAACTTTCATGCCTTGACAACGTCAAGTGATTGACAAAACGCGTTCGATCGTTGAGCAAGGTTGGAAAAAACTGTTTTCCTCCCTTACATATGATTACCGGAATCCTGATGCCCTCTGCCAAAGCCGACAGAGCCCTGAGGCCTAGAATTGTTTTGGTCTTCATTTTCGCTGTTGTCAGTTATTAGCAGCTGACTGTTCCTTTTGTTCGAATGCTTACATGAGAAGCTGACGCCTAGCTCCGACTATTCGCTCTCCGCACACGACAGGCTTCGCAAGGAATGGGCTGGCGCCGGCAATGTTTCTCCCGTAGCGGTATCCAAAACTATACTTTAATTGACACCATGAGCTAGTGTATGCGATTTTAGCCTATTATTACAATAAAAAGTTACCACACGCCAATTCTGGAGCGGACAAGCATGAGACGTTGACCGAGCGCAAAGAAACAGCAGGGACAGCGATCCTGAGTGAAGCAGACGACAAAGACGAGAATCCCTAAACTGACGTCACGGAGGGGCGCTTCGCAGCGCTGCCTGTGTTCGCGCTCACCGCAAATAACGGCAAGGTTTTTAACTCATTTCACGAACCGTTTTTCGTGCAAGAGACTACATTTCAGTATAGCTTGTGCGAACCCAGAGTACTTTTCTAAAATATTCCGGAAACAAGAAAGCATGGATTGAGTCCTAAAATAAAATATATTGACTTCGCCCCTCATTGTTGCCAACAAACGATACAATCGCGAAGATATCACCTGAACCTAATTTTTCACGCTCCCAGCCATCCCCGTCTACAGTGGGCGTCAATAAATGGAACTTTGTGAGGCCTTGTAAATGTACAGTGAACTTTCTTACACCTTTTTGGACCGAAAAGGGTGTACGATTATTGTCCCATGGCGAACACCTTGAAAATGTGTTGTTGCTAAAAACGGGTGCACGAATTTAAAAAAGTGTGTTAGTGTGAACACCCTAAAAAAGGGGTGTAAGGTTGCTCAACACCATAAAATAAGGGTGTAGGCAGGGGAGCCACGTGCGACGGTGTGGATGGGATGGGTGCCCAGCATCACAAACAGACACATTCAATGCGCACAGGTGACATTTTACCCTCAAATGAATTGAGCAAGAAAACCGGCGGAATGCAAGAGAGCAGCCAGTACATAATTGCTTCGAAATATATCTCTGCTTCTTGCTTTTACAGCCAGCAGAGGAAAGTCCTGCGATAGAGTAGGAGGGCTTGTCACAAATATGATATATTTTAGCGCTAATTTTGGAAATACGCATTTTAATGGGAGCATATACAAATCAGCATGCGTATTTGCAAGAACGTTTTAATCGCGACGAACTTATTCTGTTCAATGAGTCATAGAATTTTATTAAAAAAAAATTACCGGCTACCTCACAACACTCTAAGAAGGGTGTTTATTATTTCGACAGCTAGAATCTTTGTTTCACTGTTTGTACAGCCACGTGTGTTAATTCAAGTGACGTCGCATGGGCAATTGAAGCGGTTGTCGTTTAAAGCTTCGCATTCCAACCACCTTCACAGCGTGGGTTGCGACCAATTGAAGTCCTGTTTCCCACCTTTTCAACACCCAACACAAAGCCAAACGTGTTGGAGTCGGTCAACAAACTTTTCTCCGCACAAGTACACGCTTTTTGATTTTAAAGGCTTAAATTGGTGTCTCACGTGCCAAAGCAAAACTTGGGGACTGAAGCGCACCATAGATGAAAGCGAGCTATCATTGCAGTCGAACATTTTTTTTTTTTGCTTTTGAACATTTCTTGCGAGTAGAGGAGGGTATAGAAGGATCTCTTGCTCCTTACAGTGCAATTAAACATACATGCACGGCCTTATTCAATAAACAGCTGAGCACCTTTCCCGCACTCTTTAAACACCCTAAGAAAAACTAAGACTGTTGAAGTTGATCAACACCCCCTTTTGTAAAACAAGCCGGGTGTAGAACCAAAAAAAGGATGTTGAGTATCAAGAAAAAGGCGGTAATGGCCTCCCAACACCCTTTTCCCACTTTTGCTACACCCTTTAGGACAAAAAGGGTGCAATTAAATAGTGTGGGGCTTTATGAAATGGGCAGCTCACATTGCCATGAAGGTTCTAAATGCGTACAGACACGAATGTGTACACTAAGCACATTAAAATTTTAAAAAGTAAAAAAGTGTACAATAGTATATATAAATATAATATATATATATGATATATATAATAGTATAATAAATTATATATATAGATAAATTATATTATAATATATATATATATATATATATATATATCTCCGCAGGAGGCACCTTGTGCACTCAAGGTGTTTTGGTGAGTAGCGCCACCACGGACCCGAGCACATGTGGGTTGGACCCACCCACGCCTCGGCTGTGCGTGGCTGAGCCGTGTCCGGCGAAAAGGGAATGCTGGTGGCTGAGCCAAAGCCGGGGTTGTTTTGGACCTTCACGGCCCCCCGGTAGAGGCAACACGCCACTTTGGGACCTGCTTCTCGCAGACGGTGACCCCGGTCTGACCCGCCCGGGGGGAAACGGCCAGTAGCTTTTTCTGGCCTCCCTCTTAGCTCTTTCACCTTCCTGTCTTCTTTGCTACCCCGGTCCTGTCATCTCTTCTTTTCCTGATTTCCACACATTTGCAGGCGGCGAGGGTTAACCCTTGGTAAGGAATCAACCTTGACGATTTATACAGGGTTATAGCAGCTATGTAAAAGTACTCACGGTACTCACGGTACTCACCTACGGGGCAGAAACTTGGAGGCTCACTAAGGGTTCAACTTAATTGAGAACGACTCAGCGGGCAATGGAGCGGAAAATGATAGGTGTAACATTAAGGGACAAGAAGAGAGCGGATGGGTCAGGGAGCAAACTGGTGTTAAAGACATATTAGTAGAATTAGAAGAAGAAATGGACGTGGGCGGGCATGTAATGCGAAGGCAGATAACCGCTGGTCATTAAGGGTAACAGAGTGGATCCTAGAGAAGGCAAGCGTGCAGGGGCGGCAGAAAGTTAGATGGGCAGATGAGATCAAGAAGTTTGCGGGGATCAATTGGTCACAGTTGGCACAGGACCGGGTAATTGGAGAATAATGGGAGAGGCTTTGCCCTGCAGTGCGTAGATAGGCTGGTGATGATGATGATGGTGATGATGATAGCAGCTATGTACGCTAACGCGCATCTAGCGCGTTCCCAGGTTGGGCTCGGTGGTGGGCGGCCAGCATAGCTGCTGAATTGATTTCACTTGTTATGGCAACAAATTTTCTGCATCCCATGATCGTCCTCCAAAAGGGCGCAACGAAGCAGTCCAGCAGTTTTCACTCCTAAAAAGCAGAAAATTTCCTAAAGTTCCACGTCATGCGCTTTGAAAAAGAAGGCTTGTCAATGAGCCGTCTGTCACCATTCTGGTAGTCAAAGGTCTAACAAATGAGCTAGGCGGCGGCTATAAAGTAAGCAAGTTGGGAAGCGGTGATCTTCTTTTAGAAGTACAAGACGCAGCTACGTGTGCCAAGTTGACGAAAATAACCACTGTTGGTGACAATCCTATGAGCATCAGTCCCCACCGATCCACGAACACTACCAGAGGTGTTATCTCTGATGAAGAGCTTCCTGAACTTGTCTGAGCAAGAACTCCTGGAAGGGTTCGAGGGCTAGAATGTTGTGAATGTTCAACGAATCAAAATACGTAGAGTTGTGAAGGAAATTTTGACCAAGCTTGTAATCCTCACATTCTCGACCAGTGTACTGCCCGAGTCTGTCGAGGCAGGCTACGTTAAAATACCTGTCCGCTTGTATATTCCACAACCCCCGACGCTGTTTTAAATTCCGAAGATTTCGCCATGGTTCATTGAGCTGCCGAGGCAAGGCAGCATGTACAAAGTGTAGCCTCCCCGACCACTCGTCTGACACCTGTGAAGCTACACTCCACTGTGTAAACTGCAACGGAGAGCACGCCGCGTACTCGCGAAAGAAAAAGAAATAATTGCTCTAAAGTATAAGGAAAACATTACCTTTAGGGAAGCACGACAGAGACTGTTCCTGAAACACACTAGCTTTGCCGATGTGGCGCGATGGGGGGCGGTGCTGATTGATCTGATTGTAGGGTTTAACGTTCCGACGCAACGTAGGCGATGAGGCGCGCCGTAGTGGAGGGTTCCGGATTAATTTCGACCACCTGGGGATCTTTAACGTGCGCCGAAATCTCATACACACAGGCGTTTTTGCTTTTCGCCTCCATCAGAAAAGCGGCAGCCGCGGCCGGGAATCGAACCCGCGACCTCGTGCTCAGCAGCGCAACGCCTTAGCCACTGAGCCACCGCGGCGGGTTGTGGGGCGGCGCTACACTCGGTTCTAGTTCCCCGTGGAGTCATCCCAGCGAGGCCCCAAGGAACACCCCACGCCCTCTCAGTGCCGGTGGCTAGGGCCACTGCACATGCCACAAATGAAGCGTCAAGGGCTGCCCCAGCACCCCTTGATGCCAACGCTAGGCGCCTTGCTGGCACTGCAGTGCCGGTCCCTGCTGAGAGGCAGGCTGCAGCAACCAGCCAGCCTAGCCCTGCTGACGAGGCTTCGCAAGAAGCCATTGACACAACGACATGCCCTCCGTTGCGCGGTACGCCGATAGGGCGCGGCTCGTCACCTGACCGTTCAAAGCAAAAGCCACGTAGGGTCACGGCGGATGGGAAGGTGTCTTCAGCCTGGCAAGGTGACAGCATGGCACTTTCTTATACCCTTGTTTACCATAAGCTGATGGTAACTGATAATGTTGTCCATTTGAACTGCAGAGGCCTCCTGAAAAACTGGGACGATATCTATGAATTGCTGTCACAACACCAAATAAGTATTATGTGTCTCCAGGAGACACACTTGAGGACTAACCAAACAAACTTCTTAAAAACTACTCTATTTAGGAAAGACAAAAATGACTGCATGCACTCCTCTGGAGGAGTTGCCATTATCGTGCAAAATCAGTGCAATGCCAGTTCTTACCGCTGCAGAGAAGTTTAGAGGCTGCAGCCCCACGAGCCATTATCTTTAATAAACTGGTAACAGTATTCTCACTGTACATACCTCGAGACCACGGGCTCTCCAGTGTGGCGTTTCAAACATTAGTTGAGCAGCTGCCAGAGCCGTATCTGCTAGTTGGGGATTGTAATGCTCACCACCCACTCTGGGCTACTGCAGGCACGGATGTTAGAGGACGCCTCTAACAGCCTCTAACAAAAAAGTTTCTGCTATCATCTGGAGTGTGCATACTTAACAAGAACCAACATATAATAACACAACACATGCCACGTACTCCTCCATAGATCTCGCCATAGCCTCTCCACTTCTGTTTCCAGCACTCCAGTGGAAGGTCATTATAACCTGTACGGAAGTGACCACTTTCCTGTAAGCCTCAAGCTTTTAGACAATAAACAAGACAACACTCCATGCCAAAGAAAATTCAAGGAGGAGGCCGCAGACTGTAAAAAATTCAAAGAGCTCTCTGAGTGTCACTATACACTTATAGACAACCTCGGTATTGACGAAGCTGCTGAGACTCTGGCCACCAATATAATTGAGGCTGCGCTGATGTCCATCCCACAGACTTCTTCTAGTAGGGTTACTAAGCCAAAACCTTGGTGGAAGGATGATTGCAGGCACGCCCGTAAGGAACAAAATAAGGCATGGGGTGTCTTGCGTAGGTGCCCAATGACTGAAAACTTGGTACTTTTCAAGCGGGCAAAGGTCAATGGCAGAAGGATACGGCGTATTGCGAAAAGAGAAAGCAGGAATTGTTTTTGTCATCAATCACACCATATACTGACACGCGGAGAGAATGGAGGAGAATCAAAGCACTCCGACAAAGTAACACTCTTGCGAACCCTTTGGTCAGTACAAGTGGAGACACTGTACGAGACCAAGTGGATGCCCTAGGCAAGCATTTCGAGTATGTATCCAGCTCAGCTCACTATTCAAATAACTTCCTGAGGCACAAAAATGCAGAGGAACGTAAGATCGTACGTGACAAACGGAAGTCTGAGGTAGGGTAGAATTGCCCCTTCACTATGCAGGAGCTTAAAGTTGCGCTCACTACTTGTGGTGAATCATCACCAGGTCGAGACCGAATAACATATACCATGATTAAGCACCTGCACCACGACACGCTAGAAGCGCTCTTACTGTTGTTTAACGAGATCTGGCGTGCAGGGCAGTTTTCAAAAGTGTGGAAAGAAGCTATCGTGGTGCCGATTCTAAAGGAGAGGAAAGATCCATCACTTGCAACTAGTTTTAGACAGGTGGCTTTGATCAGGTGCTTATGCAAGGTCTTCGAAAAAATGATTAACCTTCGCCTTATCTATTTGTTTGAGTACCATGGTGTTATAGACAATCGCCAGGCTGGTTTTCGCTCTGGTTGATCTACATCAGACCACATACTTGCTATTGAATCCTGAATCAGGGATGCATTTGTTCATAAGCAGCATTGTTTATCAGTTTTCTTTAATCTCCAGAATGCTTACGACACAGCCTGGTGTTACGGTATTCTTTGTGATCTGCGCCGCCTTGGAGGTTGTGGAAACATGCTGAACAGTTTGAAAGATTAGCTTTCGGAGCGCACCTTTGAGGTTAGGGTTTGAAACGCCCTCTCGAAGATGTTCGTCCAAGAAAATGGAGTGCCACAGGGTGGTGTGCTTAGCGGCACCCTTTATATTGTTAAGATGAATTCCTTAGGAAATGCACTGTCTCGCTTCATATCCTACTCACGGCGTGTTGATGATGTGCACATTGTCTTTAAATCATGTAATATGTCCATTTGTGAGAGGCAAATCCAACTAGCTGCAAACAAATTTACAAAATGGGCAGATGAGAATGGCTTCTGTTTTAACCCAGAAAAAAGGACGTGTGTGGCCTTCTCTAGGCAGCGTGGTATCCGCCCAGATCCCGTTATTAAACTCAATGAAACACCCATAGCGGTAAAAAAAGAGCACAAGTTCTTTGGGGTTGTGCTTGATGACAAAATTTCATTCATTGCCCATCTCAAATGCCTTAGAGTTAAATTTTTGGATACAGTCAGGATCCTCACCAGTCTTGGGGTACTGACACAAAGTGCCTATTGGCCTTATTCCATAGCCTCATGAGGTGCCGAATCGACTACTGGTGTCTTGTTTACCAATCTTCCGCGAGAACCGCACTAAAGATGCTAGACCCTGTCTACCATCTTGGCCTTCGTCTGGCTACAGGCGCTTTCCGAACAAGCCCTCTTTTAAACCTGTATGTGGGAGCTAATCAGTGGTCTCTTCATACACAGCGGAAGTACACTGGGTTGAAACATGCTCTAAACGTGACATCCTTGACCGGATACCCTAACCACACTCTAGGTAACCAGGCAATCAAGCTTTTTGAAAAGCGACGTGCCATGGCTGAGCCATTTCTTCTGTCGGTGAGGGCACTGGCCACAGGCCTGGGAATATCCTTCACTGCCGCTCAAAAAACCAGCTTTGCTGACCTTGTCCCTCCATGGGATCGGTGCTCTATCTCTTGTGATCTCTCTTTTATGAAGATTGACAAAAGACTTGCTCCAAAGGAATTAATTATGCAGCATTTTTTGCTTTTGCAGAATAATTACAGAGCATCTGAGTTCTACACAGATGCTTCAAAGTCAGCTGGTGCAGTATCATGTACTGCACCTGGTCCAAATTTTTCACGTCAAAGACTATGCCTAAAGCCACATCTATATTCACTGCTGAAACACACGGCCTTATATTGGCTGTAGAATATATTATTCAGAACAGTGTCCAAAAGTCAGTGATATTCGCTAATTCTTAAAGTGCTGTGCAGGCATCAACTTGAAATCACAGTCCGTTGGGTGTCAGGTCACTGCGGCAAAGGCGGAAATGAGCAAGCAGACAGGAATGCTGTAACTCCAGCTCTTCGGAGTGACCTAGATATTCAAAGCGTCCCGTACGAGGATCTTAAAGCGTACGAACGTAAGAGGCTGCGCGACCAATGGCAGGAAGATTGGAATAGGCAAACAGCAAACAAATTGCACATGGTAAAACCCAAGTTAGGTAGATCAATCCCTGAGAAATGGGACAGGATCACGGAGATTATTCTCTATAGAGTGCGCATAGGCCATCCCCTTTTTACACATGTGTACCTATTCAAAGAAACAGAACAGCCACGCTGCTTGAGGTGTGGAGGGTCGCTATCAGTCATTCACGTACTGGTAGAATGCAAACTACTTGAACCGCAGAAAGCTTCATTTTCCAGAATTTTACACACGCATGATCCCTCAACACCCAATGCTATTTTTATCAGACGAGCCATTTTTTTCTGTTAACCGTGTTTTCAAGTACATCTCAGACGTAGATTTTTTAAGGTATGTGTCACATCACCCGCGAGCCGAGCAACCATCGCACGCTAGAACCCGGTAGGGCCTCTCACTGCTACAGCAAAGACGGTGGCAAGGGGTGCACGTAGAAAATTCCTGACATAGTGACAATTGTTTTTACTTGGCCCTCTACACCAATTCTTTTTTAATGGAAATTTGGGATACCTTTTATTATATATTCTGTACTTTATATTCCCACTTGAATAATTGTCACCGTAGTACTGGCACTTTTTGGCCTTGATGCCCTTGCGCCAAGAAAATATAACACACACACATATGCATATATATATATATATATATATATATATATATATATATATATATATATATTATATATATATATATATATAGTATAATAAAGAGTCGGATACACAGCAAGAACAATAACAAACAATGTTTACTTACGTAGCGGCAATGGGACTTGCCTTCATCAGAGTAAAGTTACATGATTATGGTGTCGCAAACATTGAACACATTTCTTATATAGGTTTGCATAAAACTGTAAGAAGGAATGGAAAATGTTTCGCAAATGGAGAGTGTGCATACAGTCAGGCTACGCCTACGTTACAACATCAACCAACAAACAAAAAAAAAAAAAAAGGGGGGGGGGAGCAAGAGAGAGAAAAAGGGGTCGTGTTAACAATGCAGCGTTCAAGGTTGCACCATGCCGGGTCAACGTATGCCGCGCGGGTTGCAAGTTCAGACAATGGGGCAAAATGGTCAACCGCGGTTTGTAAAGAAAGGGAAGAGTATACAGCAAGGTATTCAGTGGCTGGGGAGACTGGTTCTAGGGAAAGCGAAGATGGGTGTGCCCCCCGCGGATGAAGAGAATAGATAGGGGGCACAAAAGAGCATTTCACAGAAGCTAGCAATCGAACAGGAAATAGGTAGGGTCACAAAAGGTTATACATGAATAGATCACAAAGAGTTAAACATTCTTAAGTGGTGGTGGGAACGAGGCCTCCTTCTCCCGGACAAATGGCATTGTTGAGCCGCATTAAGCTAACAAAGCTGCTGTATTAGGAGAGTTTCTGCGAATTCTGATGGCAAACTCGAGGGTAGGAATAATGAACATAGTTATAAAAATTATGAAGCCGCTAAGTTTATTCGAGGGATAAGCACGTTAATTTTCCGTAACTTTCATTAATTCCAAGTGTGGCTGACCCAAACTTATAATGAGATAAGATTCCCGAACCTCGCGGTCGTGGTGCGTTTTGAAGGCGGATTCTAAAATCGTTGCTTTAAGATGATAAATGCATGCCCGCGACTGTTCACATGTCTTGACAGGGGCAATAAGGGCAGCTTTTTGCATGAGAGCGGTGATTATTGAACCGTATTCGGGAGGGGCGTTTCAGTTTGGCCGATATATTGTTGCCTACAAACAGAGCACTCGAGAAGATATACGATATTAGCGGAGTCACAGTTAAGTTTACCTTTTATATTTACGTAGTAGTCTGAAGCCGTGCTGGTGGCGCGCTGTGTAGTGGTCATGTGTGGGCATACTTACATCGGGGTTTATTGCAAGGCATGCAGCCAGTAGTTGCCGGTCGGTTGATACGAGAGTTAGTAAGAAAGTCCCCTAAATTCTTATTACGGCCCGGTAGACAACGCGTGGTGGTTCGGGGAATATGCTTTTAAGCGGTCACTTTGCATTAGGATATTGTGATGTTTTTTAGCACGGTTGACACTCTTGGAGCGGAGGATGAGTGGGTTAAAACTAAGTTAGTTTGCGGGGTTCCGTTCGGGGCTTTTTTCTTACAGATTTCGTTACGGTCTAATTGGTTGGCTCGCACAATAGCGTCGTCGATAACTTTTTCCGGGTATTTTTATTCAGGAGGGAGGTCTTGAGTTCTCGACAGTTGAGTCAAAGTCGGCTTGGTTTGAGCAAATTCTCCTAAATCGGTGGGGCTTGGCTGTAAGGTATTGCTGTCTTGCAGTGTCTGACACGGCTACTTTCGGAAGTGCAAATACTGCCGCGTGTCTGTCGGTTTTCTATACAGTTTAGTTTGAAGCCGACCTTGGAAGGTAGTAACGTGACGTCCAGAAAGTTTACACTGTGTTCCGAATAGGAATGAGCAAGGGAAATACTAGGAATGGCTAGATTAATGCCTCAATGAAGGTGAGGAGTTCCGCCTCACCGTGTGCCAGGATCATGAATATGTCATCAATATACCTTTTATAGTACATTGGCTTTAAATTTTGGGTGTCAAGAAAGTTTGATTCGAGGTGTAGCCATAAAGATATTAGCGTAGTTAGGTCCGATTCGAGTTCCATTGACGTTCCGCTGACTTGCACGTAATGGACTCCGTCGAACTCAAAATTGTTAAGTTCAAGAATAAGCCTAAGGAATGTTTGGAGAGCAGAAGAATCGATAGGTATGTCGCACGATGACTGCTCATACGCAAGGGATACAGCGGCGATGCCATCTTCATGGGGGAGGATGTTAGTATACAGTGACGCCACATCAAGGGTGACTAGAAGGCAGTTATCAGGAATTTCAATTTTGAGATGTCTGAGAGAAAGTCACTGGTATCCTTAATGAAGGAGGGAAAGCTGGGAAAGACCTCTTTACTTATACATAATATATATATATATATATATATATATTATATATATATATATATATTGTGACCGGCGCAGAGGCAGTCGTCGGGGAAAAAGAGATCGGCCAGGGCCGCAGACACGACAACGAAGTTCTTCGTATGCCGTTTCGATTGAAAGGAGCACCCTTCACGGTCATCGCGCAGTGGATTCAGTGAATGGAGGAAAAGCATGCTAGGGGCGAGCACCCCGCGGCCGTAGGCACGGCGTCAGGTGTCGGAGCATCGGCGTGGGAACGAGAACAGGGAGAGCCACAGTCGCCCGTAAATTCGCCAAAAAGTACTTACATTATAGCAGTTATATATATATATATATATATATATATATATATATATATATATATATGTATATATATATATATATGCGTTTGTGTGTGTGTGTGTGTCTGTGTTTGTGTGATATAACTAACGGTTTGCTGTCAAGAAAACCTGGGAAAGCAAAGGGGAGAAAGTGGTTGGTCATTGAAACAGGCACAGAATTTTTAAATACAGAAAGAATTTAGAGAAGAATAGCCCGCCGGGTGGGATCCAAACCCACTTCCTCCAGAGTACGCGTCTGGTGCAGTGACCACTACGGTTATCTGAAGGGCTATTTCCCCCTCCAATTTCTGGGGTTTTATGTTATGGTATTTTTGTTTCCTGCACTTGGGTTTGGTAGCCAGCGCCACTCGTACTGCTCGTTGTGAAGCGGATCCTCCTTTCAACACCAGGGCGCTGAAGTGTCTACGACATGTCTAGAAGGGTCCACCCGCGTTGAACCTTCTTAAGCTCCCTATGGCCCCAAGACTGCCAGAACAGAGGCCCTCGCTATGCATGGGGGGAATCAGAATAGGAAATGAGGGGCTCGTTGAAATAAGACAGAAATAAGCTATGGCAGTGTTTTCTCCACTTTCTTTCCGTCTTTAAAAATTCTTTATCCGTTTTGAATCACCTACGACATTCTCCCCGTAGCTTTCCAAGGTTTTCGTGACTGCCAACCCTTACTTTTGTCTTATTTCAACTAGCCCCGTATTTCCTATTCTGATTCGCTATGTACACACACACACACACACACACACCCACACACACACACACACACACACACACACACCACACACCCACACGCACACGCACACACATATATATATATATATATATAGAGAGAGAGAGAGAGATTCAGAATAGGTAATGAGGGGCTCGTAGAATTAAGACAGATATAAGGTTTAGCAGTCAAGAAAACCTCGGAAAGCAAAGGGGAGGACGCGAAGGTCTCATTGAAACAGATAAAGAATTTGGAAAGACAGACAGAAAGTGGAGGAAAAAAGGGCGGCTGGATGGTTTCGGATCCCACCCTGCGGGCATTTTTTACACCACTTTCTTTCTGTCTTTCTAAACTCTTTATCTGTCTTAATGACATACCACAATGGCCTACCTGGGGTATTATTTTCCAATATACGGGGCCTCTTCGTAGCCTAATAGGTAACTTTTTGCTATATGACTAGGGCTGACAACTAGGAGTTTCATTCAGGCATGTCGAAACTGCATTTTGCCAGCAAATGCGAGCAGAAAAGATACACAAACGTCGAAATAAATTTTTAATTCGAAGCATCTCATGCTCGGGGCTGTGTCCCTCACTCTCTCATTGTCGTTTTCCCCCGTCCGCACTCTATTGCGCACGCGCGTCTCTTCAGCCCCGTCAGCCTTGGGCTGACGTCAGCGCAGTCCACTACAATAAGAAATAGTTAGGCGGCGCCCGGTTTCGATCCCACAACTCTCTGGCCGCAACAGAAGGTACGTGGCGCTCTTTCCACTGCGCTACAAACCGAGACGGGAGCATCTGCAACGAACGCGCCTTATGTCCTTCACTTATGCAAACTACGTCTAAAAGCTACTGACACAACGAAGGCACGCGAAGCTGAACGTCGACGGAAATGACGAACTGAAAACTAATGGGACCCTCAGTCGACCCCATGGCTCCTTTGCATACTACTCAGGCTTCCGCTTCGAGAAGGGGGTGTAAGTTTTCCTCCACTTTAGATCTCAATAGCAATTGCATCATTAGCCATGTAAGCCAAAAGAACGTGTTTACTGTTTTTGTCCGCGGACCGGTAAACCACATATTATGCTAGATTATTCCTAATCCTTCATGTTTATGGTATACGTTCATTGTTATCGGGAGGAGGTTGGCATTTCTCTTGACACATTGCCAATACTAAAACCACAAACAAAACTACAAATGCAGTAACACGCGGCAAGCTCATCTTTTAGCTAGGCGGCAGTTCTCGGTGAAGCAACGGCGAACCTAAAAAAAAAACAAAATGGTGAACACGTGGTGTTCTTCCTTTTACGTTCATCCACATGATAAAAAAGCCTTATATTCAAACTTTGATAAGAGAAGAGGGCGTAAGCGACCTCGTTTTTTCAGTGTTCGCATCCCAAGTTGCCGGTTACGGTTCACTAATATATAAAAAAATTTCACGTTGTATGCATGTATGTTCGTGTTTACTGGCGCAACGGTATCTAACACCAAACAGCGCCAAGACAATATTAGGCGTCCCTCAATAGGTAAGGTTTCTGCTTAAAATATGTATGACAGCAATTAAACACATCCTAAAAATTCCATATATATGGGTGTAAACAGCCCGTAGACTAAAACGTGAATATGTTCCTAGTGGCGGTTGGAAGGGATCATGGTTAGGACGTGATAGCGTCTCGAGACTAAGAGCATGCTACGAGGTGGCGCCACGCGCAAACAAAAAAAAACATCGACCTCGCTCAATGCTCGCAGGCTCTAAGTTCACGCGCTGTACGAGATGAGTTTTAAAAACTGGATGACTGCAAGATAATTTAAAACACATCCAAAAATAGTGAAGGGTGTAGCGGAATGCTGTTGAGGTAGATTTTGGGGAAGTGTTGGTTTCTGTTCTTATTAAAGGGTGTGCACTCAATTAACGCATGGAGGACAGAAACGTGCCCTCCACCCTCGCCAGAAACTGGTGAGAGTGTCCA
The DNA here is from genome assembly GCA_013339765.2 of Haemaphysalis longicornis. NCBI lineage: Eukaryota > Metazoa > Arthropoda > Arachnida > Ixodida > Ixodidae > Haemaphysalis > Haemaphysalis longicornis. The sequence continues at coordinate 40,794,795 of CM023452.1, read as the reverse complement.
AATCAAGAGATATGCGGGTGTTGTGTAAGTGTGGCCTATGCGCAGTCCGCAAAACGAGGGTTCAAAAAATCGGTTTCGTTTCTCTGTTGTGTGTCTTCCTTGAAGTCGTTTGATTGAGTGGAGTTTGTTTTCTGTCTGTATGTCTCATGTGTCCTGCCACCATTTAGGATTCTTTTTCTAATGACTGGTTTAAAACCGATGTGAGGAACCTGCTGTACGTCAATACCACTAAGGAGGGCGCGAAGGTACCATTCTGGTCCGCAATTTCATTGCTCAAAATTCCACTGTGTCCAGGCATACAGCAAACAATTATATTTCCTTTTGACTTGTAGGCTGTAATAAGATCTTGAAAAAGGTGAGTTAGGACAATGTTTTCTGTTCTTTTGAAGAAATCCAATGCTGTAACCACATTAGGAGTCTGTGTAGATGACTGATTTTTGTGTTTTTTTTTGCAGTGTGTTCCGCTTTGATTAAAATACCATAAGCTTCGGCTGTATAGATACTAAAATTTCTGTTCAACGTGGTTGTGCTAACAAACTCCGGGCCATGTGCAGACAGGAGACGGTAGAAAGAGACTTTCGAGGGACAGCGAGAAAGCGTCGTATGACCGGGGTGTCGTACAACCGATGGGCAGGTAAATGGTGGCCGAATACACGGTCTCACGTGACAGGTGGCCTAATAACTTACTTAAACTACTATATTTCGCGCGTTCTCGCGTTATTTGCGAACCTGTACTGAAATCCCAATTTAAAAAAACCAACGCCTATGTTGTGCCCTCCACCCCTTTATGGCGTCCAGCTAGCTCACCAGCCAAGCGCCGCACGCAACGCGATATGAAGCCGACGTGGTAGAGAAAAATTAGAGAGAAAAACGCCAGTATGATACTGCCGAGGCAAGGCGAAACGAACGATAGTACAAGGTGGAGATGAACAAAAAACAATATTGTCGTACATGGTGGAGACATACTTTTAACGATCCCGTGCCAGCGCTGTTGGGTCATATTGCTCAACACATAGCTGTTTTCGTTTCCCATAAGACCCCGTAACGAGAAATAGATAACATAATTCAACCTTCCCGAGTAAACCGTGTTGCAGCGAAAACTAGAGCGCGGTCTTGTTACAGTGCAATGCAGCAACACGAAGCGGGGGACCAAAAAGGGCGATGACAAGGGTACGTGTCCTGCCATCACCTCCGGTATTTTTCTCCGCCATTGCTGCGAACGCCCGTGAATTGAGGCACTCTGCGAAAGAAAAGAGCGGATGGACATCACGTCTTTTGATAAGCCGAGAGAAGAGATATAGGGAGAAAGAGCGTAATGAATGGAAGAAGCTTCGATCAAGCATGCGGGGAAAGCGGCTGTCCGGTAATCACCGTGCGGCTGCGTCGTATATGTTTCTGCATTCGTCGGCGGCTTAACAGTAGCCTCAAATTCACGGTCCACCTGCCTACCTGAATTGCGACTTCTCGCCGTAGGCGCGGTAGGCAGTACTGCTGCCGCGTGGGGCCGTCGCAGGTTAACTCCCGCTCCGAGTACCCACCTGCTTGATTCCTTCTATTCAGTAAGTGGTCTGATCCGCCTGCGCACCTTTGCACATCAAGCAGCGTATACGGGATTAAAAATAAAAAAGGTCAGGACGGGCGGCGAAGCGGTGTAAAATATAGGAAAAGCGCCGGTTTATCCACGACAGGGTCCGTCGCATATAGCGGACCATGTGCAGGTGAGAGTCATATCATATGGGTTGTTAATATATTGTTTGTGCGGGTAGTTTACCAGGACCGCGTCATTTCGTCGTAAGAAGCTGGTCACCGTACATCCGGGGGGCGTATCAGCGGGGTTCCACTGTATAAGGATATTTGTACTGAAAATGAAAAACAAAATGCTGTAACATCAATTCGCGGTGTGCCCGGTTGTCGTCAATTAGTTTAAAGGAGGTGTCACAACGAAGAGTTGACATGTCCGAAGGTTGGACTACGTCGGTTATAGAGGTCTTCATGCCATCGTCAAACGAGACTACTATTTTCTCTACAAGGCCTTTGACACGCAAGAATAAAGGGACAGGGATCGACAGGCACGCTAAATACAAATGGGCATACGAGACGTCATTTAAAGTAGAATTTCATGGGTATTTCTTCATAGATGTTTTGATAGCATACAAGAGTGCTGTAGAAGAACGCTGGTGATCTAGGCACCAATGGTAGCATTCTACAAAAAGACTTTGGGTGCAACTCGTCGTGAAGGCTCCTGAGGCAAGGCGAAGGCCCAAATGTAGTACTAAGTCTTACTGTTTTAAGGCAGTTTTAGACACCGACCCGTACGTGACACTTCTATAGTCCATACGTGACCTCACTAAATTGACAAAGAGGCGTGGAAGGCGGTCTTTATCAGCACCATAAGACTGATGCGACAATATTTTTGAAAGGTTCATTGCGTTTAACCATCTTTGTTAGAGTTTGTTTAAGTGCTGTATGAACATTATCTTTTCGTCAAGAAGAACACCTAAAACCTGGTGTTTGTCCTTGGCAGGAATCCGTTCTCTTTTCAGTGTAACGCCCGGTTCGGGACGAATTCCACAATGTGTTGTGAAGAAAAGACGTACGTTTCGGATGATTTAATTTAGAACAATTTTTCTGTCCATTTTGCAAGCTTCTACACACCTAACTGTATCTGCCTTCCACATATGGACAGGTTTCACGCTGTACGTCGTCAACATACATTGAGTAGGAGATTGAGCGTGGCAACGATTTTCAAAGAGAATTCATTTTAGCTACAAACAGTGTTTAGCCTTATAAACTGAATCGAAATGGAGATACTAGCTACTTGATGAACATTTATGAGTTCAACTTAAGCGCAATCTGACGCAGGGACGAAAAAGCGCTCGTGTCGTTTCCCTTTCTCGTCCTGGTGTCAGTTTGCGCTTAAGTTAATACAATTTTCTTGTATTTATGTTCTGAATACCACTGTCTCTATTCTTACCCAAAATTTTTTCTTTGACAAATAACCTTCGATATTCTTTAGCTTGTGTCCAGACACACCGAATCCCTTGATATCAAGCAGTATGCTTTGGCGCCAAGTTGTGTCGGATGCTTTTTATAAGTCAAAAAAGACAGAAAGACAGTGCTGTTTGGCAATATTAGTCTTTGAGATGCGACACAATGGCAAATAGCTGGTCAGTCGTGCTTTAGCCTGATCAAAAACCTGCCTGACAACTGCCCAGGATGCCGTTGTATTCAAGAAAACGCCTTAACTTTTTATTTGTCATTTTTTCAACTACCTTTCACAGGCAACTTGTCTGAGGTATTGATCGGTAACTGCGTGTAGTTAGGCATCTCTGCCATCTTTTAACACAGCAACGACAGCTGGTTCTCTCCAAGCCCTCGGGAAATATCCTTCCACCCGTATTTCATTAAACAAGTGCAACAGCGTTTGGATAGTTTCTATGTGCAGATGCTGAATCATTGGGTATGATATGCTGTCTGTCCCTAGCGCTGAAGCCTTACATGTTCCCAGGTGCACCAAAAGCTCTCTTATGGAAAATGCGGGGTTGTATGGCTCGTCAGATCTTTTTTTATCACGATTCTGTATTTTCTTTATTCATTTTGTGGGTCGTATAAAAACATTCGTGTAGTGAATGAAATTTAATACATATGAAAAGTGTTGTGCCAGCGTGTTCGCCTGGTCCTCCAGTGTGTAACCTGTACTGCTCACCAAGTGTAGGCTGTGTGTTTTCCGTTCATTAAGGTTTTTGATTCTGTTCCATACTCTGCCTATATCCGGCTGTGAATTTATAGAGGTTACAAAAGTGCGTCAGCAGTCCCTTTTGTCTTGCTGGCGAATACACTTTCCTTGTTCTTTAGCAAGTTTGAAGGAAATCGATCTTTTCTCACGTGAGGTACCTGCGAAGGACACCTCATGCCTTATTTTAAGCCGGGCGTGCGGCTCCCCTACATTCTTTATTCGACCAAGATCTAGTAGTTCTAGGTGTGGCGCGGAATATTCACGAAATTGATCACTCAGCGGCATGAGAAATGTGTGTCTTCACCAGTTCACAGGCTCCGTAATGCCCAAATGGCTTAGAGATATGTATGGAAGTTGTAATGATTCTTAAAACTTTAGCCAATCTGTACCAGAGTGCTTAAGCCTTTCATGACATGTGGAACTGTTAGGGCCTTTTGCAATGCCTTTCAACATGACTGGGAAGTGCTCACGCAAGTATGGGTTTCCGCCTACTCATTAAATAAACGTAAAGAAGCCAGAAGAGCAGATTGCCATATGTGGGTATGTGTTTTGGGTAGTGTTGTAATACGTCGGCTGTTTTCTCTTAAGGCGACAAGCTCCGGGTAATAAACGGACTTTTTCTATGAAGTAACGCCGGGGATATCGGCGTTCAGATTTCCATAGTGGGCTGTAGGTATTCAGCTCACCTAGTAGTAACAACGGTTGTGGCAGCTCATCTATAAGCGATTAAAATTTATAGTTGGAAAATCGATATTCAGGAGGAATGTATAGTGAGCAAATGGTTGTTAACCTGTTAAAATTATTGCCCGTACAGCAACCTCTTCTAGGGCGCTCCATAACTGAAGAGATTGACATGTACCTATTTTTGCATAACTATAGCAATGCTACCAAATGAGGGGGTGCGGCTGTCTCTGTCTTTCCTAAATGCTGAGTATTGGTTAAGGAAATTGGTGTGCTTCCAGTTCGAGTGTCTTTTTAAACACAGGATGGCTGATTCGTTTTGTGTAGGATTTCATACATATCATCTATATTTATAATAAGACCCCTGACGTCAACTGGGGAAATACTTGAGCTACCAAAAATGTTTAACGAGAAGGTTTTAGCTTGTAGGGATTCTCCCCTCTTAGAACTAGGAACAGCTGAGAACTAGGGCTGGATGTATCAACACCACACTCAGTTCAGACTTGGGACTGTGACATGGCGGCTGGTGGCTTTTTGCCCCACCACGCCATGGTGCGCTGTTCTCTTGCCACCGTTAGCCGAGGTGGCGTCACCTACGTATCATCGTCTGAGTGATGTCACAGTGACGAGATGGAGTCCTTGCGCCTTCCATCTCTGGGTGTGTTTGAGGTGGAGGCAGGAAACGGCAGTTGTTTTACAGACTCATAGGCAGTCGTGAGAACCACCGCTTCTACATCCATGACTGCCTGTGGTCTAGCAGCCGGAAGAGGAGGACCGATGGCAAAGCCGTCACTCCTGACATGCACGGGTGACACAACACTTGCGGGAGGCACAGGTGTCGTGTCGCCTGGTGTGGCTGCCCTGGGCAGCACCTGGCGGGGGGGGGGGGGGTGGAACAGTCGGCACCAAGTCGGCTTTCCACTACTGGGTAGCCGCCGTGGCAAGTCACCGCTCTGCCCCTCGGCGATCTTAGTCGCCATACCTTTCTGGAAACACCCTGGGCTCCTTATACGCAGACATTTTGTCCGTCTGTTTGTCTGGATATCTGTGCGTCTCTGACTCAATTCAGCCATGCGGCCATTGTGGAATAGAAGCTGTAGAATAGCCTTATGTACCCACAGCCATATGTAAGCCTGCAAGATTGGTGTTAATGTTACTACTTGTCAACGTTTTGGAACAAGAACAAGACATTCCGCAACTATCTGGCTCTAACTCTATACAAAAGAGATATATGCCGCGTTCCTTTCAAACAAATTATTAATACCTGGTTTTGCGATAGAAGACGAAATATTGCATCAACTGCAGAAAACCGTCGCTTGCTGTCGCATGAGCTTCTTGCGGCATTTAAGCAATCAAACGGCAACAGCAACGAAAGGTTCCGCGCGATAGGTTTATCGTTTCGCTTGAACCTCTCGTGTAGTAGGGCAATGTGGCTTGATACGCGCTGTAGCAGGGTTCCTCGATAAACGCGTGTCTCCGCCGTATGGCAGCGATGGCAGCGAGGCATCCGACTTAGAGCAGTGGAATGCGGTAAATTTAAATTACCTCAAGCACACCTCTGGCGGGCTATCTTGGGAAGAACAACACGGGAGAGGAACAGCACGGGAGGTGAGCGGAAAGAGACGCAATGCATTTCCTTGGCAGGTGCTCAAGTCGAATATGGTCTTTCGGCGATTTTCACAACGAAACAAGCATATACACGGCCATTTTTTGCCGTGCTTTTTGATGAGCAAAACTGTGATTGACCTTCATGTTTACGATCTCTTTTTGTGCTGCGAATTTATCTCATGACCAGGGAGAACGCCGCAAGGGGTTGTTCACAGTTACCACATTTTATTACATTTTATTACGTTAGTAGTACAGTCCTCAGAGGAATGGTCATGTACTGAGCACTTATCAGATGTCAGTTTTCCGCGGCAGTTAGTAGTACTGTGCCCATACAACTGGCACTTGAAGCAGCGACGCACGATCGGTGTGTAATGTCGGACGTTGCAATGAAGGACGCCTGCACTGACAGACTCCGGTAGGAAACGTTCGTGAAAAGTTGGAATCACATATCTGGTTTTTGATTTCCTTTCCATCGCGTGTGATTGTTATTCTTCTTAGCACAGATGAGGACTAGGTCACGCAAGCCTCGAGAAGGTTGGACGCGGTTTCATTAAGAAAATCCATCTCGGAAATCCCGTTCTGTGAGATGTTGTAGCTGCCATGTGGCGTAACTGTGATTTGAAGGCCAAGTAACTTTCAAAAGGCTGTCAGATGGTTTTTAGCCGATAATTCAAGAAGCACGTCCAAGAAGCTTCTTTGCCTTGTAGTTTGCACCAACAACGCTCTCAATAAACTTAAGAATTAGGAACACCGACTTGCAGGCCTCTGGGGAATCCTTGTTTTTGGATCGTATTACCAGAAAACGAGGAAAGTTCAACGGGGCGTTAAACTTCATGTTGGGTAGTGTTTTCACTATAAATCAGTGCGGGAAGTTTTTGGTGCACGATCACTTGGAAGAGAGGGTTTCGAATATACCATGCGCCATACTATAAAACAGGTAACTTGGGTAATTTCTTCTTTGACGTTACCCTGATTGTCAAACAGGTGTCGTAGCTCCCTGCCTGGTAGACCGACAGGGAACCTATCGGCCGGAGCTTGACCAGGGCTTCGACGGCCACGTTTGAGGCTTTTGTACCTCGGCCTTTCGAATTACTGTCCTACTAGGTCTCAGCGTGAGGGTGGGGGCTCGGGGTCGCCGCGGTCGCCACTAACCGTCACTATGAATGCTCGTGAATGAATACCAAAGGTGCCCTGTGCAGGTAATTTCACGTTAATGATATCCACGGAAGGTACTGAACGATAGGTAATATCGGGTGCTACCCAAGGACAAAAAAAACGGGAAGTGGTAAAACTGAGCGTATCCTAAACATTTGCCAACTGCCGAAGAAATATACAAAATCACGACGCCCCAAATAATGCTTTCAGTTTCCATTTTGCCTCAACTACAACGACCACTATATCTCAGGATGAATAAAAAAGCACGTTGTCTAGACCAAGATATCTTATAGGACATTCTAAACGCAATAGATCCCGAAAAAATAAAACAGAAAAATATCACGTAAGCACCCTTGCTTACTCTTCCATCTTTTCGCTGACAGTCGAACCTTATGCATAAGCCTGGTTTCAGGTTCCCTTGATTCTGCGATAATTATTTTGCTTGCCGCAGAAAAACTGCAGTTAGCAGATTTCGGGGTCAACTACGCGTGACGCATAACAGCTGAGAACGCATTGCTCTTATCACGTGCTTTGAAGCTGGCTGTTTCAGCAACAAAACACCGCAGTAGTGTTGCAAGCGTGCCTACGTCTGCTCAAGATACGGCGCCAACGTGTAATTCTAGGCTTTTGTGAGCATCTAGGCTATAGAGTGCATGCGACCACCATCGCGCCGCGCTTTTTGTCCCGTACAGACGGAAGCATTCTAGCCACCTCTCGAGGTACTCAGTTAAAGAGAGCACACATTTTTTAGCCCCCGACCGGGAATTCCTCACTGTCTTATGCGCTTGGGAAAATTTCATATTACGCTCGGTGAGAGGCCAACATTGCTTAATCCCGACATGAATATCTGGCTCCATTGGGTGAAGACTCGACAAAGATTCATGCCCCTCACCCGTTATTACGTTATGTCGAAAATGGAGCGACTTTCATCTAGCTGTTGCTGCCAAAGGAAAAGAAAAGAAAGTCAGACATTATTTTGTGACTTGTGACTAGTCTAACTTTGGTTTTACAGGGTGTAGTAAAATGTACCCTGGAAAGATGAAAGAGAAGGCGAAAAAATGGAACATCGTCGTTTTAAGAGGGACACCTTGAAAAACAGCGCAATAAAACACGGACGTAGAGAGGTTACACAGACATGAGCGCTCGTGTCTGTGTAACCTCTTACGTCCGTGTTTTTTGCGCTCTTTTTCAAGGTGTCATGCATGCCCAACTAGACCAAAGTCAAGCTTTATTTCAGAGGGAGTTATGACTTAACCTACTTGAGAATCATTTTAAGGGCGAAGAATGGGCACCGGTCCCATTTTAAGCTGCTTTCTTTTTGCAGTACGCAGACCTGAAACCTGGTTGCAGGATGATTTTTGTACCGGTCCAAAGCTTTTCTAATGCCTTCAGCAAAACTTGAGCAGTCCCTCATTATTGTACTGTGTCGTTAAACAAACCGGAGAAATGCTGAGCCACGTGGGGAGTTTTATATTTTTATTAAAACCTAATACTGGAGAGATGTTGGGCCAAACGGGCCTGATCAAACGGTTAAACTACACGTCACAATGTGACTATACCGAAAATTAAATGCGGAAATAACAAAGCCACATATCGTTCCCGCAATGTAACGAAGCCTTCAATATCACTCTCTGAAAAGTAGAGTTCTTTGAAACTACTCCAAGGCACTTCAGCACTTTTTTGTTTACCTGTGTGAACATTTATTTCCTGTTGAGTACCTGAGATCAGTTGATTTGGAACTCAATCGAAGAAGGAGGGCTCAGTGCACTTGCTAGGACGAAGAGGATGATGATTATGTATATTTGATTTTGATAGTTAACGTAGTAAAAGATCTTTATTTTTATCGTTTTTTTGTTGATGTGCTTTCAAGATTTTATCAGGCCGCTGTTCACCCTTTCTTGCACGGCACAGAAAATGCAGCTGCAAGTGCCTTCACTGATCGTACAAATGACAGGCTGAGTAACATTACGGCAACATAAATTATTTACGCGCCCTTACACGAACAGCAAACTCCGCTGATAGTAATGCGTGAATAAGAAAAAATTCGGGGAAGCTTGCGCTCACGGACAAGACTCGAATGCCGCATCTGTTGCAGGCAAGCGCTGCCGAATACGTAGTTAAGTTTCAGTATCATTGTTTATTTGCATACTTGCGCTGCTAGTCATCGTCATCATGTGCATCAAAGACGTCGTCGGCGTCTTCGTTGCGCGTGGTGGAAGCGAAGCCTTCATCAGCATTGTAGACCTCTACCAGCTCTTCGTCATCGACTCGAGGCCGCGGTGGCGGGATCTGGACCCGTCTGGCGAAGAAGCGTTACACTCGTAGCCATGTCTCCAAATACCCATAATGGCTTCTCCAAAATTTGGCTGCCGCGGTCACCTCTCCGAAGCAGTGTGTCTTTTCAACTTTAGGATTAGCGATGGCATTCTTTCTTTGCATGCGCGGTAGGGCTTGACGGCAGCGCTATAGCGTTTTTTAAAAGCAAAAATTTCTACCTCCACCAGCCAATGGTTCTTTTGTGGCGTGCGGAGCAAGAAAAACGGAACTCCGCTGCGGATGAGGAGGTCGCTTTTCACTCACGGAGCACAGTGTTGATTGCGCGGCGATGGGGCGCTATTACACAGGGTTCCCCGTGATCACCCCCGCGGGCGCGTCGGCAGGACCTTTCCACCAGCTTCGTCATCTGCTTTAGCGAAGGTGTTCAGCCTGTTCTGGCGCAACTTCGGGTCCATTGCGCCCTTACTTCGCACGGCTTCATTACCTTGTTCGACAGCACCTCCTGGGAATCCCGGTCCCCACGGAATTAAGGGGTCGTACGGCAAAAATAAGTTAAGGATAGCTTTGCAGGGCGGAAAAAAATGTAGAAACAAATTACAGACGTCTGGCTGCAGGACAAACACCACCTTTTGCGCACTGCTTGTCGCGAATGGGACTGCGTTTTCTAAATTCCCTTAATACCAATTTGGTTCTGTTTTAACAGGTATTACAAAAGACGAATGGAGCAACTGGTTCTGATAAATAGCGACTATAAAGTCCCGTCAGCTTTCTCGCAATTATCAAGCTTACGAAACCATTTGGTTTCAATCTGTATTAATGATAATCACAAAATGTCACATGCCGGAATGTTTGGGTGTCTGCGCTTCGGTCGCTCGGTGGTGTAGCCTCGAGATAGAACATCGGGATGGCAAGATTCCGCTGTCTGTCTTCGAAACATGCTCGTACAGTTTTCATCCTTGCGAAGCACGGATAGTCTACAGCGCTGGAGTCCGCCACTCGAGACCGGCCGTGGCCGATGCGGCTACTTTCGGAACGGCGCCCAAGCAAATCCCAGGTAACGGCTATCCGGAATCTCTGGTTTCACTCTTTCTAGATCCGCCTGTGTGAATTCAAGTGATGTCGCCTGTGGGATTGCTGTGGAGGGTCGTTCACAGCGTTGCTTTACAATCACCTTCACAGCGTGTACTGAAGCCATTTTAGATGCGAAGCATCTCGTGGTCGGGGCTATGTACCGCCCTTGTTGTTGTTGCGCCGTCCAAACCCCCACTGCGCCTGCACGGCTTGCTGAATGTCCGGTGGTGTCTTACCCTTCTATGGCTCTGGGAACGACAGTGTTGCCGGTGTCTTCCTGGGCGGGCACGAGACGAGCACGCTTCCTGAACCTTCGACGTTTCACCATTGGCGGCGGCGGCGTGCGTCGGCGAGTGTCGGCGGGCCGTAATTACAAGCAGCCCACAGCCATCCGGGGAACGTCATCAACCTCATCTTCAGCAACTTTAGGGTTCATCCACTACAACAGCCCTTGACTTTACATTTCACAGACCGTAATGCGGTCACAGTTAAAGCGGAACTCCAACCACAGCTCGACGCCACCAACGTTGAACATGACCATGATAATGCCTAATTAAAGACAAATTCATACCGCGTACAACGTCTCTCTCTCTCTCTCTCTCTCTCTCTCTCTCTCTCTCTGTCTCTCTCTCTGTCTCTCTCTCTCTCTCTTTCTCTTTATTGCCCCTCCCCTCTAACACCCCCCCTTCAATAAAATTCCACCATCTTCCCGTAGGGTTTGTATGGTCGAGCCTATTCCCCTCCTTGTTGTTACGCCGTTCACACCTCCACTGCGTATGCGCGTCTCTCCTCCAGTCTCCTCCTCACAGCCGTATAAACCAGGTGCTCACACGCGATGCGCGTCTCTCCTCCATTCTCCCCGTCACCCTACCCACGCGTCTCATTACTCTAGCACCACACACCAACTCTATTCACACTACTTACTTCAACTCTACTTACACACCAACCAACCCCCACAGCTGCTCAGGGTTCCCCCTGCGGGATGATGGTGTGAAATTTGTTTGCCAATAGGGAGGCTCGCATCCGATTTCTTTTACGAGGTTCTGCTTCAGATGGTTGCTTCCACCTTGCATTGCCGAAAGACTCCGGAACATGTCAGCTTGAGACGCTCTGTTTTGCGCCTTTAACCGGTCTCAAACTCATTGGGCTGCTGCTTCATCATGCCGCCGTGCAATGAGAGCGTAGTGAATAGTAAATTTCGCTGCAAGTCAGCTCGCTCGTTGGTGCCTCCGATTCCTCCGATTCCTAACTTCACCGGCGGTGTGTAGCGCGTGACGGCCGCCTTTCTGTACTGCCGTGTTTAAAGGGAGAGAACCGTTTTTTGTCGCGTATATATTCTCTAGCTCATATTAAAGCCAGCGTTTTATACAGCCCGGTAACCACAAGCAATTTCTAAACAAATCGGCGGAAATATTTTAATTTCGCTGCAAACTCCCTGAAATCGGAAGGATGGCGGTTCGTAGTGTCGAAACTTGGCACTACAACATGTGTTCTTGTCACGTAACCTACAAACCTAGCAGCTACTGTAACTGCTCAAACGTGTATTTACGTATTGAAAGCCTTTTAACAAACGTATTTGTGCAAGGTTAAATTGTATATGTATTTCTAAACATTATTTTGAAAATTCTAAAGACACGCCACCCACCGCCGCTGGGTTGCTCCCAGTGTGGCTAACTGAGCCACCATGCCCAGAATCAACGGCAGCGTTCACTAAAAAGACCCAGTGAAGGAGCTTTGACGATTCTGCCTGATTCAGAGGGGTTTGTTCTGCCAAAATATTTGATTTCAGTTTCCAAATACGCCAACGGCAGCTTAAAAAAACGTTGCGCCCGTGGAGAATCGAACTTCCCGCCTTCACAACGTGAAGCCAGATTCTACCTATCGTCTATCCCAACAGATGGCGCATTCGTGCACAATAGACCGTTGCATAAAAACACATAACGGAACACGAAAGCCTGCGATTCAAACTTTTTTAGCTGGGGACAAGTTTTTAAATATCGTTTTTCATTTCGCATACAGAAAAAAGTATGTTGCCGAGCTAGTCTATGTCATGTTTGCCAGCATCATTTTTGGGAGGGACACATACGGCTCGCAGATAGAAAAATTTCGATTTAAAAAGTTCTACAGCGTTATAAGGAAAACCGTTTCTCGTCAAGGTACTTTAGGTGATGCCCTTATTTTGGGATAGAGAATATATTCTCGACAAAAATCGGTTGTCTGTCCCTTTAAGCTAATCCATCAACGGAACCTATCGCGCAATGGGACGGTGCGCAACAAGCCGCCTGTGCGAACAAAAATTTGCATCAACCTCAATTAATCAACCTACAAGTACTGCTGCACAGCTTTCTGGATTTAGACGATTTTTTTTGTCATATGCGAAGTTTCTGTGAAATCTGTACAGCTTTCCTTTGTAGCCATACAGCTGCATTCAGGTACATTTCAAATTTCCTTTCGCAAAAACGTGATACACCTTTGGAATTTTCTTTAAAGCTGGCCAACTAAAAAGCCGCCTCACGGATACAGACCGGCTTTTTTTACTTCGGAACTGGCCATTTAACGATGTCGTATCATTATGTCGAAGCCGTCCATTTCGGCAACACCATGCCGGAGTGTCGTCTTCGTCATCTCCGAACAGGGTTCTTTCACGGCAGCTGTTGCCTGCAGTAACCGCTCCAAGTTTCCTTCCAAAAGTGCCGTTCTTTCTCTGCACCGTAACGTAGCAGCTCATTTGGTCATTGACGCAACTGCGGGAGGGGGACAACAGGGGCCCTAAGCGCCAGGTGTGCGCCATCCGCGCGTCGATTCTGCCGAGCAAAAAGATGGCAGCGGAAAGCGAAGACAAACAATCAATGTTCAAGCTATGAAGGGGTTCGCCATCTACTGAAGCACCACCACGTGTGGGTAGATACTTAGCTATGCCGGGGTAGAAGCACAGGATGCAACACGACAAGATGTTCAGCGCCCAGACCCGATGAGTACGTGTGTTTTCAATGGTTCTAGCAGCTATTCGAAGAGGCTAGACGGGCTTGCTGTCTCTATATTTTAGTATGTACACTTCTTTGCTTTAAACCTTCGTTCTATATTTCCACTAAGCATACTAATTTCGTCTTACAAGGCAATGTGCAGTGTCGTGGAGATGTCCTGGCTTGCATACTCAGGAAAGTATCGCTTTATGCTTGATGTAGAAGTATCCGTCCCGAACGCAGGGAACAAGGTATTACGCTACTGATTATCCTGAGTTTTATTCCCAGCAAAGTGAATTATGTCTCTTAGGTGGCGGATAAAGGTAGTCCCTATTTTGTAAAATATAAACAAATGTGGCAAACCAGAGCTGTTGTTAAGTAAGAGTACGTAGTCCTAACCATAGGAACTGCACATACCACTAATCTTTGAACTTCAGCCCTGTTGTTTTTTGGTTGTTTTGAAGAAAAACAATGGACACACAAAGACGAGGAAAAGAATTCGCAAACCCAAGGCGGTGTTTTTTTTTCAGTAACTCACGATTTCCCCGCGTTGTCCCGTCGTAGTCCGCACCGTCGTTGTCCGTACACCTCCCCCTACACTATATAAAAGAAAATACTATCCGGCGCCAGGTTTCGATCGCTCGACCCTGCGGGCGGAACGCAATGTACATGGTGCTCTACCCACTGCGCCACAGAGCCGACACAGAATGGGACGCTATGAACGCGCCTTATATCGTTGACTCATTCAAATTACAGCTGACGAGCGCTCTCTCGTCAGCAGTTGCCACAAGTGCAACAACATTAACGTAACGCAAACTACTTAACGTCCTGTGCCCCCGGAAATGCACTGCATTTGATCGTGCCCCTCGTGAGGGGGATGTTTGACGCTACGTCTTGCAAGACCGAGTGCAACCGCCGAGAACAAGGTGCCACGCGCGGCGCGCGCGCCGTGGACTGGTGGCGCCATCTGTCAGCTGCGACGCGAACTACCATCAAGGCAGTCAGAAAACCGAACGCGCGAAATACAAACTGGGCTTTAACAAAAGAACGCTGTTTAATGAACGATAACTCGGCTAAGACTGAACGCTTTTTATGACAGGACGCCAATGAGACCAGCTTTCGAACTCTTGAATCATTTCTGTGGCTTTCCCAAATCATATGTGTATTAAGGTCCTCAATACCGATCAAACATCCATCAGTGTCTCGACCATAATCTTTTGCAATCGAGTCTTCCTGAAGAGATAAATACCCCTGTGAATGTGAACGACACATTTTTCTTCTTCACTGTGAGCAAAATCTATTGGTTGCTGTCATGAGGTTCCACAGAGTAGATATCATATGTCAGATGCCGTCGGATGAAAACCAGTACTTTAGTAGACGCAGCACTAGTTGATAAGACAAACGCTTCATATCGAGAAAGCCTTAACGAGTCTGTGGTGTTTAGTAATCAAATAACGATGATAGAGAAATTGTTTGTACACACAAATTGTTTAGAGTTCAAAAAAGTTTGATAAAATGCCTCTTGCGTTCGATTGGAATATAGTGGCGTGTCTGAATTCATCCCGAAAGGTTCAGTATTAGAGCCCATGATGCTGCAACGGGACATTAAACTGTAGTAGGAGCGTCACAGTAAACCCCAAAATGACAGGTTCCAGGTTCAGCATGTCCTTCAGAGTGGTTTTGAAGAATGTTGGAGTCATGGAAGCAAGATGGACCAGAGGGCCGTAAAAAAGACTCTTTTTGAATATTAGAACTTTTGAATAGTCGCATACCTTGACTTCCCTTGAAGGAGCCCGTCGCTCCTTCAAGACGTTGGCGCACTGTACGCGTCTGGGTTGCATTGCAGGACTGGTGCAGCAATAACATCGCTCTAATTGTTCAACGGCGGCCATAGGTTCTGGTCTTTTGGTCACCTTTATGTTCTCGTGTGCAAATAGGACAAGAAAACTGTCATTGTCTGGTCGTGGTGGAGGGGATTTGGGTCCCTCTTTGGACACCCGCTGAAACGTTCAGGGTCGTCACCACAGCATTTCACACAGGCAAATTTTCCTGTGTATTGCTGTAAATCATGCGGGCCGCCACACCGCTTACAGCTCTTATCTTCTTTGCAGAACTTGATGACGTGCCCAAAACGTTGACACTTGAAGCAAAGTGGAAGAGTCGCCGTGTAATCGGCCGTTGTGTGCCTCGTAAATCCGAGGTTGATCCTTGTCGGCCATTCAGTGTTTGGTGTGAACGATAACACCACGGCATCAGATGCGATGGTTTTCAGTTGTCTCCTAGTCGGCGACACGATCACAGGTATCCCGATGGTACTCCTTTTAGGGTGGCTCACAAGCTTGAAGTCTTCCTCGTCCGCGTCAGTCATCTCGTCGACAACTGCGCCTTCACCCATGATTGTTCCATCATCTTCTTGGGAAGATGGATAATCACCAGTGTTATCGTCGTCGCAAGGTGCCAGTGGCGTCAGTGAGCCGGGAAGTGTGAGCAGCAACCTGTGAAGCTACGGAAGGTGTGGTAAATGCAAGAGCAGTGGTCAGGATTCCAAGCATCTCGAAGTGAAGTCTCTTGTAGTGACAACAAACCGTGGTGCCTTAGATTTTTATTCCTTTATTCGTCCTCATGCCCGCGCTCTTTGTCTGCAAAATATGCAATTAAACAGTAAATCCCTCGGTAAAATTTCATCCACGCGGCCACTGTTACAGCGAAAAAATGGCTCAAATCCACGCTATGAAGGTGGTTGGAATGCAAAGCTGTGAACGACCCCCACAACAATTGCACATGCCACGTCACTTTAATTCACACACGTGACTGAAAAAAGGGTAAAACCAGAAATTCTGTTAGCCGTTACATTGAATTCGCATGGGCTCCATCCCGAACACAGCAGCGTCGGCCACGGCCGGCTTCGAGCGGTGGAATCCGCCGCTGTAGCCAGGCCTTGCGTCAGAAAAAAGAAAACGGAGAGGAGCATGTTTCTGAGGGTAAGACAGCGGAACCTAGCCATCCTGATGTGCTAGCTCGGTGCAAAACCACCGCGCGACACATGCGTAGACACCGAAACAATCCGGCGTGTGAGCTTAGTGATTCCCGTTCACACAGATTTACACTAAATATTTTTGTAAGTTTGAGAATTGCACGACACCTGACGGAACTTTTATAATGGCTATTTCTTGAATCAGTTGCTCCATTCGTCTTTTGTAATACCTGTTAAAAGACAACAGAATTGGTATTAGGAGAACTTAGAAAACACCGTCCCATTCGTGGCAAGCAGTGTGCAAAAGGTGGCGCTTCCCTTGCGGTAAAATGTCTGTAAATGGTTTCTACATGTTGTTCTATCGCCCTGAAAACCACTCCTTAATATGTACCTTTGCTGTATAACCACGAATTCCATCGGGTCTGGGTAGTCAGCATGTTCTGCCGAACAATTTAATCAAGCCGTGCGAAGTAAACGCGCGATGGACGCGAAGCCGCGCCATAACAGACCGAATACAGTTGCTTAAGCAGACGTCAAAGCCGACGGAAGGGTACCGCAACGCGCCCGCGGGGTGGCCACGTGGGACTCTGGGTAATAGCGCCCTATCCTAGCGCCATTTGCACGGTGCTCCGTGAGTGAAACGTGCCCTCTGCCTTCCCAGCCGCTTTGGGAATTTCTTGTCCCGCACGCCACAAAAGAGCCGTTGGCTGGTAGAGGTAGAAAGATTTCCTTTAAAACTTCGTTTTCTGTCAAAGAAGACCACAAAGCTGATTATTCTCAATAAATACGTTTTACAGATGCTTAAGCGGAAACATAATTGGATTTAATTACTTTAAAATAGATGCCAACTTAGGTTCTTCGTTTGAACGTGCATGACGTCACATAGTACTGAATTGATATTGCCGCCATACTTACCTTTCCATTAGATGTGGCGTAGTCAACGTTAACACCGGGTTGGTTAAGTAATCAAGCTTGTTGGAACCGACATAATCTTCCGAATAAACTAGAAACACACAGGCCCGAGCGCAGTCAGCGTAGGGACTTTGTGCCGACTAGTCTTGGTGAATCAAAGTCTATATACTGCGTTTACGTTCTGTGTTTGTGTTGTGTGTGATCTTATTACTGAAAACGTCGATATATTTTGACAAAAATTTAAATCACAAGGAACCGTGCAGGAGATGCACCGCTAGGCGACATGTATTCGATATTAAAAAAAGGTTTTTTCATGAGGCATAAAAAGAGAAAGGAAAACGTGAATCGCTTAAAACGCATGGCAGACAAGCTTGGGAAGCCACTACTAATAAAACAAGCAAACAAATCAATAGTAGGTGAAGTTACATTCTGTGGAGAAGGGAGATCATTCGATACTAGTGCAGACGGAGAAATGGACGAAACGAACACGTAGTAGAAGTTCAGTGTCCAGATAGAGCCGTCTCATAGTATAAATACCCATTTTTAAAATATTTCTACATTGTTGAAGTGGACAACCTGATGGAGTCCCGTCTGTCCGGTAGGGTGTATTCTGAACAAAAACAACACGCTGACCCTGCGAAACAAAATCATGGTTGAGTTTTCAACATCCAGCATGGCATACTTGTTCCCAATGAATGGCCACCGAAGGCCGACACAGACACGGCAGAGGTGCGGTTCCAGCTCGCTAACTGCAGATATCCTAGGATAAGTGAAACGGATCATTAGCTGACACGACGGAGAAAAGTGTACGCATCTTTTTCCAACCCCGTCATACAAAGATAGCTCCTTTACCATACACTCTAGGTATCAGTGAATTTTGGCATGTGTGCTTCAGGTGTATGATGTACTGGTGGCTGGTGGCACACGTTCCGATCAAGAACTTGCATCTTCACCTCGTTAAAGTGAATGACTAATTGACCAAGGAATGATTTATAGCTGTACTGCGGGATGCGTTCGCCAGACTGCAGCGGTGTTGACTTTCGGGGAACGGAGAAATTACAAGAATTGTCTGCAGCGGGACGCCCGTGACGCAACAAATAAGAGCATCCGAAACAACGAGACCTACCGTGATTAATGACCACATGGTTTATTGGACAACGCAAGGATCCTCCCAACAGAAAACATGACAGCCTCACACCTACATCTGCAACCGCTAGTCGTACAGATCACATCTAACACAATCAATCACAACGATGGAAATATAAACCCGTTCGACGGAACCTCTTTGCGGCGATTACTCAATCCCACCTAAAGAATTTGCTTTTAGTGATTCGTTCATCGTAAACAAGGCTTCCGTTCATGAAGTCCTATCGTCAAGAACGTATATGTTTTAACTGGTCCGCGCGTCTTCTTTGTTTCGAACAGGAGAGCTGACAGGCATGCATTTGCCACTCGCCAGCGAAGACGTAAGGCGGGATGTCTGCCGGCACGCGCCACATAGAGGACGAGCGGCTCAACTAAGCGTACCTACTGTTGCACTGGAAAGCGGGCGACGCTGTAAGGAATGTTAATGCAGTCGACGTTCATTTGGAAAAGTGGAACTTTTAAATTTGACGTTCTAATTTACGGCTATACCTCAATGGCGAGGTGGTGGCAAGACATCAAGACCTTGTTTCCTCACCATTTTGAACGGCGCATCTGGCTGTCTCAACTGATCTGGCATGCTCCTCTAAGAATTCGCCTTTGCCATTCACTCAAAATCCAGCACCAAACATTCGGACGCCGACAGCCACCGCGCGAAGCCGAAGACCTATCACCACAGGACTCTGCAAAGACGGCATGTTTTCCGGAGTCGTGATGGAAAGTGTCCCAGCCGCCGAGCGAGAAGCAAGCCCGTTGCGAGTTATGCGTCGTGATCTACGACTTCGAAGAACGCAATATGGCTGTGTGGACGGGTCCATAGCGAACATTCGTTTCAGTCAGCTTCAGAAACCCCGCTATAGTAAAGAAAAAACATATCCCCACAATTAAAACCAATTTTCTGTATCTTTCGACCCCGCCTACGTGGCGAAATTTTCGAAGCATGCCACAATGACCCGCGTTGCGGACACCTGGGCTCTGCACCGACAATTAAAAAAAATGGGCCAGGATTAGTAATAATATAGCTAGTTGTGACAAGCTAACTCGATTTCTCGGCTCAAAGTATTTCCTGAAAGTTTGCTTTCGATTGAGATTTCCATCCACCCGCTGTCGAGCTTATAGCGTCAAGGTTCATTCCTTCGCTTGCGCTGAAAGCCACCCACAGACAGCCCATCCGGCGTGGTATCTATAGTGAGACTGCCGAAATGATCTTGGTGAAGTCCCTGGGAACGGGGCGCTTCATTTTGCATGGATCGTACTTCTGTAGTCTTTGTTTTCTGGCTTCATTTGAGACGATTGTGCAACGGGCGATTGGCTATAATGAAAATGGGTAGGATATTTCCTCGGCAATCAATCGGACATTCAAAGGCGAGAAATCGCTGTTTCCTGATTGAACTGCAAAGAGTGTTTTGTCTTATGCAGGGCTATGAAATCTTGTTTAAACAAGTTTTGAATAGGACGCCAGGAGACGCAATAAACTTTGTCTAATTGTAGATATCACAACTATTGTTTTTCAATCGGCCAGCAGATGAAGGAGTTTCTCTTAGGTTAGCATGTTGGCAGCAGCCAACTAGCAAGGCGAACGATAAAATTAAATGGGGGAACTACAACAAAGGAGTTCCTCACGAGCAAGGTTGGCGTTCAACCATCGACGTCTTTAGACGTAGCGGTGCATAATTTTTAGTTGATTTCCTAGCCAGCCTATAAAACTCGCAGTTCACTATGCATAGGAATCTCCCAGTGGCTACTTTATTTTCTGTAATTGTGTCTTAAGGGCTTTTCATTTACGCCGGATGACACAGATAGTAGCCGAAATAGGTTCAAGATTATTCCAAAAATATATCAATGACGTGGTCATTTTGGCTCGAAAAACTTGTAGTTGAAGATGTTGTACTTTTTTTACAGGTGACTTTGATATTTGTCGATATATTTACCGGCGTGCAGGGGAATTTAAATAAAAAATATGAACGAACATTTTCCCATACATCCTGCGTGGTTTGTACATACCGCGTGCGAGGGTTTTGCGGGATGTTTTGGAATAGAGTCTACTGCAAAATCCCATGCCTGCTAAACTTTGTAACGCAGTATATATAGTTGTGTGTGTTAAAACACTGGCTCGCAGCAAAGCAAAATTTAAAACTCGCATAACAACAGTGGTTCTTATACTCGCTAGTATGTGCGGTAATTCAAAAAAGGAAAATAAAGCCATAAAAGTCTTCCGCTTTACTTGATATTCCGCGTTTGCATAAAAGTGCATCAGTATAGCTGCACGCATTCGCGGCTGTAATCGATAACGATTAGCGAGTACTGTCTAGCGATACAAGCAAGGTGGACCTTGTCATGGGCTAATCATTGCCGCAAATTCCTTGTACTTCAGCTGGGCAGCGGTGGACAGAGCTTCCCTTCATCGAGCAGGAATCCGCTAGAATGGCAGGCCGTAGCCTCAAATATGCAGATTAGCAGATCATGCGCAGTGCTTTAGTACCTGGAAGCCTGGTGACGGTGCTTGCATCGTAGGCTGGGGGCGGGGGGTTGCGTTATTCGCATTTTTTCTTATTGGTGTTACATATATCTAAACGTAGAAACACTGATATTGGGCCCACTATTCAAAGGTGCCTTGAGTATATTTTTTCCTGGCCATTCGTCACTTAAGCACGTATATTCATCATTTCCTACCACCAATCATGTTTCCACTGAAACTCCGCGTTGTGTGCTCATTGACTATCAAAAAGGAGTGCTGGCTGGCTTGTGACCCCTTATCTCAGCAGTCAAAAAGACACTTCATAGGCTTTCCGTAGCCACAGTGTTTGAGCTAATAAAGTCCAGATGTATTTTCGCTTTATTTTCCTTTTCATTTTTGTCCCTGTTGTTAAATGGTAATCAGAAAACATTTAGAGTTGGGAAGAAAGTAAAGGAACGCGGGCGTGATCAGCCTTCAATGTTTAGGATAGTGCGAGATGACGCCGACGTCAAATTGAGGTCGACAAGGTCGATTGAGGTCGACAAGCTTAGCATAAACATCACGGTCGGAACTCTTCAGCAGCATCTTCCATTGCTCACGGGAACGGATGCTGTTAGTTGGGGAGGTAGAGAGGGAGAGCGCGGGTATTTAATGACGAGGGGGAGACTAGGGCGGTAGTAGGTACATGGCTGAGAGGAGGGAGGCAGAGTGCAGGTGCAATGTGGTGATGTTGTGTACGGTTGAAGGAGGTTTCTGTTTGTAGGCGTCGCCAAATGTATTCTAGTGCATGAGTTTTGGAGGGGAGTAGTGGATGATATTCGTTGCCGAGATGCTTGTAGTAGGTAGGAACGGCTTCAGTTGGGGTGGATGGGTTGGTTGGATGTGTTCTTTTGTTGACAGTTAAATCCTGAGGATACCCGGTAGCGCATTGCGCGGGCTGCTGGTGATTCTTCATTTTTTCGTAGCTATTATATTGTAGTTCCCTTCGCCAACCACATTGCGCGGAGCAGCAGGGCCGCACTTGGCGGGTCAATATTTATCGCTTACAAAAACACCCCCCAATGTAGATCATCGCCGGTTGCAGCTATATTTTGCTCCATGCGAGCATGAAAATGAAAAAGTAATTTTTACACTTCTTGTCCCAAATGTGAATACGCTATAATAGTGTTTGTCTTGGGCGGTAAAGGACCTCTCGCCAAATTAACCTTGGTAGCTTTCCAATTTAAGGCCATCAATGTGCGATTATCGACTACGTGATTTCTGTCATCTGAGCGAAGAATGGGAAACTAGAAAAAAATACTTTCATGACGTTCTATATGAGGTGGGTTCGTCTAACGGAACAAAAGTGCTGCCGTAGTTTTTAGAGCGTGTGTTATTATGGACAGATTTTTGCAATTGTGTCATGACAAAAATTGAAGATCTATTGGGGATCTTTGAAGGAACATCAAACCAATCTTTATGAAGTATATGCTATCTTGCCCAAAAGAAAGAGCAACCCTCAACATTCCTTGAACTGTATCAGTTCTTGTGACAGGGCAATGGGACGATTGAAAATTAATTTTTAGATCAGATGTACCTAAAAAGGCTGCAAAAAGTGAAACATAATCTCATAGTGGTTTCCGATGCAATATACCCTTAGGTGTGCGCCAGATGAAAACACGTATTTAAAAATTTGTCTCCAGCTAAAACTCTAATAGTGGTCCCTCCTCCATATTTCTTTATTCAGTTTTAAAATCGTGAATTCAGACAGAAGAAACGTGTTATATACAAACGACAGTGTCACGTTTATACACTCTAGTGGCCATCTTTCAAATTTCAAGGAGTTCAATGCCGAAATGAAATGATTTCCTCCAACTTATTAAGGCTTATTTCAAACGAGCTAAATTTTGTGCATGGGCCACTAAACCATTAGGTTGCGTGAGCACATTTCCCTTTACGGTAAGTTTGAGGGCGGCACAATTACCACGCTTTCCTTAGGCTTCAAACCTGCGTGGCGTGGTGTTTCTTGCACGTACATTCTACACCACGAAAATCATGCGCAGTGCTGTAACATCATGACACGGGACGTTTTCTTGCTTTTGCGGCAGAATTGGCTGCTGATCGCGGCCGTGTGTTCTCCACGAGAAGCGGCTTTTTGTAACCGTCAGTCTCATTTCTTCGCCCTGCGTTGCCTCGCATTCCGCTGCACACTTCCTCTTACAACGCTTACCAGCTGGGACAGTGGTCACGGAACCCATCGAGACGGTATGACGCGGCACCTGGGCAGAGGTAGATCTGAAGCCGCTTTTCGATTCGATATCGCATCAACACCGTGAGAAACTGAACTCCCTTTCTCTTTCTTTTCTGTGGACGCTCTTTTAACGAACCGAGGCTAAAGTTCTCCGGTAAAAAACATCTATTGCTGACTGAATAAAAACCAAAGGGGTTTTTTCGACCTTTCCAAACATGAAAACGCATTTCTGTCGTCGGAATGTTCATAGAAAAGCCGCCGCAGTCGTCACAAGATGCTGCGTCAAGCGTTTAGTAGACAACAGGGGCAGTCAAAGCGACTAACGGAATGGTTCTTAATCACAGAAAAAACTTGTGTGGGTAGAAAAGGTAGATTTTAGGAATACAAAAACTTCTTTTGAGCGAGGTATTTTTGGGAACCACAGTGCAAAAAGTAACTGATTAAACGCTCCTTGCGTCGTCGTGTTTTGCGTTGTAGTACTTAATTTAAGGGATTCTTCTCTTCTGTGTAAGGTCGAGAAAACAACAGGACGTTGCCAATGCCTCTGACTTCTTTCACATCGCTTTCACGTGAACGTGAACGTAAGGTGGAAAGTATGAAGGTTGTAGAGTACAGTAAGGGTTCACTATTGGGAACAAACGGTCAATAAATTATTCTGTATACCGCCAAAAGCGGCCAGATAGTATTCATTATAAAGCATATGGTGAAGTTGGCGTCTATGAGATTAATAATGTTTGTGATATTGCCACTAATCAACCTCATCTTCATAATGGACGCAAAAAGACATTTCCAGGGTCACGATAGCACCTAGTTAAACCAATAGGCTTCATCTTGCACGTTCCCTACGAGGCGCTCTTTTCGAATGTAGAGCACGATTTTCCAACATCCCAATTCTCATACGAACTGTCAACGACGACTGAATGTAGGAGCTTTTTATTAGGGCCCATTTTCTAGGTATATATAGAGGTAAGTACGCGTTACTCTAACCATTGCATTGAAAGTCACATCGCGACAGGTACGGGCAGGCGCAACTTGCGCTATACACGTGGTCTGATCTGGCGATGGCTCAATAAATGGCCGATAGAGAAACAGGCAATTGAACATCAAAAATTGCGCTAATTAACGTCAAATTATAAAGCAACTTCATCTAAACAAAGCAAATTAACCAGCTTGCACAGGTGATCTGGAACATTAGGTGCGGATGGGAATCGAACCTGACTTCGGGCGTGCAAAAATAGAAGTCTACTCGTTCGTCCCATCCGCTACTCTTTCAATCTAACTAAAAAGTGTCTACTGCCATCTTAATTGGTCAAAGGACGGCCTAGTCAAAAGGAAGAGTTCGCGTGTATCAGCACGCGTAGACAACCGGGGCACCCAGCCACGGAGAACGTTGCTGTAGGGATAGTTATGTGTCGCCAGTCCTAGCTGTTGAAGTATGTCTTGTGTTTGTTCATTGTAAATATCCAACGTCGGTTGTATCACCAGTTTCTGTGACCGTTGTACGCGGAAAACCTCTAAAATGCCCAAAAGCCCAAACAGAGCAGGCATCTAACAAGAGAGGAGAAGCCAAAACACGAGGAAATGAGACACAAGAGGCACAACATTATGTAGCAGTTGTATATTTTATTTAGACTATCACTAGGGCAAGTCAAAATAATTTACATGCAACGCAATGTAATTTAAGGCATTTTCAGAACTTTGATGCATAATTGTATTGTTTAATTCTATTGTTTAAGTGCGGGTACTTTGGTAAAGCATGGTAAATAAATACCGATTTATAGCAGTTAGATTTGGAAGCAATTTCCCAAGAAGTGTTCAGTCTTCTTCAGTGCAAATACTTCTGTCGAAAACAGGAACGCGGACATCGCAGGCAGCTTCGTAACGGTCGAGACAGACTCGAGGAACTCTGCGCGCCACCGCCCACTTGACCCAAAGTGCGCAGTCTGCAATAAGAAGAGGGCATCATGTCGCAAACTACCTAAACCGATTGTATTTCTGTTGCCAAATAAACGGGAACTTTGGCTCTCTGGTTATCTGGCTCTTCCTCGATTCAGCATTTCGACCACAAGTTAAACCATTGCTTCAGAAGGATGGAATATAAGTACAGCCGGTCCAGACGACTAAAGCTCCAGGCGTGAGTAATACATGACCCAAGTATTATCGAAAAAACAAATCTCAAAACTATTTTACTGGATAACCGGGAGTACCCCCTTCCTTGTATATAGGAATCCACGTTGAATTGTTTGAGCGCCACAGAAAAAAATACCGTGTTTAATCCGCCGCACAAATGGTCTGTGCCGTGCAAGTTAAACGCAAGCACACAAGAAAAAAGGGCTGTTCTAGCACAAAAAGAATGACCTGCAATATCCAAACAGGTGTAGCGCGGGCAGTAGAGAGCGGAAAAATTGAATAGCATTAAACAAATACTCACTGTATTGATCAGTAAATGAGGGAGAGTGGGAGAGGACGTTCGTGTAGATTGGGGAATAGGGGCAAAAGAGCACATTTTTCTCGTACGACATTGCAGGAAGCGAACAGACTAGTGGCGATTTTTTTGCGCCGCGTCACGTAAAACCAGTTGCACAAATTGCTCAGTCGTGGATAGAACACTGTATTTTCTGAAGCTTGAAAGCGTAAACAAAGACGTGTATATGCTAAGCACAAATCACAATCATTTCGCCGCGTTGCCGGAGGGAATCCAAGCAATAAATGAGAACATGTTTTTGAATGCCGAGCGTTTTCTATTGCAAGAATACATACGCAAGGACATAACTGTAGAAATTGCGTTGTGAAGAGCCACATAATTTTTTGCACATATTACATCTCGTGCAAAAACTGAGAATAACTGACATGGGAAAGTATTTTTGGAAAAATTCACCCTTTTAAAAGGCGTGTGGGGGAGTTGAGGCAGGTATTTCTAGTGTACTTCCTTTGACTCATGTAGAAGGCGATTTCATCGCAAAAAGTATCGTTGTGAACGCACCTGAGTCACAGCTTTGTCGCATTGCGAATTTTTACTCGTGAACCATTACTTGCAACCCATAAGCCTAAACAAAGTGGCTATGGCTTGAATAACCCTGTATTACAGTGTGTCACATAAAGCATAAGGGAAACTAAGCATCACTGCAGGTCAGGAAAACTGTCTCCGCTGGACTGGGGCTGTTGAAGTGCAGAGAGTCTTTAACTTCTAGGTTTCGTAACAGGGGCGACATTTAAGCCAAATAGATATACATGTTGCCGCTGCGCCGAAATCAGTGCGATTTTACAGCAATGCGTCGGTGTTCAACATATTGTGTACGTCAGCACAATTGCGTACAAAGGATATGGTTTTCTCTCTGTTGGAAAACCTTCGTATTTCCTTCGTTGAAGAGTTTCAGCATCTGTCGTATTGTGTGGAGTTTTTCCTCTTGTAAGAAAACGCCCGCCACCTGGCTCCCTTTGCGCCCCCACGGTGCAAATTTGCAGGGAGAGTTCACTCCAGGCCAGGCATTATGCGCCCCTTGCTGATATTCCTATATTCATACGCCTCGTTTGTCCATGTATTTAACAAAAGAAACATTAGTGAAATTTGAGGAAAAATCTCGACATACCATCGACATAACGAGGGTCCTTTGAGTTGTAAATTTACGTGTACAGGATCCTTGCGGTAGCAAAATAAACGGTACGCGTTCAAAGAACACATTGGCTTCAAAATACAAAAACAGCTCCTGCCCGAGCTTAGACATGAAGTAGTGTTTCTAAGCCCAATTATAACAAATATATCCAATTTCTGGCACACGAGCAGCGGAACGCGTGAAAAGGAATTGATTTGATCAAACCTCCGCACTGTATATTGTAGGAAGGAACAGTATCGGTTGTGACGAGGTGTGAGGGAGGCGATGAGATAAGAATACATTTATGCGATAGTGTCGGCAGCAGATAACCCTATCACAATAAATTTTCAGCGAAGTGAGCAGATATGCAGCTGATGACAATGTGATCTTAATGGCGCGGTTATTGAATTCGCGTTCCCCGCTAATGCAGAATGTTATGCATACTGCATTTTAATAAGTTTCTTTCCATATGCATAATTGGTCCACTTTTGACCATCAACGGTAACGTAATTATAACAAAAGGGATGGAAACAAATAGGCATCAGTAAAATTCACAAAGTTCTCCAACTCTAATAAATTAAAGCTGATATCCAAAAAACAGGCGGTGCCTGTTCAGTTTTCAACGAATACCCTAGTGCTTAGCTTGTGCCACTACAAACGCACTACACACATGTCACGGCAAGAAACGCTTATGCACAGCCACAAAGCCAAATATTAGGGGAAAGGGGAAGACATCGCTTCTGAACGTACATAGTACACTTTAGCACATAAGTGGAAACAGCTGACGCATGTGGCAGTTTATTAATACAAAGGAAGAATAAAAATACTGAACACAAAGCTAACTTCCGAGAGCAAAATAAATCGGCACAGCAAAACATAAGGACTGAGATAGGAGACAGACACCAGATGAGGCACACCTACACTCATGACCTAAAAATATAAACAGCCGCAATCATCCTCAGAACATAATGAAGAGCCCATTTTTCACCATACAGAGCAGGAATCCGTATACGCAGAGAAGAAATTTAAAAATAATGTGGTCTTGAATCACTTGCAACCAGTTCTCAGCGTGTTGTCGGCGGTGAAAATGACGTTGGCTAGGGTTACTGAGCCATCTTTCCTGAAACATACGCTACACAACCACTGCTGCCCAATCAACTCATGTTCCCCGCATTTCCTACGCCATTATGTTTCCCGCATTCTTCACCAAAAAATAAATCAACTTATAAAATTTAGGTCGTCGTTCTTCTGTTAGTCATGTCAATGTGTTACACAAACATCTTCCACAGAACGACGTAGTTTATGGGTAGATATTTTAGAAAATATTAAAACCACTTTTCAAACGCTTCAACCAGACTAGCTGGTTTCATTGGCCTAGAGTGTACGGAACTCATGGATGCGACAGACTGTAATACACAGCTTAATTGCTATGCTGGCTTAATATGATAGCCAGTGGCTTAAATATGTGGTTCCACCAAGCTTCATATCAAAATATGTATATACTATGTCACCGACAATCTCGTACCATATAGAAATATCCGCTTTTTTTAAGGTTTATATCTCAAGCCTGATATACAGTAGGAAAGGCCGACTCTACGTTTTCTTCCCGACGCCATGGAAACTTCGGAATGCACTTGTAACCCCAAATTCTATTTCTCGCCTCGTAAACCTGTTTTCCACTTTAAGATATATCTCTGACACCCTACTGAGTTCGCATTTCTTGAACGTGGCCTGCTTACATAGAATGGCAGTTGAGTACGCAAAACGGTTTCAATACATTTTACGACCCTGAATGTTTTTTCGAAACATCAGCATCATCATCACCATCATCACCAGCTTATCTACGCCCACTGGAGGGCAAAGGCCTCTCCATTATTCTACAATTACCCCGGACCTGTGCCAACTGTGACCAATTTATCCCTTCACACTTCTTCATCTTCATCTGCCCATCTAACTTTCTGCCGACCCCTGCAATACTTGCCTTTCTAGGGATCCACTCTGTTACCCTTAATGACCAACGGTTATCTTTTCTTTGCATTAAATGCCTTGCCCACGTCCATTTCTTCTTTTAAATTTTCTACTAGTATGTCCTTAACAAGCGTTTGTTATCTGACCCACTCCGTCTTTTCTTGTTCCTTAATGTTACACATATCATTTTCCACTTCTTTGCCCGCTGAGTCGTTCGCAATTTAAGTTGAACCCTCTCAGTTTAGGTTTCTCCCGTAGATGAGTACCGGTAAGATGCAGCCCTCATACACTTTCTTCTTCAGGGACAATAGTAGGCTGCTGTTCATGTCTGCCCACATCACCCCACCTCACACCCACCTCATTCTGATCCTTCTCATTATCTCTGCCTCATGGTTGGGATCCCGGGTCACAACTGGGTCTAAGTAGATATATTCTTTTACCATTTCTACTACCTACCTCGCCCCCTATCCCAAACTGCTGTGCTGTCCGAGGTTATTGATCATTACTTTAGTTTTCTGCACATTATTTTCAGGCCCACGTTTCTACTGTTCGCCAAGTGCGGAAAGGATGCTTTGCAATTCATCCCCCGAGTTACTTAGCAAGGCAACGTCATCAGCAAATCTGACGTTGCTGAGGTATTCTCTATTAACCCTTACTCCCACCTGTTCCCAATCCAACGCTCTGAATACTTCTTGTAAACATGCTGTGAATAACATTGGAGAGACTGTGTCTCCTTGTCTGACGCCCTTCCTTGTAGGTATTTTACCGCTCTCCTTATGAAGGATATGGTAGCTGGGGACCCATTGTAGATATTCTCTAGTATTTTTACATAATGCTTATCTACCCCCTGGTTCCGTAATGCCTGAATGACTGCTAGGGTTTCGGCCGAGTCAAATGCTTTCTCATAATCTATGAAGGCTATATATAGGGGTTAAGTATACTCAGCGCACTTCTCTATTACCTGGTTGATCGTGTGAATATGGTCCATTGTTGAATAACCTTTACGGAATCCTGCCTGTTCTTTAGGTTGACTGAAATCTCAGGTTGCAGAAATTCTGTTAGCGATTACCTTCTTAAGTACCTTTTAAACGACTGACAGTAAGCTGATCGGCCTGTAATTTTTAAAGTCTTCATGTCACCTTTCTTATGGATTAGGTTGATGTTCGCGTTCTTCCAAGAATCCGGTACACTTGCGGTCATTAGGCATTGCGTATACAGGTTGCCAGTTTTTAAAGTACAATTTCTTCGCCATCCTTCAAGAGGTCTGCTGTTATCTGATTCTCACCAGATGTTTTGGCCCCTTTCATTTCCTTCAATGCCGGGAAAATAGCGCCGCCGGTAGCGTAGTGGTCATCGCACCAGCCAGGTATTCTGGAGGTCGTGGGTTCGGATCCGTCCAGACGGGCATTTTCTCTCCACTTTCTTACTTTCTTTCCAAATCTTTAGACTGTTTCAATGACCAATCACATCCTCACTTTTGCTTTTTCGAGGGTTTTCGTGACTGCCAACCTGTATTTCTGCAATTCTGTCTTATTTCAACGAGCCCATCATTTCGTATACCGATGTGATATATATAGATATATATATATATATAATATATATATATATATATTGAAGCGATAGGGGCAAATATTCACAGGCATACAGCTACAGCACCCACAGGAAAAAGTTATATAGGCTTCCTTGATATGGAAGGATTTCAACACATATATTATGCACCAAATGAAAAAGAGTAAAAGGCTGGGGTAACAACGGCACGTCAAGTTGCAAAACCCTTGTGTAACAGACGAACGCACACAACGCGAGCGAGCAAACCTTTTACAAGATATGCACTAATTGCTGTGCGCCGACAGATATGTTGTTTTGAGGTGTCCCTTGCCTACATTGTTTTTTTTTTTCTGTGTATTCTCCTCTGTGTCTGCCCATTGTGTTTTTTTTTCCAAACTATTTTGTGGCGAGTAGTGAAGTTAGGTCAGGTCGAAGTCCTTGTCCGCGCTGCGCTGATCCCCAGTAAATAAAAATGGACGAAATCACTAACACTACGTTTTATAAATGAGCCGTAGTGCCTACAAGAAGAAAATGGGTTGATGTAGACCCGTATAAATCACCCGACGAAGCTTTCAGTAGGAGGATTAAGGTGTTTAGCTGCATATTTTAAAGAATAATTTACTGACTGAAAACGCTCTTTGTGTAACAATCACACTAATTTAACCACTCTGGCAATCCTTTCAAAAACACTGTGTTAAATGTTTTGAATAGCAGCTTTCGAAACGAGAGGAGAAGACGCTATTTTTTTCTCGAAGTGGACTTACGCTCGTGGTCATGAGTCGGAATTCTCGACACAACACAATTTTCGTAGTCAGTGTAGATGACATCAGCATGAAGTGCCTGAGTTCGGTCTGAAAAAAAGAACACCACTTTCGTTACTGACGCGTACATCCCGTAAACAACACAGAAAAAACATCGTAAAATAACACTTTATAAACTTGTCAAACTTCAATGCATTTTTTGACAAATTGTCCAACATAATCTGTGAAACTGTATTTGGTTCGGGTATGAGCCCGAGGATGCGGGTTCGACTACCGCCACAGTGGAAGGTTTTATTGAGTGAGGCAAAACGCGGAAGCGCCCGTCGGCCGATATTTAATTGTACCATAAAGATCCCATAGTGGTCAAAATTAATCAGGAAAACTTCAGTACACTACGCCGAGTCTCAAAACCAAATGTAGATTATTAATGTCAGCAGCCGAAGTATGAAATTGGAAATTGTAAAATTTCCTACACTAGTATTAAGCCTACATCCCTGAGATCCTAAAACAATGTTTTGTTTATCTATTTGAAAGTAACTGTTGTTCTCAGTTTTGGTCCTGCAATGAAATGCGACGCGTGCGTGAGAGTGTCCTTTTAATAGAATACTCTATGAGCGGGAATTTACAAAAAGTAGTGATTGACAAGAGACAGGGAATGTTTACATTTAATTTTAAATGTCTTTAATGAGGCACGCGCATATTGTTTGGTCATGACACTTGCTGCCATGTCCAGTACTAGCAGCGGCGTTTCTTTTCTACCTGCCCTAACCACAGTTTTAGGAGATTCTTTTTGAAATGAGTCAGATGCACCAAAACATATTTGACAAAAAGCGAAAGTTTGTTATCCGACCGGTAAACTCACGCTATCACCGCTATTATGCCATATTGTTACAAGACACCTACACGGGCAATGCCCCTGAGGCCATGGATCCCGACACAAGATTTCGAGAACGACGTAGAAGTGGCTTGGTCCTAGCGGTCGCTATCTTATGGCAGCCATGTAAATACTTTCAATAGGTGGGTCATCACTCTTCGCCACAATTTATTATTTATATTTATTATTTAGTATATTATTTATTATTATTATTTATTTATTTATTACACCTCAAAGGCCCCGCTATGGGCGTTACATGAGGGGGTAAACAATAAACAAGTCACTGAAGGATGATTTGTGCGATGGCTTCTTAGAAATGGGTGATGCAGGACTGGTACGCGGCGTCAGAAGGCAGATCATTCAAGTTCCTAGATGTTTGAAGAAAAAATGAAGAATGGTGTGCGGCAGTATGCGCACGAGCAGGATAAACAGCTTTCGAATGGCTTAGTCGACATGAAAGGCGATGAGCAGGAATCAAAGCCTGGTTTAGGTGTATGGAATGATAAAAGCGATGAAAAGGCATAGTCTGTGAAAATTTTTGCGCCGCGACACTAGGTCAGCAAAGATTAGCCCCAGATTTGAGTTCTGTCACCCTGGTTAGATAGGGGTAATCTGAATAAATAAATCTGGCTGCATGGTTCTGGATCTATTCAAGTGTGTTAGTAAGAGTGATTTGATGGGGATCCAAACGGCACATGCGTATTCCAGTTTTGGGCGGACAAGTGTTAGATAAGTAAGAAGTTTAACGGAAGGCGGAGCGAGTCGCAAGTTTCTTCGAAGATAGCCAAGTACACGGTTAGCGTCATTGATAATATTCATGACATGGAATGACCAGGTGAGATTTGAAGTTATGGTAATGCCAGGTATTTACATGAACTAACTGGTGTAATTTCAGAATTAAATATAGAGTATTTAGCGGGTGAGTAAGCCGGGCGACGGTGAATGGACAGGACACATGTTTTCTGAATATTAAGAGACATTAGCCACTTTTCGCACCATGACTGCACCAGAGAAAGATCTGATTGTAAGGTGGCGGAGTCGTTAGTACTGCGGATAGGACGGTAAATTACACAGTCGTCGGCGAAAAGGCAAGGCAATTCGAGCCATCTGTCCTGCCGCCACGTTACAATTTTGGGGGCATGTTCGGTGTCTATCATCCCCATTAGGGCAACAGCTTCACGCCATTTTGGTCTCGACGCGACCGTGGTTGGAAAGTTGGTCATGTCGGGCAGCCCCATACCGGCCAAAACAACAGCTTGAACACGTCCCCCGCCCCGGCCACGTCCCCTGACTGGTAATGCGGCAGGGCAATGTGATGTATATTTACAGTGATGAATTTCTGGACACCACGGATGACAATGACTCCTGCGGTGATACCTGGCAATGCAATACCGATGTCTTCTGCGGTGACAATATGATTTAAATGCCAGTTAGGGGACGTTTACGACCACACTAATTAAAATTATGCGACGGATTCAGTCAATACAAGGATGATAACCTCGAAATCAATTTAAGCTCGTAATAAAAATCAAGCACTCAATTTAATGCCGCATTCCTATAAAAATTGCCGTAGATAACTTTTAAGAGTGGTGCAACGTTTTTTTAGGGAAGCAAATCAAAATAGGCAACAGGCCTTCAAGAACATTATAAGTATATCGAACGAGCAGATGAGTCACCGGTGCAGCATAATCAGCTTTATTCGAATTGTTCGGCGGGGTCTCTTTTCTGGAAATGAATGGACACACTCCCGCAACGAGCAAGCTCGTCAGTGTCTTCCGTCGAATTACAACAACGCTTCATTGGAAAGGTGGCTGCATCTTCTTCGTATCGATGAAGTGGCTCGTACCCCAATAGGACGATTGGCCGGGGGTTTTATGCGGCGGCTACAGGCTAACTAATAAAATTGGAAAAAAAATGAGGAGCAAAACAAAAATAGATTCCCTCCTTCCGACGTGGGAGACGGGACGAAATCCTTGTTTCAAAGCTCGCATTTTCACTTCGTTGACTTCTTCTTCGGTTCTCTATGTCGCTACATCTGGGGACAGATCTTTAACCTATCGATACTGCCGTCGGCATCCACGATACGCTAGTTATGAAACAACAACTTGCAAAACCCCCTGGAAAATAGCGTGAACTCATGCCAAATGCCATCTATCGTTGACGCAATGGATTTGGTCATTTCACACCGAGGCGCAAGGCGATCAGTTATTTTCCGATGCAAAACGCGGTCTTTGTACCCGTTCACCGCGGGTTGTCGGACATGTTTTGTAGCAACCTTTTATGTGGGGAAACATTACGACTTTTTCTAGTCCTTACGCTTTTATGTAACTTTGTTCCTCTTCGTGGATTCACTAGTAACTACTCATTTTATGCCCATCCCCTGAAGGTCCCTAAATGATGAATTCATCCATCCAAAATACGTGAATGACACTTACTGTTGTTCACATAATACGTGCTGCGATGAGTGGAATTGCCAAATTCTACGTCGAAGTGAATGGTTTTCCTGCAAAAAAAATAGTATCGTCACTCACCCTCCGCATGTTCGCTTTTCAGGCATGCTTAGGCAGAACCATTAGCATACGGCACTACCAAATTATCTTCATAGAATGGGGATAAGAGGGCTGTTGTTTCTAACCGGTTTACTCCCACAAAATGTCAGGTGTAATGCGTGCTGTCACATAAGCCGTTTTTTTTTTGCGAAATTCCTTGCAAGTCTTCTACCGTACGACTGATGCCAAGTCAGTTGTTGTCGTTTCAGGATTTTTCTAAACCTTGTTTATATCTTACAAGTATTTCAGATCCCGCAATGATTCATTCTTTTTAATAATATAAATAGTTATATGAGTCATCTTTTTACATATCTTAACCACCTGAAATAAATGAGTTATTTTCAAGAGCTGACAATAAAAGCAGAATAAACGTAACATTCTTTTTAAAGCAGTACCTAATTTGAACGAAAACGAAGCCAGAGGACAAAAAATGAGCGAAGCCGTAAAAACGATGCTAGCGTCTACAGTATATACACTTCTGATGATTTCAAAGCAACTCTTAAAACCGTACTTCGAATACCTCGTCCACATGAGCCTCGAGTCAAGGAGATTTGCAAACGTAAAATGATTGCAATATTCGTCATTCTGCCGAGTCAAAGTTCGGAGGACAGACTCAGGATAGTGCCATTGTCTTTTGGTACAACATGGTCACGACAGACTGAGAATACGGCTATTAACCTTCGATTGTAACAAAGAGTTCATGACAGGAAACGAGCTTCCTTGTAAGAGGTACTTTGTTAATACAGTTACCGTACTTGACAGTGGGGATCATAAAACACTTCGAACAGAGTTCACACATAAATCGTAGCTTTTTGGTTAAAACGGGCATTGCAGAAATTTCCTAACTTTAGTTCCAGAAAGTAAACGTTTGTAAGGTTGATTGATTGGTTGTCGTTTTTAAGTAGAAAGCTCCTACCCAAAGGGAGGTCGTCAATTGTACGGAGGAAATAGCTGACTGGCACGTCTTCGGGAGATTAGTCATTCGTACTATTACAAAAAATTCACCGTTCTGAGTAGAAATGTTATTTGCGATGGCAGGTGTACACCGACGATTGGGGGCTACCATAAGAAAGCAACTTTTATTGATCAGCAGCTATCTCTCCGGGGTTTGCCACAACAGCGGTCCTTGGCATGCCTGTTTAGGATTCGAAATTTACAACTACGAAGTTATAAATCTTTCACGAATGGTTCTGAGGAGGGACGAATTGTACATAGCTGCGAGTTTCTTTGATGTGGTTTTCACCCACGAAGTACAGAAGTGCGAGTACATGTTGACACTTACACTAACGAGTACCAGATGGCGGGTATCGAAGGGTGTAACAGAGGACGAACGTAATATTGTGAAACCCGGGGGACATGGCCCAGGAGCTTCCAGTAAGCCCTTATCCCTCGATGAGTATATCTTTCCAGGAAGGGGTAATTTTTTTGTAAGAAGTAATGCAACAAGTTTGTAACATGTTTGTGATTTGTTTGTAATTGAAATTTAACGCTGCACGCACTTCTTCAGTGACCAATACTAGACCCAACGTGTTTGTCATTTCGTTGTTTGCTGCTATACGATCTCACTTCAGGGCCAACCGCATTGTGATTTCCCACAAAAGCTGCATATGTCCCTGTTTATCCAGATAGCGTTAGTCAACGGAATTTGCTGGAGGGTTTCATGCTATTGCTTGAGAGCCAGTGTGAAATGCTCTTTCGTTTTTTGTATATGGTAGGCATTTAAAAAATCATACTCTTACTGGCAAACAAGGTAGCTTTTTAATAACTTGGAGTTCAATATACTTGCCATAAATAGTGAGTTCGCAGTGACATTTCCCGCGTTATATGAATTCGCTGTCAATACATGGAAGTTTACTCATCGAGTATCTTGAAGAAATGGGCTGTAACCCTTATTCTATAATAAATATAGGCAAAATACACGTCCCAATGACCAGCCGTTGAACTACGAAGGGTCAGGAAACATGCGTGAAGAGGCAACGCAAAAAATAAATATCAACAACGCTAGCACAAACCCCTTGTTTTTATCTCTCTTCCCTATAAAACGCAAAGACCATGGAGCCTTTATTATCACCGACAATGGAATCTGGGTGAACCAAAGCACCATGCAGCCTGTTGTACTTAGTAGTGAGCTGTCCGAACACCACTTAATCCTACGCGAAGCGGCGGCTGAGAGCTGCACAATTGCGACTGAACACCTGAAACAGCCCTCTAGTAACAAGGGCTGCTTTTCCACAACATCACCCTCATAAGAAAAGTGTTACATCTTGAAACAAATTCCACATTATACTCATGTTCCCAGACAATTTTTCCCAAAAAACAACAATTGCTGCCGTGAACTTTGAATAGTCCCAACACCCATTTCACCCCCCCCCCCAAAAAAATCTAAGCCCTCGAGAAAATAGAACTTGCACCACACGCAAAGCCAGTTCGTTCAACTCAGTGGAATTCAATATTGTCGCCATATTAGTGCGCCAAGAGCATCCAGTTGCGATTGCTGCCCACCTTGGTGCACTGCCTTGTCGTTTCAGGCGCCAAATGTAGCTGGCAGTTTTATTCGCAGCATTAAAACTGGTTCTCCGGCCGCTTAGGCACTTGAAGCTTGTGTGATTGCTTGACGTAGAGATGGCGACCACGCGCGGAAAAGCTTGAATAACCTGCAGAATCAAATCAAAGCAATGTGAGAAGTCGTCATATTACGGGTACAAAAGCTCTTCTCAAGACATCTGTGCAACACAGTCAAAGACAAAAGCGCGTCATTTGTTTTTTAATTTTTACTCATCGGTTTCTTTCATCAGTGCGTTACGAACAGGATTTTTAGTTCTTGTCTCAGATATTTCCATTTTGTTAAGTTTATGTTTGCTGAACACTTGCACTTGGCATGCGTTTTAACAAAGATATGCTTTCCGAAACACAGGAAGAAAGGGAATATTATAAACAATAATAACTATAAACTGGGTGGCCGTAATATTTTCCTTTTGTTTCCAAAACTCAATGCGTACAGCCGTAGCGCCCTTCCGGTAACAATACTCGGGAACAAGTTAACGACAATAGCTCATGTACGGTATTACTTCGCCCAAGCAACGGACCCGGATGTCAATAGGCGCGTGCGTTTTGAACGGAGACTGCTATGAATGCGTGATGTCGTCTGCCGTTCTCACGTAGTTTGCTTGTCGTCGCTGCGGCAGTTTATAAACATATTAAGTCCGAAAAATAATGGAAACGGCTCGTGCCATTTTCAAATACTCCCAGTACCCACTATTTGCGCATCGCGGAGTAACATCCGCCGGCGGTGATCAGGCACAGCGGCAACTTCCAGTTGCCGTTCTTAAGTTGTAACCAAGTATAGACGAGCCTGAAGCGTTCTTAAAGGAACGCTGAAGGGGAATTTGTCAAGCTCCCGGTTTTGCTTGCACTACGTAGACTGGCTCAAATTACCACACTTTTCATCGTTTATCCGTTGATAAATCGGTAATTATTTTGTGAAGCAGCAAAGAAGAAAAACTACCATGCGTGGTCTGTAGCGGCCCGCACCAACTAAAGGCTGTGACGAAAGGAGGAGATACATCTTGATTGGGCGATGTCGAAGGTAAGCATTTAAACAAGTTTCGGTTTCGGTTCTGTAAAACAGAATGCTTTATATCCGACGGCTTCGTTGGATGGACATTCTCGATATCTCAGTAATTGTCGTACCGCGCTTATGCCATATTGTGGGCTGTAAAATGCCGAAGATGAGACTCCCAGGACGGCTTGAAATCATAGCAATCACTAGCCGAGACCTGCAGTTGGACGAACGCCCTCCGCGTCACCGCCGACGCTCAAATTCACGCGCTTCTCCCGCATATTCGTAGCTTGCCTCACTCATGCCTGTATCATAAAAAGCGTTTTCGCACTAGGCCAAGGGTCTGCTGATTCTAGCCTATGCCCGCTGCCCGCAAGTGGCCGGTGTCTGTGGCAACAGCACGCGAACGAGAACTCGCAAGAACGTCAGGTCAGTATGCGCGCGTACAGAGAACTCGCTCGTGGAGCAGTGAACGTTACGGCCGAAAAATGGTGAACTTAGTTTAGAAAACATCGGCCGCAAACGAAAAAATTAACTTACAAAAAAAGCATGTACCCCCGGAGATTCGAAATTGCGACTACCAAAACTATAACCCTAACGCTTCAGACCACTCGGCCACGAGCCAGCACTGCGAGATTGGATATACAAGGTATATATGTACAGCAGTTTACACTGTTATTTAGTTTAGCATTTCAAGCATCTTAGGTGATTATTGTTGTATAGCGCTTGTGCAGTAAGCGTCCCTCAGACTTCCACAATACCTCAGGTCTCGCGATTGCAATTCTTAGACGGAAAAGCGTTCGCAGATGCATTGTCGTGCTCTGACCGCTCTGCTTCAGCACCCAGCGCAAAAAAAGTGCTTCCTGCTCCCTAGTTGGTCGCTGTACGGTAAAGGTGAAATTGATTTTATTTCCTTAGTACCTATATTGACTTCGCTGACTCTTCTCCTGTCTTCAAGTTTCCTTAAAATTTCCTACTAGCGTACCAGTCAGCGAAGCGTCGCATATGCACTTGTGCAGCGCTTGTGTGGAGCGACCCCTACTCGAAGGCTTGATACTGTGTACAAATTAAGAAAGTGAAGAAAGGCACATTTTTCAATTCACAAACGTGTTGTGGCTCAGTTTCAACTGCGACGACCCGTCGGCGGCCGGCTGACTAAAGGCTGGGCCGACTGACTCTGTGGGAAGGTCGGCGAGACATGCAGTAGCGCAGCCAATTGCCAGCTCATCTCCTCTTGACGTCATACGAAAACGCCATAGGAAATGGGCGAAAGTTTAGAGAGGAGGGCCGCATTTTCTAATAGATTTTTCCACTAAAAAACATTCTAGTAAACGCGCTTCGAGTGGTCGAAACATGGCCCTCTGGACTCGGACTACAATTTGCGCTAGAAATTCCGCAATATTTACAAAGCACTTCAGTGCCTTTAATTTATATGCGGCAGCAGAAAGAAGCTATATCAATGCAAAAGGGTTAACGCCCTCCTGTGGCAATAAAAACCGTTAACTTGCTTTATATAAACCGTACAGGAAGATTTTCAATCCTCCTTAAAATAAATATATAAATAATTATTGCCGTGAAACTCACTACAGTACAAATCGATGCAGAATGAGGCAACTGCCTATAGGTCATGCGAAGCTCAAAGCACCAGAAGGGCCACAGTCAAAGTGCACCACCTTTTTTTAGTGAATTAAAAACAACCACAACTCCGGAAATGGCAATCTACCCGATGCATTTGATAAACATTCGGTGGGCTTTTATGCCAGACTCCTAATGTCATGTGCACTGTACACCACACATTTCTTATGACTTATGTCTTTGAAGCGGGAGCTACTTCAAATAAGCCTATGTGTGTTTTTCTTGTGTGAATTTTTTCCAGTCGGTTGGGACTTGTCGTTGCTGTTCAAATGCAACTATGCGCAGTTAGCCATTCTTCAAAATATCCGAAGAACGCCGCAAACTGCTTTTCGACAGCTTATACTCTAGGGTTTTCTGTTTTTATCATTACCGAGCGAATTCTCCATTACCAGCTGATTTATTGCAAAATCCGTCACTTTTTTAGGTTATAATACTCACTTATATTTGAGCGGTCATCTTCATCATATTGACAAACAGAAATTTACCTAAATACTAGGAGTATCAAAACTATATTTCTCCAGACAGAGAACGGAAAAAAAACCGTAAACCAAAAAAGCTACGCACTGCATAATAAACATCGTTTTTTACTAGAATTGTGATCATTTTCATAATCAGAAAACGGAGTATCCCAAATTGCAGTATCACGGTCCTATACCCCGCTTTCCGAATCCATGCACTGAAACGCAAATTTCTGATGCATCGTTTCGTGGCACTATCTGTTTCGATAATTTGTACTTCCGTCTTTCCGCAGGCATTTCAATTAATGCGCTAGCACTCTTGCGGCAGTCAGTTTTACCATTAGATGCCCTCCTGAACTGCCCTTCATCCTAATTTGTGCTATGACGTTTCACACTGAGGTTGTCATATAGTGTAAGAAGTACATTTCGAATCCTTAAGCACTACTGCTATCATTCTTCCTGGCATGGCTGCTTCGTTCATCATTGGATTTGTTCAAAAATTGTGATGACTTTAAAAATTTCCAACTCTGACTTGAAAAGAAGTGTCCAATGTCACTTTTCTGTCATCTGCTTACAGAGCAAACCCACTAATTTTTGGTTGTCAGTGCTTGCTCAATGTTCTCCTTTTCTCAATATTTGTAGCCTCAATCTGGTTTGCATTAGGCGATATGCTTATGCATTTGTCTTAATCCCAGACTTGCCGTATTTCATTGCCTGTACAGACTGAACGCCTTTGTGCACCCCAGTGAAACAAAGTCTCAATTTCTTTGTAATCGATCGACCCCGAGTAAGTTCTGGAAGGAGAGTTCATGCAGCACTGTTTGTAGCTCATCAACAGCATTGGGCAAGAGGCAAATTGTATGCGACTAAGATATTACCAAGGCACTCTTATTCCGGCCTAAAATAGTTAGGAGTGCGGATACCCATTTAATGTTGCAATACATAATTTCGGAGAGATGATGTCTCCTTCCCCAGGAACATTGTGGCAAGGTAATGTCACTCTTCTCACACGGCATTATCATTCCCGTACACCTATTAAATACGTGGTACATTATTATTACCTAGCTCTACATGGTGTAATTACTGCGATTGTGTCCACTGAAACAAACGGTCTTGAAAATCATGTAAATTCCACGCATATCGGATCATTAGAATCCCTGTTTTCCCAGCACCCACCTAATTGCGCTCAAGTTATTCAGTTGCGTATCGTTCTTTAAATCAAGCATTTGTTTTGGTGGTTTGAGATGTAGCAGCTTGCACCGACTTACAGTACTTCCTTAAAACAGGCTCCGTTACACCCTTACAAAGCTCGCACCCAGGACGGCGCGCTTTGGTTTCAAAGCAGTGAGGCGGGGGTCATAGAATGTGCATCCTATCTATTATATAAAAAATGGTGATCCGCCGGGCGTGGCCCGTAGCAGGCGATGTGCTGCAGTCATGGGTGATGCATGATTTGGAATCTCCATATTAACATGTGCGATATACCCCCCTTACATAGAGCGTGATTGAAAAGGCAAGTTGATGTATGCTTGGCATGATACTTCCCAGGGTAAGCCTGCGTCGCCACAGGAGCATTGAAATACCCCAGCGACATTATGGTGGCAAGACCTCACCATTGCCGGGCAAGCCACCAGGCAGGTTTGAATACACGGGCGAGGCACAAAAAGATGTTTGTTCGGAATGGCTGAGTTAATAACCCACAGGAAGGGACACGAAAGACGGGATATGTTACACACATTTGATAAGGAGCAGTGCCTTCTACTTCTCAGATAGAATGGCCCTAGCAGTGAAACCAGATCACCCAATTAGGAAAGACAAGCTTTGAGCAGATCGTAAATTTTTATGACGAGTCCATAGAGTATTGGAGGCCGCCTAAACTTATATATTGCACCTGACTCATGAAAATTGTGTTGCTCTATATTGAGGCAGAAGAAAGAAGAGTAGTCGCGCGTAGCAGCTCATATTGCAGATCGCAGATCTACGGTAATGTGGACGGCCACTCATTCTTTATTGTCTAAGCCTAAGTAATTGGCTATATAACTTTGTTACGACAAAGTAGAGAGGTGTGGAGTCTCTGTAGCTAACAAATCTCAGCATGAATGCCCTCTTTGATTCAATAGCCGATAGCTCAATTCCAGCTTCATTCATAAGACGATGTACACGAATAACGATACGGATGTTTGTTACCTAGTAGAACTGCCATTTCCGCGTATAAAGTCATTTAAACCTATTTTATGGTGTATAATGAACTTGCGTTGCTCCAAGCACTACAGAAAAAGATCTGGCAGCTTTCATTCGGCACTATACCGCCATTTGTTGGATCAGCCGATGTTCTTCCGTTGTCTCCTGCTCCGTACACCCGCTTTTACCCTACTGTACCTCCAGCGCCACTAATACGGGCATCAACCGCACCGTACCATCATCAGCAGCAGTTTGCCAACTTAATCATCAGCAGTGCCACGCGATAGAGGAGACTGAGCACAACCGTTCTCCGGTGCGTCTCCCTGCATTCGCTGCTACCACCACCGGCGGGGCTTATGTACAAGCACTAAATGTACTAATTACATTTATGTTATTTGTCGTCCCAAATACCATTTCCCTGGTGCTCTCATGTTTTGGTTATCAGCTGTTTTTGTTATTTGTGGCATTTTGTGTCAGTTATCGCATTGTTCTACATTCGCCCTTGTGTGCTGCGAATTTGAGCCACTCAAGGTCGATCTGATATTTAAATAGAAGCTGTGGAAGATTTTTGCCCTCGTTGAAAGATGTTGATTTAAAGGTTACCACTACCGTCAGCTCCTCCCTCCTGTTTAGCGTTATCGCAATAAACATCGAAATTATAACAAATGCTGCCGATAGCTTTATCACTACCTGCTATGTCTTCCTTGATGAATATTCCTATCCGAACCTAAGGAGTACGGCTCCTCGTAATTATCATCATGATCATTGTCACCATCAGAAGCAGCAGCCTGTTTAGATCCACTGCAGGACGAAGGCCTCTCCAATTGACCTCCTTCCGCTTCAGTCCTGCCCTTTCCCACACATTCTTCCCCTCCGACTTTTTTATTTGTTGTCGACCGAAATAATGGCTTTCCCCTTCTAGTCCCATGATCAGTTCGCCTTACTGCATGGTCAGCCCAAGTGTACTTCCTTTTTCTATTTAAACTATGGAATCTTCTATTCAAGTTTTCCTATGAGCAGGATGGTCGTTTCCGGTACCCAAGCATTACTCGTATTATTTTTTGCACCTCCGCCCGTAGGAACGGCCTACGTTTGCTGCGAAGTGTTAAGTAAGGCGCCAATTTATAGCTTGGTATGCATATCCCCCCTAAAACGCATTGCTTTTGTATGTACTCTTCTTTATCGTGATACGGGCAGCTTACTTTTTATGGCGTTTGAGTACTTTCCAAGTGCACCACAACCGAATGCTATTGTTCGCGGGATTGATTTCTTGTATTTAGTGATTCCAGTGACCCCCCGTCAAAGATAATTGCATACTACTACTTCAGTCGTTTTGTTACTTATGGTGAAGAGGAAGCATTCGGCATGTTTATCATTATTTAAAATTTATTTCCCTTTACCTTTGCCGTACTGTGAAGCTTTCTGCTGTAGTTCTTCAATCATTTTCTTCTTTTGTTCTGCAGATTCACTGAGCAAGACGAAGTCGTGTGCAAGCATCAATGTAGTGAAGTGAACCCCTTATTCTTAAACCTATTTTTTCCGAGTCAAGATTTCCTGATACCTCATCCAGGCATGCTGCGAACAATTTAGGCGAAGTGGTAACTTCGAGTCGTACTCCCTCTCAGATCGCGAACTTCTAAATTTCATTATGTCAGATTCTACTGCCAATAAAACCCCTCTATATGTCGGTAGGAGTCTTATGTAGGACTGCTATATTCTCTGGTCCCTTAGTGCTCCCAGAAGGGTTCGCGCGTCTGTTGATTCAAACGCTCTTTCATGGCCTATAAATGTAATGTAAAGGGGTTTATTATTCTATGCGAATTTTTCTATTACTTGTTTGATGACATGCTTGTCATTTATTGCAGTGTATTCTTTTCCAAGCACAGCATGTTGCTTGTGTTGTTGAAAGGCTAGGCGGCCGCTTATGCGGTCACTATTCTGTTCTCAATAAAGCTTCTCCCACTAACGAATGTAGACTGATGGGTAGGCAATTCTTGAGATCTTTGGTACCCCCTTCATATTTTTGGATAAGATCTATGTTGGCATTTTTCAAACTATCGGTAACTTTAAATTTCTTAAGCATTATAACAATAGTTCAGCAATCCTTCCTGTACATTACTTTTTTGCCGATTGTCTAACCACCTGTGTTTCTAGCACGTGCACTTAAAGAGCTGCTCTAGTAGCGCAGCTAAGCTGTTGGTAATAATAGATGGAACTAAAGGTTCCAAATTGAAATATTCCTGGCGGGATATCTGCGCCCAGAGAA
This sequence comes from Haemaphysalis longicornis, assembly GCA_013339765.2. NCBI lineage: Eukaryota > Metazoa > Arthropoda > Arachnida > Ixodida > Ixodidae > Haemaphysalis > Haemaphysalis longicornis. The sequence continues at coordinate 40,750,195 of CM023452.1, read as the reverse complement.
TCGAAATACCCCTCGTTCAACAAATTACTTCAACAACTCCTGTTTTTGTGGTCAGCAGCTGCTCTTAATTGATGGGAGGGAGGTCAGTTTTCAGGAAAACTATGGGCAAATGCTGTCCCATGGGTTTAGAATCATGCTGTAGTACGGGAACACTGTTTATGCCACAGAGAACCTTCTTAGTATGGTTGCACTTATTTACTCTGAAGCGCACCTACCGCATTGTGCAGCGCCACGACGTGTAATTTTCTACTAGCAGTAGAAACTGGCGTAATGATGACGATTATACTGATGATGACGGTAATGTATTTTCCACTAGACCAGGCAGCTCACACAACCTGGGTGTCTGCTAACGACTCCCCAGCGCTGTCTCCATATATACAGCATACACACAAGAATACGTCACTCTTTATGGAGCACTATTTGAGCTGTAGAGCCTAGCCAAATGCTCGGGAATCACCAGGCAATTTTTTGCTTTGGTTATCTAACATCACGCGCTTATGCTGCATTATTTATCCAATAATACGACCTCAAACGACTCCATTTGTCATTGGCACCCTAAAGAGTTCCACATTATCCCGGGCCATCTCCCCTAACGTGAAACCGGGGAAGGTGCGGGTCGTGCAGCGTATAAGTGAATTCAACGATTGTAAAACTGTCTCCATCACACGGCGCGCACTGACTGGGCACAAGAAAAGCGCCTCTGGGGAAGCAATCGCGCGCTTGCTGAGGTGGGGGCGGCATCTCTTGTGTCGAACCGGATTTCAACAATTAAATGAGAGACCGACTCACCGTAAATTATCTTTGTCTCACACGCCACAGCAACCTAAGACGTATGCTGAGAAGTAGCACTGAGATTTGGCAAACGAGGGTCCCGGTGTGATTTTTTAGTACCCGTTTTTGGCAATGGAAATGAAACGCTCTATTGCGAGGGGTTGGAAAACAATAATACCGGTGTGTTCTTTTTGTGCGCGTTAGGTTGTAGCGCGAGGTGTTGGAAAATGAGTGTACCGGTGTTTTAATACTGTGCCTATATGAGAACACGACGACATGAGACGGCAACGATATCAAACGCCGACTGCCTGAGCAGCTAAGGTGCTTCACCCCTAATAAGCTCGTAGTTTATGCCATTTATGTCATGTTCCTGTGGTGAATGGTAAAAGATAAAATATCGGGCCATCACCACTAATGGGAAAACTTGGGAGGGGGAAGCATGCAGTGTATCATCATATCATCAATGAGTGCAGGGCAAAGGTACCTGTGCCAACTGTGACCAATTTATAATCATCTGTGCCGCCCCCTATATGAGAATGACCACGACGCATTACATGAGACGACAACTGATATCAAACGCCGACTGCCTAAGCCTCCAAGCAGTACCTAAATGCAGCTGCTTCACTGCCCTAATAATGCATTCTGTAGTTTATGCCATATTATGTCATGTCTCCTGTGGTGGGTAAAAAGCCCATAAAATATACGGGCCACGTCATCAGCAAATCTGAGGTTACTGGGAAATACTTGTTGCTGTGAATAGGGGCGAGAGCATGCAGTGTATAAGTGTATCCAAAGACTCTAATATTTGTATTTCCACACAGTGCGCGCTGATATACGGGATATTCGAATTGCAAAGACAGCGAAGAAATGAAATTTGAACTGGACAGCTGCATATTTTAAAGTTAAAGAAAGTGCTGAAGGAAATAGAAGCAAGCGCTGTGTTCTTTAAGCACGTGTCACGTTCTACCACGAGGCGTTGGAAAAAGAGGTTCCCTGTGTTTTAGTGCCGTGACTACAAGAGAATACGACGACATGAGATGGACACGACATGAAACATCAAGCTTCTGAGCTCCTAAGCTGCTGCGCACGTAAAAGAACAATAAGCAACCATAAATGAACCTGCAGATAACATATTATCTGTCTTTCTCGATGCTGTAACAAAACAGTTTGCAACAAAACGGCACATTGCCGAAACAGAACACCGCCAGGGTAACGTCTAAACAAACCTGCATCATGGCGGCCGTCTTGAATGGGAAGAGTAGTCATTTACTTTTACCGAACCGGGCAAACCATTTTCACTAAGTGGCTACCCAAGATCACCAACAAAAAACAATTGATTGATTTTGAGTCTAGGGTCTAACGCGCTGACGCAACGGAGGCGATGAGGCGCGCCGTAGTGGATGGCTCCGTATTAATTTTGACCACCTGGGGATCTTCTACGCGCGCCAAAATCTCGTAAACACGGGTATTTTTGCTTTTCGCCTTCACCAGAAAATCGGCCGCTGCGGCCGTGAACCGAACCCACGTCCTCGTGCTGAGCAGCACAACTCCTTAGCCACTGAGCCACCGCGGCGGGTAATTGTGGCTTGTCAATGAGCGGCATATGTTCCGGCTATTTGGCTAAGATTAAGACAGGCTTCTTCTTTGCAGGACGGCTGTCATCGCTGGCGTCATTCCGAGTCGGATATGGGGCAGTGAGTCCAGATTTTACCCAACAAGAAAAAACCGCTGCTGCTCACTGACTCGCCAGAGTACCGTATTTTCTCCAGTGTAACTCTAGTTAACTTTTTTTATTTTTGCTACCTCTCGTTACAAGCCTCGCTTTAGAATAAAAAATCGTGATACAAAAGAATACTGAAACGTAATTTGCCTAAAAGGTGGAATGATACACTCTATGCTTATCAACGGCTACAGTTTTGGTCATTTCGATATATATGTTGGCCACATGTGGCAGAGACATTTTGATCCACTACAAGCCAGGACCGCCTCTCACCCTTTCCTTGTTTGCTTTTTTTGGGAGAGCTAGCGGTAGCGTTGACACCGTGCGCAGCGCTTTGCCTTTGTTTTTGCGTCGTACTGCGTGTAGGCATCGGGGGTTTTCGTTGCCCTGATGTGCTTGGAATTCTCTTCGGTTCCCCTTGCGATGGTAATGTGTTGCGCAGAGTACGACGCCCGTTTCAAGAGACTTGATATTAAACGCTGAAGAAATCGGCAGTTCCGCTCCTGCACGAAGATTCGGATCGACTCCATGGCGACTCCAGTGGGAGCGCCTTTTACCGTGCGAACCCGGTTGGAAAATTTCCGTGGGTTTCGCTACGGCAGCCACGTCGATTCAAAGAGTGCTGCTTATTTCCTCACGGAACACCGCAACAGCCTCATCGCTGTTAGCTTTACACTGATGTAGCTCAAAACAAGCGATTGGCCTCCTGCTTATTAAGCTCAAAGAGTCCCAAGGTGGGCGTCTATTCACAGTTTTGAAAGAAAAAATGAGCCTTTAAATGGTTTCCCTTTCATCGCATGAGTACTTCGGAGGGTTTTTTATATTTTTTTAGTCGCACAAAATGCTAACCTCGCGTTACTTTTTCGTTTTATTTTTTTCTTTCTGGATGCTATAAAACAACACTCATCGTGTTACACTTGTAGTCACGGTACAATTGTGTAAATGCGCTGCTATTACTATAACCAGAGTCCTTCAATGCTTTTCTTGTCACGAAACTTCGTAACGCTATGGGAGAGCTTCATATGGGGACCGAAGCTCCCGCGCGGTGGCGCTACGAGTCCGGTGAAGGCGGCTTGGACGGCGGCGGCCGCATTTGCAGTGCTTTGGAGCGCGAGCTTGGTAGTGTTTGTTGTGTGATATAGCTTTCTGCACTCATCACGAAGGGCAAACTATGTGAACTACCATGCCTCTGACGTGCTGTGTACCTGGTTGCCGCTCTGGCTATCGGACTACAACGGAAAAGGCTTAGCTGTTCTGCCTCCCAAGCGCCCGCGAACAACGCGACAGGTGGAAGCGAGCAATTCCACGACAGGAGACGGACGCTTTCAGCTTCGACCGGCAGGCCTTTCGTGTGTGCGAGAAACATTTCGACCCTACAGGCATTATTCGAGCCGATGAGTTGAAAATAAGTGGACAATCTGTGCTTCTGCAGCGCGAGAAGCTGAAGCTCCACGTCGATGCCAAACCCCGGATATTTGAAAACCTGCCGGCGTATTTTACGAAGACCAAGCCACGGTCGCGCTCACGAGAAAATCCGTCTGCAAAATGTTTAGCCGCTGAACAACGATGGGACTGCAGCTACTGTGATTTTGGTTATCCAATCAGATATTTTGAATTTGGAAAGCGGAGCATGGCTATCTTTGCCTGCATATATTTTATTTTGAACTTGACCGCCGCGCTTGCCCAAGGGCTAAGGCGTTGTGCTGATAAACCCAAGGACGCGGGTTCCCAGCCGCTTTTCTGGTGGAGGCGAAAAGAGAAAGCATGTGTGTTCGAAGATTTCGGCGCCAAGTTTACGATACCTGAGTGTAAGTGTAAAATTAATCCGGAGCGCTACACTACGGCGCGCGCCCCATTGCCGGCGTAGCGTCGGCACGTTAAACCTCCTAATCAATCAATCAATGTTTTTTAACTTGTCGTTTGGGTGGGAGGGATGTGACAGGCACTGAGCGGGTGAGTTTTTATCTGTCGACACCCTATGCCTATGAGGACAGCCGAGAAAGTCGCTCAAGGCTGTAGCATTTACTCCAACCCTGGCCACTCCGCGCGCCCATAATGCTGCTTTCCATTTTGTGATCGTTTTTTTCCTGCTGTCCAAGCTCACTTTCCGAATCTCGAACATTTTTTTACATTATTAGCGCGCTATAAAATAGAACCCAACGTGCGGTATGTTGCACACCTATATTGCTCAGCGCAGCATGTCCCCAAGGGCTGAATACACATTTAAGTTTGGAGCTAGGTAACTCAAATCATGCAGGTGGCTGCAAAGGCTAGTCAAAAATTGAAAACGTCAGTTGTCCGCTTTCTTATAGCGAGAACGTAGCGGTGCCTGCTGCAACGAACAAACACTGCAACATTTACGCCTCATTAACACCCGTGGTCTGCCTCAAATTCACAGCTGAGCTACCGGACAACAACTGCTCAAAACATGCACACTTCGCTCCGGTTTTTACAGGTAAACTGAAGAGCAGATGAAGTAAGCGCGTTGCCGACGGAGAAACCGCCGGCCCCGCAAGCGTCGTCGCCCGCGGCTCTATACCTCTAGTGTAGCTTGAAAATGACGGAAGCGGGAGCACTCTCACTTGATTTTTAACCAGACCAACAAATTTTTTTTTCGCCTCACTGTTTAGTTACAGTACGGTTAACATATACGTTCATCCGATCAACCATTCAAAGCTCACTCTATATCTGACGGTGTTTTTACAAAGGAGGGTTTTTTTCCGCTGTCAATCATGTCACCTTCGTTTCGTCGCTGCGCCTTTTTTTGTTTGGTGCTGTTTTGTGTGGTCCTGTTTTGTTGCAGTGACTTTGTGGATGGTGCTCTTTTTCGCGTGCTAAATTTGTATGATGCTGTTAGCCGTCGCTTCATTGGTTTTGACTCCATACAATCTTAGATCACCATGATCAACAGCAACAAGAACACTGCATTACATAGGCCTCTCCGATCGACCTCCAAATGTTACTGGTCTGCACTGGTGGCGTTCATTCTTTGCCTCCGGATTTCTTTATTATTTCGCATCTAGACCGAGTTATTCACCTTCCCTTCTTCTAGATCTGTCTCTATGTATCCACTCTGTTACCCTGATGGTCCACCTATCATCATCCTCATCACTCATCATCATCATCATCACCAGCCTATCTACGCCCACTGCTGGGCAAAGGCCTCTCCCATTCATCTCGAATTACCCCGGTCCTGCTGCTAACGTACCAATTTATCCCAGAAAACTTCTTGATCCCATCTGCCCATCTAACTTTCTGCCGCCCCCTGCCCCGCTTGCCTTTTCTAGGGATCAACTCTGCTACCCTTAATGACAAACGGTTATCTTGCCTTCACATTACATGCCCTGCCCCACGTCCATTTCTTCTTCATAATTTCTACTAATATGTCCTTAACACTCCTTTGTTCCAACCTATATAGATGCCCAAATGTTTAAACCTGAGTTGATGAGATAATTGAGGTCGCACTTTTTGTTTTCTGAATGTATGCTAGCCACTTTATGTTTAATAATAGAATACCAAGCCTTCTAGGTCCTTCTCAGTAAGGGTATGGTTGTTATCTGCACTATGATATCGCACACTTAGGGTAAATTTTTGAGACTGCATTTTGACCACGTGCTTTATTGTAAAGAAATGTTTTTATGACGGAAACGACATAGCAGTAGTTATTTATAAAATTCCTTCCGGGTGCATCGGTATTTTTAGTTTTTTTAAGAAGCAAATATATCCAGAGAACGTAGCGAATATGAATGCCCCTTTAGAAAAAACAAAACCTAGCTCCGGAATCTCCAGGCAAGTACCTTTGCCTACCATCTTGTTCTAGGCAAAAAAAAAGGATTGTGTACTTTCGTGCAGCTGTTGAAGATTAAGAGTTCAAAAGTTAAGTAGGAACATTATTACACAAATATTGGCTCTTTTTTTTTCGTTTTATACTTTTTGCTTTGCGAGTACACCACAAAGTAGAGGTTTTCTGCTCACGCGTGGTAGAAGGGTTTTTTTAAATAAACACAGACAACAAGCTACCACAAACACGGAACCAACCAAATGTTTCACTCCGCATCACATCTTAATTGGAGCTGAAGCGGTTTTGCAACAACCTACAGTAGGGTTTTGTTTTTCCAAATGTGTACACAGTAATAGAAGCAAGAATATATCTGAGAGTTGAGGCTCACCCTGTACCAATCGTCGACATCTGGAGGAGGTGGACTTTCTTTCTGATTTCTTGCTGCTGCTACAATCACCAGCAAAGCAAGCAATGCACCGAGCTTGAACGCCTCCATCTCGAATCTGCGCGCTGTTCACGAACAAGTGGCGGTGAAACTGGAGAAAAACTGGGATCAGTGGTGGTCATTTTATAAAGTCCACCCGGCAGAGGAGGAAAATGCGATAAAGATGGGTCGACAAGAAAAGTGGCATGGCGCGTTCACTTTTTTTATTTATCATAGTTTAAAATGGTGGTCATGCTTGTTTGAATTCTTTAGTGATTTCTTTTGGCGCCCACACGTTTCACCTAAGCTCGCTCGAGTATAGGCGAATGACCGATACGTAATAAGAATGAAGAGCGAAATGCAACCATACATTTGAAATCATATCGTGCGCGGTCTCAAAAATAATGACGCTGAATGACCGCTAGTGAAAATGATTTCATTTTCAGTGTGGACACAATCATCACCGTTTCATACCATACAGAAACAAGCACAAAACTTGGAGCCTAACCTGTCCTTCCAGTCTTTCCGAAGGCCTATGTTTACGAGAAAAACCAGCTGTCCGAGCTCTTAGCTCTCCCCAGACAAGCGGTCTCACATGGCTACTGTTCGCAAGGACCATTCTAGCCGGCTGCCTAGTGTCCGGTTCATGTTATCGGCGGTGGTTCCCTAGCTTGCACACGGAGATTGTGGGGTAGCAGATTTCGGGGTCAAGCACGCGCGAACCCAAACTGCTGAGGTAGCAGTCCTCTAATCATACGCTGAGTATCTCAGTTTTTCACCATCTCGGTGTCAAAAAGTCTTTGCAAGTGAGCTGGTGAGCTGGTTAATCAGCCTTTGCTGTTTAGTTGTAAGTTGCCGGAATGCATGGCGGCTGTAGGCTGCCGTCGCAGTGAACTTCTTGGCCACGCACAAAGTAGATCGGGTTTGCTTTGGGCACAGCCTCTAAGACAACATTTTTAAATGTGATAAATATCAGTGTGTTTTTCTTGTTTTTTAGTTGTATTTCTACCCATAGATTCTTACTGTTCTCATTTTATATATTGACAATTTATCTAATCAGTCCGTATTTCAAATGAACAAGAAAGACGCACCTACAACGAACCGCTCTTTGCACATAATCAACTAAAGAGATCTGGACGCTTAAATACATGTTCTTTCAATATGCAGGGAAAGAAATTTTGCTTTGTGGCAACGTACATCTCCAAAGTGGCATGCGGTGAAGGTATCCGCTTGTCCTACTTGGCGCACTTTTGTGCACTGCCCCCGCAGCAATCCTCACCCTCCGTATTCGCCTGATGTTTGTTGAAATTGAGTACATTCGACGCGCTGAGGTCCTGTTCAGTAAGTTTTCTTCGACGACTTAGTCCTAAGGGGTCGTGAAGAGAAAATGCATATGTCTTTACTTAATTTCGTCTGCTTGAGCGGCATTTTAAGAACATAAATCCAAAAATTTTCAGAATTCATTTTTTCTGGAATTTAGGAGGCGCCGTTGAAATTTTAGTTTTGAGGCGCATCGTAAGCGACCATGCGCGCACCGTCGGTCGGCAGCGCAACTAGAATGACGTCACGTTAAGTACATTCGAGAGTTCAACATGGTTCAATGTTGTTTGTGTATAATGTTCTGCAAAGCTGCAAACCCGACATTTTAGAAATAATGCATCCTTTATTCGTTGCCAAAAAACAGTTTTCTAACCACGTGAGCGGTGTCGTGACCGCTTCAGTTGTCTGGCAACCATTGCAGCAAAACTCAGACCTACTGGGTGTTTGTACAGTTTCTAGCCAGTTTCCCTGCGGAATTTCACGTTCTTTTGCCCAATTCTCTTCGAAATGTTGCCTTTTTTGTCTGGAATGGCCCGAGACCTCTCAAGCAAAAAAAAAAAACAGTTCCCTCTTGAGATTCGAACTTGCGGCCTCCGGGCCAGCCCAACGTTACGGCCAGCCTGTGGGACACTTTATCCACTACACTATCGACTTCTTTTTTTTTCTTTATTGCCGGTCACTTATAAATAAACACTCACGGTACAGACAAGAAAAGGTACCGACAACAAAACCTGGTACAAAAGATACAATGCATAAGACGGCCAACCGTAACTCCGGCTTGGCCTTGTCCTTGTTTTCACAACTGCGTGTAGTAACAGTCGTACACAACCCTTACTCTCACATTTTCTTTGTGAGCCTGGTTTGGTCTTACACACCGTAAAAACTCTTTGGGTTAGCCCAACAGCGCTGCCGAACCTGTAGTTGGTAGTTAATATTTGTGGGCTTTAATTACGCTTAATGCACTCATAAGCGACAAAATCTCATCATCATATTCTTGTTTGGCGTACACTTCTTTCAGTTTGCTAGCATTTTCTGCAAAGTAAGAATCCACTGGCCTGGCATTCTCATCACTGTTTCTGACAGCCATTCTGCAACGCCATATAGCATGTAGGCCGAGGAGGAAGAACACATCATATGGAATCATCACATTCAACTTCAAGAAAACGTATGCCTTTCGGTGTCAGCGGGAGGTCCTTTTTTAGAGTCCTCTGGAGGACGTCCCAGAAGAAGACGGCGTCCCAGCAATCGACACAAACATGTTCCACGCTTTCTGTCTTTTTGCACAGTCGACAATCTTTGCCCCAAGGTAAAAACCACCCCCTTTCGTCAAGCCACGTTAGGACTGGTAAGGTCTCAGTGTGCAATTTAAAAAGGAATGGTTTTACTCCTGCGGGTATGATCATTTTCTTAACGCGTTACAGCGCGTCATGCTTATGACCTCCGAGGTATTTCATTCTATACACTGGTTCGGGACACAAGAGTTCTACCACATCACAGGATAATCGTTTACGCGTAACGTTTGACAAGTACTCAATTGAAAATCGCTCGCATAAAAACCTGAAGGACATTACCACCTCACGGAAAAAACCACTCACTGCGTTTCTCTTCATATCTGTCGTAGTTACTATAAAATGTGGCATCGCAGAACACAATCTGATCTGCATGTACGTTCGTAGAAATGGGTTTGTCTGTTCGTGCAAATATAAAAACCTCGCCACCATTTGTCTAACAAACAGGTTCCACAACCCCAGCCCGCCCAATTTTAACCTGCGAAACAAGTTGCTGCATTTCGCTCGCTCAAAGCATGATTGCCACACGAACATGGCAAGCAACCTATGAAACTTTTGGATGTTAGCCCGTGTACAATACAGCGCTTGCATGACATACCATAACTTTGCTATCAGAAACGTGTTGCAAATTGTCGCTCGGGCGAATATCGATGCATGCCGGCCGGTCCACACATGCGCTTGCGCCTTCATTTCACGTGCTCTCCCTTGCCAATAAAGCGTGTTCTCGCGGTACCTATCGAGCGGTACTCCCAAATACTTAGTGGGCGTGGTTGTTCACTCGACCTCTTCGAACACGCTGGGCGTATTTTGCCATTCGCCGTGCCACGTCCCTATGCATTTATTCAAATTTACATTACTGCCTGTGGTTTCGCAAAATTTCTTCGTGACCGATAGCACATTACACACACTCTCCCGATCGGCACAAAATACGGCCACATCATCCGCGTACGACAAAACCTTCACCTCACATGCACCTAGTCGGAATCTACGTATTTGCTCGCTCTGAATAATTTTTGCACACAGTGGTTCTAGGTATAACGCGAACAACAGTGGGGAAATGGGACAACCCTGTCTGACTGACGACTTAACTTGTATTCGTTCTAATAACTCTTTATTAACTATGAGATTCGTTGTACAAGGCTTATACGCTACTCTGATTCCTTCTGTTATTACCGAGCCCAATTTCACGTGTTGCAAAAGAGTAAAAAGAATGTTGTGGTTAACTTTGTCAAACGCTTTTTCAATATCGATGTCTAACATTGCCACATTCCGGTCGTCAGCATCGCAACACTCAAGAACGCTGCGGGCTGTGTGAATGTTCGTGTAAATACTTCTTCCTTTTATGCCACACGTTCGATGTGGGCCTACCAACTCTTGAACTACCGACTGCACTCGTTTTCCCAAAACTTTCATTAGCACCTTATAATCGATGTTCAGTAATGTTATGGGGCGATACCCCTTCACCTTTATCAGATGTTCTAGCTCTTTGCTCTTTGGTATGTGGACCGTGTGCGCTCGATAAAAAGACAGTGGCAGAACGCCTCTCTGTAAACTGCCTTCAAAGACTACTTGCAGCAGCCCCGAAAGTTCGGTTTTGAACATTTTATACAAACGAGCGTTCAATCCGTCTGGTCCAAGCGATTTTCCGTCGTTTAGTTCGTCTATCGCTAGCTCAATCTCTGCCTGACTGATTTGTACTTCTAGTCTTTCCGTAGTGTCATTGTTCAGTTGAGGTAAAAAACTTTAAGAATTCCGTCTCGAATCCACCCTTTGGCGGCTCTTTGTTCCCAAAAAGTTCCATGTAGTGTTCGGTGAATGCATTCATGATAGCCTTTGGTTCTTTCTTTATCGCACCGCGATATACTATTTGGCTTATCTCTTGCTTGCGTGCGTAACTCTTCTCATCTGCCAGTGCGCGTTTAGTGGGCTGCTCCCCCGCCAATAACTTTTCCCCTCTCGCCCTTATTACCGCTCCTTTGTACTTCTCGGCATCCTTGGTTCTATTTCCATTTTGACACTTTTTATGTCCGAAGTGAAGCTTTCGGGCATCTTATTTTCTTCCTTGGTGAGCTGGGCTAACAGGTTTCGGAGCTCATTTTCCTCCTTTCTCTCTTCGCGGCAGACCTGACCAGAGCGTTCTACAGCTATCGTCTTGACTTTCTGCTTGAAACGTTCCCACGCTTCGAAACAATTTTCGCTGGCCTTGTCATAATTGTCACGCATCAAACATTCCCGAACTCTCTCTACAAATAAACCATCCTGAAGCAGTTTGACAATCAGTTTCCACAGCTCCCAATTAAAATTTGACTTTTGCATTCTCTCAGAACCCATCGACAACGTAACCAGACAATAGTCGCTGAATGACTGTGGTTCTACATCATAATTATGACATACTTGTACAAGCTCTGACGAGACGTATATGCGGTCCAGACGCCCATGGCTGGACCCCTGAAAGTGTGTGAAAGCCAGGGTCCCTGCACCACTCAGAATACTGTTTGCGTCGTGTAGGCTCTGCACAGCGATCCGCGCCTCTAGGAACTGCGCACTTGCATCTGCTGGCGCGTTCGGATTGGCCCTGTCAGAAGTACGATATACAAAATAAGGTCGCCCATTACTATAATGCTTCTTTCACATTCAAAAAACTTTCTCACTTTGCGGCACTTAGACTTTGTTGGGGCATACACACAAAGCGTTCTGAACTCTTTGTCTCCCAACAAAAAATCACATACGACAAAGCGCCCAAAAAAACAACACACTACATATTGAACTATCATGTGAACAGACTTGCGCAACAATAAACAACAGCCTGCGGAATTCCCTACCGCGTGACTCACGCACACTTCAAACCTATCACGAAAGATTTGCACCATGCTATCTTTCGCCAGTTCACTTTCAATTTTTGTTTCCTGCAGAGCTACCAAATCAAGATGTCTTTCGAGCAAGAGGCGTAACACTTGATATTGTCGACGCCTGTTGGCTAAACCTTTTACGTTGAGGGTGGCTACGCGTAATTTTGATCTGAACGTATTGGCGTCAAAAAGGAACAGCACCATTGGGTGAGGAGCATGGTACGCCGGTACCCCCCTCACTCATTCACTGTCGGCGGTTGCCCGCCGTCTCCATCCCCCATTTTCCATTCGCGCGGCGGGGAAGTTGATCGCTGGGAGACCCTGACGGCTTTCTTTTTTCTCCCCGTCACCACCATCCAGTCACTTTCCAACCGCCGCAGCCGCTGGCCCGCAGCGGCGTCGTCCCCAATGTCGCGGGGCCGTTTCCCGGCACCCTGTGTGGCGTCCATCGCCACCTCCTTACTGCTCTCCTCCTCCTCGCCGTCATCGGACGCTGCCTGCTTTGCGTACTCCTCGCTCTCCTTGTGCCCCTCTTTCACTTGGGTTGTTCCGTCCTGCTCTTTCTTCCCGTCTTCCCCGTCGGCTTGCTGAGCTGCCTCGGCTGGGGCGGCCATTTTGGAAGCCGGCTCGTTTTTCGTTGCCGGGGGGGCCCCATCGCCGTCTCCGCCGCTGCCCGTGTTGATGGTTGACACCGGCGCCGCGGTTGCCGCTCGCTCCGCCTCCTCCAGGTCCATGAGCTCCTCGGCGACGTCGTTTACGCGACGGTTTCCCGTCACGTTCGCGTACCTCCTTACGCATGCCTGCCGCACGTGCCCGAAAGCACGGCACTTCGCGCACTGCGGCGTCGCACAGTCACGACGAATGTGACCCCGCATCCCGCAGCGCAGGCATATAGGGGCTCGTCCCGGAACCACGCACAACACGACCCCGTCCCCGTACTGAATGAGTTCCGGGAGAGAGTCGGGGACGACTCCCTCACGCCGGGGCATTCGGACCGTGCAGGTTGTTGAGTCCTACAACGAAAACCCGGGAACCCTCCACTCTTCTCTTCTGATTTCCTTAACCTTACCGAGCTCCCACAATATTCTCTCCAACGGTTCGTTAGGGTCATCAAACGGCACCCAGTGCAATTTGATCGTGACGTCCTGTCTCGCCAGGTCGATGACGGCACTACACTATCCACTACACTATCGACGTGAGAAGCGCGCGCGGCGAAAAACTGCTGCATAAAACCCGCTTCAAAAATGTAACCCAGACGTCTGTCGTGTTTTCATAACTTCTGATCAACCCAGAGCTTTGATTGATTGTGGGGGTTTAACGCGCCGACGCAACGCAGGCGATGAGGCGCGCCGTAGTGGAGGGCTCCGGATTTTTTTTGACCACCTGGGGATCTTTAACGTGCGCCGAAATCTTGTACACACGGGCGTTTTTGCTTTTCGCCTCCATCAGAAAAGCGGCCGCCGCGGCCGGGAATCGAACCCGCGACCTCGTGCTCAGCAGCGCAACGCCTTAGCCACTGAGCCACCGCGGCGGGTAACCCAGAGCTTTAACCGCTAACGTACGGTTGAGCGCTTATGCAAAAAGCCAAAGCTGAGCGCATACAATAAACGACACAACTTTAACAGCATTGTTTATTGCAGGAAACGGGAAAGCAATCGTCGAACTGCGTGATGTTGGGACTCGGCGACTCGGCCCTGTATCACTCCTTCTCGCTAGTTACATTTTCCGCTTGATGAGTGAATGATGAGTGGGTTTTAAGTTCCGACTACTCGAAGTCCCTTCGATAAACGTGTTTGCGTAACAAACTCATTTTAAGCGTTCGGTCATTTATCTCGTCAGGTCAGAAGTTTCACTTCGGCGCAACTCACACTACAGGCTACGTGAGACAGACGTCGGCCAACTGTGCAAGAATATCGGCTAGCAGAACTAGAGTTTAGGCTCGTGCAAAACATCGCAAACAGTTACCGAATGCCCAGTTTCGATTAAACGTGGTTACTTCTGCCTGTGCCACTCGCCGGCGTTGCTTACTGGAAGTTTGACCATGTTGATCAGTCGTATCAGAGATCAGACATCTCCCGGTCAGTTGCATGGGGGGTTTCATCAAGGCGCCGATGTTGTAGCTTTATCTGACCCTTTGCAAGCCCGTTCTATGCCGACATATGTTGCAGACGAAGGAGAATTGTGATTGGCTGCTTACTGACTTACTGAAACGTCAATTTACGAGTTGAGGAGAAAAGACTTGGTGAAACCGTAACTGCATTTGTTTCCCTATTTGCCGATATCTGGCAACAAAACGGGTATGCATTGTTTGTTTATCAAGGTTCCACGGTGATAAGCGCACACACAACACAGTTTTTTTGAAAATCTCTTCACGACCCCTTTAATAAACTTGCTCGCCTGTGAAGGGTGACGTGGTGGACCTAATAATTACACATGGGATATATATTCACTAAAATGACACTCGACCTTCTATTATAAGGACGGTGTTCATTTGTTACGCCAAAACGTCTTTAGTGAAGATCCTCAACTACGACGCCTAGGGCCTTTAGGGCTAACATACGTCGAGACATACTTGCCCAAACGGAATGGTTTCGCTGTACATCGTTGTACAGCGCTGTAGAGATACATATCTGATTATCTGACTAATACCTAATGTCATGTCCTACAGTTTGTTTGTATATCCCACAAACACATCCTTGGCGGGTAGGCACGAAAACCTCGACCTCGTCAATGGTCGCAAAAAATCATGGCTGGCAGAGAATCCGCAGGGAGTTCAGAGAAACCCTGATCAGCTCGTGTGCATGAATGTGTAAGTATTGAATAAGCTTGAATAAGAAAATGTGTATTCTAAACGCAAAATAATAATGAGTAGACCAAATACGTCTTCGCTGTAGCCTACTTGAACTCGTAAACGCCGTTGACCGTTGCTTGGGAAGGTATCCCGCAGCCTAGTTAAAGCAAGATGAAGTCATTCGCAAACACACCGACATTACTCGATAGGGTTAAGGTTTGAAGTATGGTCCCTAGACCATGTTTTGTCGAACCTGGGTGTTTTTACGCAAATTTATTTAGTAGAGAAATCAGTTGTAAATTCGTTTTCCCTTTTGCCATCGTTATTGCCTATTTGTAGACGGTCCTGTAACGCAGAGAGTTTTTTTGGATTAGCGATAGTGCGTCGACTGCGGGGCGGCTCACCGAAATGGGACCTGATCTGTTGAGCACGAAATGGAAACTGAGCACCATGATAATCTGTTCTGTGAATAACATCGCCTTATTATATTAGTTAGTACACCATCCTACCCTCCTCAATTCGACGAAGTCAAAATTAGTCCAGAAAAATGCACATGCGATCAGCATACTGCGGTAGCACTTTTCGCTAACCTTGCTTTACTAAAGTGTTAACGGCAGGTACATATTTGACTGATGCATGAGGGGAAACACAAGGTCAAATAAAGGCATCAGAAGAGCCAGTGAAGTTCATCTGTACGTAAAGATATTGTGACGGGGATGTTCGGGTATGTACTGAGCCGACGGGTATGCGTAAGTGTCTGTCTGATAAGAGCTCAGCAGCTAGAAGAGGAAGTCGACGACGATCGCTCTCGACTTAGTTCGTGCGTGAATCTGGACACTCTGCTCTGGCTTTCCCCTTGTAAATACCTTTGGTGAATACAATACCTTCCCCGTAACATTTTGGTGAAGGTGTTGGGTATTGTATTCACGACGTCATTTTACACCACGGCGCTCCACGTCAACTTCTCACCGACCGGGGACGATACTTTTTATCCAAAGTGGTCGCTGATCTCCTTCGTTTGAGTTCCACGACACACAAGCTCACCACTTCTTACCATCCCCAAATCAATGGACTTACGGAACGTTTTAACCGCACCCTTACGGACATGCTGTCTATGTATGTCTCCGTGGATCACAAAGATTGGGACTTCACGTTGCCGTATGTGACTTTTGCGTATAACTCCTCGCGCCACGATACGGCTGGTTTTTCACCCTTTTATCTCCTCTATGGACGTGAGCCCACTTTGCCGCTTGACACCTTGATGCCCTCATCGATCACTCCACCGACCGAGTATGCAGTGAAGCTATTTCTCGAGCAACTCTAGCCCGTGAGGTCGCCCGCGCCCGCCTTTCGGCCTCGCAGGTGTCGCAGAAAACACGTTATGACCTTAAGCACCGTAACGTCTATTATCCTCGTGGAACGCTCGTATTGTTATGGTCGCCTTCTCGCCGCGTGGGCCTCTCTGAAAAGCTTCTTTCGCCATATCATGGCCCTTACAAGGTCCTCCGGCAGGTCACCGATGTGACGTATGAGATCAGTCCTGTTGCAGCGTCCACATCGTCTTCCACGCCGAAGACCGACATTGTGCATGTACTGCGGCTGAAGCCCTGCAATTCTCCCAGCTTGGACGCAACACCTTAGTCAGCACCGAGTCGGTGCTTTCCCGGCCAGGGGGCTATGTGACGGGGATGTTCGGCTATGTACTGAGCCGACGGGTATGCGTCAGTGTCTGCCTGATGAGAGCTCAGCAGCTAGAAGAGGTAGTCGACGACGATCGCTCCCGACTTTGTTCGTGCGTGAATCTGGACACTCTGCTCTCGCTTTCCCTTGTAAATACCTTTGGTGAATACAATACCTTCCCCGTAAGAATATTAATATGAACCAGAACGTTTGTCATATAGCACCAGAGCAAGGTACAAGCCGCACATTTCGCGCAAGTGAACCAGCGTTCTCCAATACGACCACGCATTTGCGATCGCTGCACCTGCCTCAAGGAACGCAGCCGCGGGCGATTTCTTATTTGTCGTGCAAAAGGTAACTTTACTGCAGAAACTTTCTTAAAGACATACTCAGCTAAGTAGTACTATTGCTGCAATCTAAAATGTGAACAGTTCGTGCAAGGTTAGGGGGTAGCCCTATAAGCCTCGCACACATTCCATTTCCCACGGCGAAAAGCCCTATTTGTAGGTGAGAGGTCTAAAGCAGTACAGAGGGAGAGAGCATCTGACTATCCGGGTTCGAATTACTTCGGGCTACTTTCATTTTACTTCTTTTTTTTCTTTATATAGTTAAAATTATCGGTACCATTTGCGCCATGTATTGAAACGCAAGCTTCTTGATAGCCCAAGCGAGTCGCCAGTGTGCACACCTGTAAACTGTAACATGGCCACACAGAGCTCACAGACACAGCGCCGTAACACACCATTACCGGTCAGGTGCGAACCCCCTCCTACGACACAAGGCCGAGCAAGGCGAGCTTCAAATGTGCGAGCAAAGCGCCTCGAAGCCAAGCGTCTTTGAAGTAGCTGAGGACTTTCAGCTGCAACTTACGCCTCGGTTCCTCACTTGGTAGTGGAGGGTGTTCTGCGTAGATATTTGTTCAAATTAGGTGGGGCTGGCAGCCTTACCTCAATCATTCGGCAGCCGACACCTTCACAGGAGTAGGGTATGCCAATTCCAAAGGTTACAAGAGTTCACGAGCATGTCCATTGTCGGGAGTCTAGAATGTTGTTGCAAGGCAGGGAAACGTGAACTGCTGTGGACACCTAAGTAAAAAAAAACAGAAAACTACAATTTGGTATACATTCGTGTTGCAAATATCACGAATGCTCCTCCATAAGGAAAAAAAAGCATTTACAGAATCACAGGCACGTATGCACATTAATGATTTAAATATCGGATAATCGCATTGAAAAATGCTGCACGTAGAGGTTTGTCACTCCTGTACCTTTTGCAGCCACCGCAGACGGCGGATTCTATTCTTTCTTGCTATAACCACAAATCAATACTTTTTATGACCCGCTTAAGCAATAAAAAGTATGTTTATTTGAGCCGGTGTGGGTATACAGACATGAGCAGAAGTTTCAAAAATTGTTTTCTGCTTCCCCTTAGAAAAACTACACTCTTGGAACAATGAGCAACCCTTTAAAGCGGCATTCACACGACGGACGAGGAGGCCCGCGGAGGTCGACGGATATGCGACACCGACACAGCGTCACCCGATGGTCTAGCTTGGCGGCGTATACAGACGTGCGGAGCAACTACAATACTACAGCGCGCAGGAAGCCGGGCTGATCTTGAGAGGTACGTATTGAAATGGCCTAGGAAATACAGTCCACCCTTGCTAATCGCGCTTCGGCAATGGGCGAGCGCGTGACTGCAGAGATTCCAGTTGCGGCGCCCTACTTTTCGGCGGGGGCGCCCCACATCGGTGACGGCTCACCCGGCTCCCGTTTAGGAGTGCCTTCGGAGTTGCTGGGATCATCGCGCGTGAAAGCGGCTTCAAAAGCTTTTGTATCGCGTAAATGGGAAGTGTATACTAGTACCACTCACTGGAAAGCTGACTCTGACATTTCTAAAAAAGTGACCTCATGGAAGGCCGCCAGTAAATGGTAATCGTGGTTTTAAACTACTGCGAGGACGCCGTTTCAGCCGCCGTTCAGCGGCCACGTGGTGCTTGACAAAACGGCTGTGCAGCCTGCTGCAGTGCTAATTACGTTTAAAAATTTGTTTAGGTGTATGCTGTGAACTGATAGTATTAATGCTGGCCTCGTTTATTCTGAATTATTTGAAGCTATACTAAGCTCATTTAAAAACAAACGTATTCTATCATAACCAAGCTTGAGCCCAGGGGCTCAAGCTATCTCGCCGTGCAAGTAAATATGGCTTAAAAATCCAAATATTATTGCTGAATATTTGTCTCTACAAAAAAACCGTGCCTGGTAGCGCGACCTTCCCGACAGGATGGAAAACCAGAGCGGGATGAAAAACCAAGCAATATGTTTTGTTTCAAGGGACGACTAGAGGCTTGCGTGGTTCGACGTCGAAAATTGAACTAATGAAAAACAAAAACCAAAGCTCGGACAGAGTGTCCCACCAAAAAGACCCAAGACACAATCATCACGCCAACAGAGACGACGGTCAGAATAGTATACATACATTCTCGGTAAAGTCAGTCGAGTATAAAATTTGGACAAAGTATTCCATTTGCTTACGTAGTGCAGTTTTGTGCAAGGTTAAGGGGTAGCGTAAACCTAGTGTACCTCCCGTTTCCCACGCCAAAAAGCCCAATCTGTAGGTTAGAGGCGTAAAGCAGTAGAAAGGGGCAGGGGGCGGGGGCGTCGGACTTTCCGGGTTCGAATTACCTCGACCTACTTTGATTGTATTTGTTTTTTTGTTCTTTTATGTGACTTTAATTCCCTTTAAAATTTTCGCCATTTTGTGCGACGCAAGCTTCTTAGGAGCCCGAGCGAGTCGCCAGTGTGCGCACCGGTAATCTGTGACATGGCCACACAGAGCTCACAGACACAGCGCCGTAACACCCCAATGTCGGTCTGA
The DNA here is from genome assembly GCA_013339765.2 of Haemaphysalis longicornis. NCBI lineage: Eukaryota > Metazoa > Arthropoda > Arachnida > Ixodida > Ixodidae > Haemaphysalis > Haemaphysalis longicornis. Next base: position 40,730,693 of record CM023452.1, on the reverse strand, counting down.
TGTGAACGGCCCTCTCTACGACACAACACGGAGTAAGGCGAGCTCCAAATGTGCGCGCAAAGCGCCTCGCAGTCAAACGTCTTTGAAGTAGCTGAACACGTTAAGGTGCTGCTTACGCCTCGGCTCCTTACTTTTCAGTTGATGGTTTAATTTTTAACCGGCGTAGATATTTGTTCAACGTAGGTGAGGCCTGACCTCACCCATTCTTCAGCCGACAACATCGCAGAAGCAGGGTATGCCAATTCCAAATGTTTCATGAATGCACAGCCACGCACAACGTCGGGAGCCTAGAGTGTTGCTGCAAGGCAGCAAAATGTACACTGCTGGGGACAGCTCCGCAAAAAAAGTGCCGAAAACTGCATTACGGTATGCTTGCTTGTTGCAAATATCCCGAATGCTCCTCCTTAAGGATGACAGAGAGAGAGAGAGAGAGAGAGAGAGAGAGAGAGAGAGAGAGAGAGAGAGAGAGAGAAATAAATAAACGTTTATTGCACACAAAAAATGAAGCGAAGGATGATTTTCGATGCTCTGACGTTGATAAAAAACATTCACAGTACCACGAGTACGTATGAACATCAATTATTTGAATATCGGCTAATCACATTGAGAACCGCTGCGAGTAGTTTTATGTCACCGCTGTGTCTTTTGCAGCCACCGCAGTCTGCTGGTGCATTGTTTCTTCCTATAAAAACAAACAAATACTTTTGATGACCAAGTTAACAATGAAAAGTATTATGTTTATTTGAGCCGGTTTAGGTATAAAGACAATAACAGAAGTTATACAAAAATATTTTCCCTGTCCCCTTAGAAAAAACTGCACCCTTGGATCAATAAACAAGCCCCTAAAGCAGCATTCACACCACGGACGAGGATGCCCGCGGAGGTGGACGAATATGTGACGTCAGCACAGCGTCATCACATGGTCCAGCTTGGCGGCGCATCCACACGTGCAGAGCGACTAGCAGACGACAAGGCGGAGGAATGTGGTCGGATCTCGAGAGGCATGCACCGAGGCACCCTAGCTCTCGATCGCCTATAGCGTCCGCAAACGCAAAGGCATGCTTCTCCGGCACCCGCCGTTGTCACTTGGTTGTCCGCGACCGAAATTGACACCTCGCACACGGTGCAACCGAAAACCGCGTGACCGCAGGGCCAAAAACACGCTCCATTCCCCGCGACGAGCCGCCGCAGGCGAGTTAAAACGTCCGCAGGCATTTTCTTTCCTCGATTATCCGCCGGCCTTCCCAGCCGAAGGGGAGAGCCTAAAACTGCTCACGTCAGCGGGCTTCGCGGGCCACAAAGACGGCATTGTCCTTTGGGTAAATTCCGCCTAATAAGACCTCAATGATGCTCTGCCGGTTTATCATGCCCTTTCCTTGTTTCCACTCTCTGTTTGGCGCAAGAAGCAACTGTGTTTAGGTGTATTGTTCTCGTTGCTCGGCGCTGGCGTCGTTAGCGAATTCGTTCTCGTATCTGTCACTGCTAGGCGATTCTGTTAAATTGCACGTAACATAAGGCTTCCACTGAGGAATCCATCGTCTCCATGCTTGCCCTGATGGTGGGACGTGCAGGATTGTACACTTCGCATGGCGCATCCTATTTCTTGTTGGAACAAAGCCCGAATGATGGTGACACTTCTGCTGGATGCCTCTTCGCCTGGTTGATGTCACAGGGCTACCGCACTGCTTTGTAAAACTCGAAACAGCGTTTCCAAAATTTCCCCGAACGATGCCCCACACCAGCGCTATCTTTCCTGGTTTTCTGGTGCAAAAGTGTGGGTTACTTTGGCGGTGACTAAAAGCTGGGCAGGAAGAAAATTGTCATTGCTTCTGTATAATTCAATGATGCCTTAGCTGCCTGGCGGCTAAAAACTTTAAAGAAACCCTTGGGTCGAATCATCCTGACCGAAGTCGTGATACGGCAGCATGGACCTCAGCATGGTTGCTTTCTTGAGGCGATGGAGTCACAAATTCGGCCATGTGCTTTTCGAAAGCGAAAGCTTTACTAACCTTATCGAGCCGAGTTTAGCCGTCACCAGGAATTTGATCTTCATAGACCGTAGCGACGCCGTAGCGTTCGAAACACATCACGCGACTCACCGTGCCGAGCTTGCCGCCCCCAGTATACGCTAGCCACCGCCGCCGCCGCCTCTGGCTGCTTGGCGCATGCGTGGCTTGGGAGAGCAGGGGGCTCTGAGCCTTTGTAGGCGAGCTCCGTCTTACAACCCCACGGATATCGGCCAGTGAGCTGCTTCCATAGACAGCATCCCGAATTGCAAGCGTGCGAAAGCTACGTCAGAGACAGAAGAATAGCGATCCATCTGGGCTCGCAAAAACGCCGGAAGCGGGACCACAACAAAAAGTACATCGTCATCCCAGGCTTCATGATGAGTGCATACCTAAGTATACCAATAAGCTAAACCAATCGTTATCAAAGTGAACAAAAGATTTAACCAGGCTAAACCGACCTTTCACTTTGCATATGCAAAGTAAGCTGGAGCTGAGCCAAGACGTCTTGCTAGTCACGCTATATGGAAGAAAAACGTCACGTAGGAATCCACTTAACCACACCTCTAATCGGGGACACCAACGTATTTTGCGTGTAGGCAAGCTAAGGAATGCATCTAGGTGGACTCTGCAAACTACCCTCCATCATAAAGTCGCGTTTAGAATCATGGTGATGGCCGCACCACAAACCTATGCTGGTGCCAACCCCTCCTCCAACCACACTTTGTGCACACTCAACGCCTTTTTCAATGCACCGAGTTCCATAGCGCGTGCATGTGTCAAGTCTCGATGCCGTTTATTGCAGGAACCAGGAAGAGTTCAGCCGCTGTCTGTGGCGACACGACACACTTGCAATTAACCTATAGGTAAGAAGCAGGCTCTCTGTCGTAGTCGTAGTTGGCTTTTCGGCCTCTGTGGAGGCAATTCGGCCTCTGTGGAGGCAAGCGGCGAAGAGGACGTAGACTTCAGGCTACACACTCTAGCGCATCAATATTATCCATTATTGTTTAGTATTGATGTGGGTTCAGGCTGCTGTCATACGCGAGCTTTTTTCTACCTATAGAGAATTTCATTTAGTCTTTTCTCACAACCTTTTGTCATTATCATAGTCGTGCTTGCGCGTTATGGCATCAGATACGATGACGATGTGTCAAAATGATATCGCGGGCGACAGTGAACGTGTTTGTGTCTCCTAAGTATGCGTCCTGTTTTTGGGAAGCGATGGGACCGATTCAAACATGCACCGAGCGGACCCACCGCTACCTACATTCTAGGGGAGATGTCGCAGCTGCATCGAGAGTGAGCCTGCAACAAGCAGTGAAAAGTCAGTTCAATGTCTATGTTATAGGCTTTGCCCGACTTTGAAAAAGACTCGTCAATGAATCGAGCCAAAAAATGAGGTTTTTCTTGTAAATCTGCTTCTATCAATAGGGATCCTCTGCACCTTTTTGTGATCCACGTCTAGGTACACTCTCTGTGTCAGCGACTCTTGCAGGTTTTCGGATGGAAGCGACTGCCTTTCAGAGGAAGGAAGCATTAGTAAAGTTTGTTCGCCTAGAAAAGTCCGCGTTAACTGCGGTTCCCTTCCCGCTGTACGAATTTTCCGGACGGCGATACAGAGAAGAACGATTGTTGTCATTGAAACCGCTGGTTCCCGTCTAAGTTACTACAAATACAGCGCTCAGTACGGGACACAAAGAAAGAGGCAACAAACCCACGGGGCAACTGTGTTTGTTACCCTTTTCTTGCGTCCCGTCTTGAGCGCTGTTTTTCATAAAGTATGAACCAACCAGCGCACAAACACTTCCATTGGTCGCGTTAAGCGCAGTGTACCTGGAAGTGCTTTCTACTCTGCTCGTGCTGTGAAATGATCGGTACGACAAAACAGCACTTAGTCAGGGGGCCAGGAATAAGACTTCAGCCTGCTACATTTATTCAAATTTACGGAAGTATCATCCACACTTCGCAGCCGTGGACAGGTCACGCTCAGAGGAGGCGAAACCAAGGCCTCTCATGATACTAAGGCCGCAAATGCTTAGCTCCTGAAATATTGCTTCCTGAGGGGATGATAGGTTTGCTACACACAGGCGGCTTTGCCGCAGGACCCTCCGTCTTTTATCAGGATTACGTCGTCGTTGACAATTTTTAATATTGCCTTCTTAGTCAGGCACAAAAAGAAAACGTTGTTCAGTATATTCTGTGGCAGCTTTACACTCGGGTTTTACCCCATTTTGCCGCCGTTGCTATTTCTGCTTAGCTGCAGTGGTACGAGAAAATGTGTAAAAGGTTCCACCGTTTTTCGATATTTTACTGGCAAAACGTGAACGTAGCTGTTTTGAACAATGATTGAACAAGCCGTGTTATCTGTTAACGCAAGCCGTGGTTTAGGCAAAAATATTTAATACAACGTCGAAACCTATAGGCGCATGCACGACTACACCTTAAAATCGCAGGAACTTAGCTTCAACATGTTCGGTTCACGGTTTCCCCACTGCAGCGCTATCCTCTCCTGCCTACGGAGGACTTCCTTTATTTTTTTTCATTCAGGGAGCATTGGGAGACCGCGCTGCTCAGTTCTGACCCGCTCGTACAACTCCAACTTGTCCGGACGGCTGAAGGCACCACCATTTTCCAAAGAAGCCAGCCGGCGCCTAAATGGGGTAGAAGTTCTGCTAGTACAAATACACATTTCAAAAGAATGCACTGCTCGTGTGTGGTGAGCATCAGCGGCTATGGCTATGAGCCATAGTCGAAAGCGGGGTTTTCACGCATCAATGCTGGAACAAAACCTGGTTTGTTTCATCCGCACACGTTAATTTCTTTCGCACGACTTTAAATAATCCCTCCACTCACGGATCGAATCCTAGGCCCTACTTAGCCGCAGTTCGATCAGCCAAATATGTTTCCATAACACAGTACGTATTTTCGATCGCATTCTAATTTGACGTAAGAAGTAGGTTGTTGTCCTACTTGTTAGGCTCATTCGAAGCAGTTCACGACTCTAGCAAGCGACAACGCCAACTTTACTAGTGTTGCCCCCCCTTAACTACCGATCTTCCAATGCTGACCTTAACGATTCTAGTCATTACGTCGGTCTTCTCGCGGTTTCTCACCAGGGTTGACAACATTTTTCGTATCCTGATATTCTCAGCAGTGTGTTTAGGGAAGCAGAAACGTGAATTGTTGCGAACTTCATAAAGCCGTAGGATTGGTTTCCGATCTTCTCCTGCATGGCGCCCCTATCAGCAGCCGATATCCACCATTCATGAGACGAAATGCGGCCACGCCCTACCTCCCAAATACTTGCTTGCATAACATAATCTGCACCAAAACCACAGTATAGATTGGCCAATACAGAATACAAGCAACATCGTAAAAACACTAAGCAAGCGATTTTTCCGACCTGGAGGGGACGAAAAATAGTCCCATAAAATAGCAGTTCGAAAAATCCGGGAGTCGCGAGAACGAACTATGTTTCACTAAACTACATCTGAACAAGTCGCCAATGGTCCCTTGCCGTAACTCCCTACGCTTATGACCCGCTCCCGGCTTTTTAAATTGCCTTCTGCCGCAGGACTACATGAAACGTTTACGGCACCCCAGGTCAAAGTTTGTTTACCGGGGGTAGATGGCAGGAGGGGGGGGGAGGAGGTTAAGTCAATCCTTATCCAATCCGAAGCTATCCATGGTGTCTTAGACTCAAAATGGCGGCATCCCAGAGTCGCACAGTGACTCTGTCACGGATTAATTTTGTACGGATAATCGAACTTTTGGCGTTCTTTTGCCCTAAACTATACGTTGTTTCAAATACATTACTCCTACGCGACTACAGGTTGGCTCCTCGGGAGAGTCCGGAATATCCAGAAAGTCCGACTTTTTGAATTCGAAAACAAGGGTCGGCTACTGTATGCTCATCGTTTTGTTGAATTGTTTGTCAGTATCTGTGTGAGTATTAGCGTTTGTTATGTCCGTATGAGTTTTTGGGTCTTCGCTTCCTTTCCCTTCACACCTCCCATGTTTATGTGGTAGTAGCAAGCCAAGCTCGCTGCCAGGCTGACTGCCCTTCATCATTAAAGGCTTTCCTCTCTCCTCCTTTTCCAGCTATTCATCAAAGTAATAGAAATGGTTCTTTGGCGAACTGGTACCTGTTGAAATGGTTACAACATGAGGAATTACCGCATATTAACGGGGATTCCCTTGCCGTTCATAGGAATCGAGGGACCTGCTTCACGCGGAAAGTATCGATCTCAATACAAAGTGCGGCACTTTGATCACCGCTGTGAACCTTCATGCCCTCTCGTTTCAGCGCAGAAAGCGATAAATACTCAAAGCGAAAAAAAATTTTGCACGAATGGGCCCGCCAGCGGAGGTTAAATCGGCTATATGCATTCAGAGTCGAAATACGAAGACATTTTATTGGTCTTGCTTGCCTGCCAAAGCTGTTCTCATGATAGAACGGTTCCGCCACAAGGCAAGCCGCGGGTAAACTGGTTTTATAAATACAATGTCTCCACTAATAATGACACTCACGTACACAACACGCACGCACAGATCCTTTCGGGTAGTTTATTCAGCTGATTATTTTACCTTGAACTATCGATTTTTTCTACTGCCCGCACATTACCCTCTGCCAAAAATCTCTTATACGAGGCTTAAGCAGTTTACTGCTAACAGACTTTGTTTACTTCGCGGTGTCGAACCGTAACCGAACCGAACAAAAAACCGGAACCGATGCGGTATTTTTGTCGTAACACAGCTGGACCCCGAGTCGTCACTTGTTGATCCCACTCAACCCGAAAAGGGATTGAGCCAAAAAAAAAATTCGCGCAGCTCGCACTAAGTCGCGCGCGGTTGGAGCCATAGCGCAGCTGCAGCATTTCGCTCTACGTGAGCACTGAAGGACACATCACCACGGATTTGTACAAGTTTGAATAGTTTTATTACTGGTTACTGTCGTAGCTCTGCGCTGTGCTACATCACCATACGAATCGATGTCGTCGTGCTCCTCATGCCAAGTAATAATTGCGCGTAGCGCTTCATGACCGCTGGAGTACACTGGCGGCGCGTACGAGCACTGCGCATACGCAGCGCTCCTGGAGTCGTTTCGAGTTTCTGTGGAGTAGGTGTTGCGCTAGCTGTGGGGCTATTGGTAGGTAGGCAACGCGACGCTACCCCAGAAGCTTTCACCAGTTTTATTCTTTATTTTTTTTTCTTAAGGCACTCCGCAAGCCGGTGACGCTCGGTCGTCGCGGCGAGGCGTGTGCTGACGACTGCTCGGTATTTTCCTGGTATTTTGAACGCATAATTAACGCATCTGCTTGATATTTTTAAAATGGATCGACGTCCGTTGCCGATAATGTGCAGACAATCTCGCTCGAGATTTTTCTGTCAGACAAAACCAACTACGCAACCTCTCACGAATTTTTCCTCTACAGAGCAGTCACGATACTAGGAGCACTCTGGACGTGTTCGCAACACGGGGAAAGGTATGCGTGCCCGTGTTTCACTGGTATGTTTGTGCTGGCCGCCCGCGGGCAGTGCAACACTGAGCGATAGAAATGACACACTTCCGGCATCCTGCAGGCGAAATGAAAGATCGACTTTGTTTTCTGTTTTTAGAGCTGTATAGGAGCACCGAGGGTGGAATATTGCTCTACTGCTGAACGGGGCAAGCCCACATCCTAAACATGTCTCCGAGTTGCATTACATAACTTTAGGAAAAAGGTCCCTCTCCAGGAAAGTGTGAATGGTTGACATGCGAACTGAGCAAAAGGGCTTAATTAAGCTGCTAAGCGCACACTGGAAGAGATGTATGTTCCATTCCCTCTCCTGACGGTCCTCTTTATAAGATACCTGAAACACAGAAACGCCTGAGTCATATTTCGACGCTCGTTAGAAATTTCCAAGTGTGAAAAATGGTTCTGCCAGCCGGCAATATATGGTGCGCCTCGAAGCACGGGCTTAGCGTCGAAGCATCAAACGCGCTAATATTTTATGGCGCGCGTCTTTTCGTGTACAAATAAAAAAAGGCCTCATCACTTCACTTCACATTAGTTCACGCAGAGTTCGCGCATTGATATCACGATTTCCTCACCCGTAGAAGTACAAGCACAAAAGCCCCACGACACTATCCTGTGAGTAAAATGCCACGCGAACAGCAGCCGCCCCCCTTATAACCACGAGCCAAAATACCTGAGGGAAGCTTTACCATACCGATACGATACCAGGAAATGTAATTGGCTGTACAAAGACACGGTGTTTTTGGCGCTTAATGCTTTAAAAATACTGGGATAATATTCGACGACTTTTTCAACAAAGTGGTGCAGGGAGCGAACACAATCACAAAGGAAGAGGACGGAAGGCACCTGTTTGTAAAATCACCTTCATCACGTGGTTGTCAAAACATCACTCCTCGCCCAATCACAGTTCCCACCAAACTAGCACTGGTATGGACCACCGACAGTACTTGGAGACGAAGGGATAACTGCCAGTAAATTTATGAATAGTAATTGTGCACTTCCGCAATAGAAGCGCCTTTTTCTAAACAATATTAAACATTGTAGATTCCTGCCCGACACTGTTGTTCCTACCCCTTATTAAATGCTTTTAGCTGTGCTCTGGCAGCACTGGCGTACAAGGCAACATGACTTGTAGCTCTTTCCATTGAGTGTGCTGCTGCGCTCTGCTGTTTTATTTGCTAGTCGTGTATGCTGAAGTCCAAGCCAAACATTGCATTTTTAAATCTAAAGTTTTCTTAGTGGGGACCATGGCTTTCTTCACCAGTTCTTCTCCGAATGCTGTGTGGTATCTCTGGACACATGACACGTGCGTGAAACAGGGCTTTCATTGTGTCAAATTGGTTGCACGAAAATCTCGAGAAAGGAATGGTCCTAGATAAGACCATAGAAGCATCAAGCAAGAAGAACGAGTACAATAGTCTACCGTCACCTCTTAAAACGCGTATCGATGTACATTATATCTTTCGTATATGCGTTTACTTAACGCACGAATATTCGTCGCATGGCTTCGTGCTTCGGTTGGGATCGTCAAAGCTTCAAACGTTTGACGAATGATTGACGACAGATTGTAAGCAAGGTAGGACACACTGTTAGCTACCGCGCTTCTCTCAAATTTCTTTAGAAAGCAATGGTAATTTTTCTTCTTTATTCTTATGGTATGTTTCAGAATACTCATCTTCATTTACGTATAACACGCCACCTACAACAATATCGTAGTGCTAATGTCGGTATTTTACCAATAAATAAAGAAATATAAACCAATAAGTAAAACATAAATATATCAATGCCGCGATGTCGGAATTGCTGCCAAATGCATGCGGCGATCACGCGGGGAACTCAGCACTGCACCTGTCGACACAGACGCAGCAGGCGCGCCGAAATGGAGAGGGCGCCAGCGATACCAAAGAAACTGGAAATGAAAGTCAACGGAATTCTCAATTACCAGAACTTGCCACTAAACCTGAAAACCGTTTCAGTTTCGCCCCTGAACGACATATTATACAACGTTACGTTATTTCCTTTTCCGGTTCTGATTTTTTTTTTCGGAGAGCGTAGGCGTGAAGAAAGCTGTCATTAATAAGTACCCCCACAAAATACAGCACGAACAGCTGAAACAAAGATGCATTCGAGAAAGCACATGTACAAATTACTAAGGCATACATTTGTATATTGGCACGCAGCCAAAGACGACGTGGCTGTCTTGAGGGAAAAACAAGCTTATTGGAGCGAACTTGTGCTCCCCTAACTAATAACCCAAAGAATACACAGGTGGTGAAGCAGCAGTCAACAAAGTGACGTGCGCAGACTGATGTCGGCGAAAGGAATATCGCGCGTCTGCTCTGCGGGATTTATATTTTGCGCCAGGGTTTCTCAAACCGCCGATTTACTTCCAGAACCATGGAGACGAAATATTTTTCCAGGGTAGTGACGTTAGGCAAAAACCTCTCCTTATCATAGTGAGATAACCTGTGCGGCATAAAAATAGAGAGTGGAACACGCGCTTCACTTGGGACGCAGATATCCCAGCCGGGCATGGCCGGGCGGTAAAAACAAAACATAAAATTACAAGCCCAATGCATGGTTAGTGTCTTTACTCCCCCTCTAAAAGTACATCGACCTCATGCTAAAATAAAACTACAGTCCGAACAAACAACTACAAAGAAAACTCCGTCATCTTGTCAGTAAGGTTTCAAGCGAACCACGTGGACGACTTAGGGCCGCCTGCGTCGTCGTGATATGCTAGAATCACCATCGGGGATCATTACGTAGGTAAGTTGGCCAAGGGATCGTAGAATCTGGCAGGGTCCGAAATACCATTCCATAAGCTTCTCATTGAGTCCACGTCGTTGGATGCGAGTTCAAACCCACACACGTGTGCCTTGGTGGTACTCGTCGTCTCGGCGTCGGAGGCTGCAGCGTCCGACACCGACCTGCTGCTGGTTCGTTGTGCTAACTCGAGTGAGGTGGCGGGCCTCCTTCGGACGCTGAAGGTATCCTTCGACATGGTCGTTGAGGTCGTCGTCTTCTACGTGCGAAAGCATGGCCTCAAGCTTCGTAGTCGGCCGTCTTCCGTAGAAAAAGCTCGAACGGCGCAATATTCGTAGTATCCTGGATCGATGTATTGCACGCAAACGTGACATACAGGAGGACTTCGTCCGAAGTCTTATGTTCAACGTCGACGTACATAGAGAGCATATCAGAATAGTCTTGTTCCGACGTTGCGCAGACCGTTTGTTTGGGGTGGTACGCCGTCGTTCTTAGGTTATCCTTGTTGCTGTAGTGTAAGATTCCTTGCATAAATCCGCAGTAAAGTCCGTTCCCGCGGTCCTTAATTAGGAATTCAGGGGCTGCATCTCGCAGAGCAACTTGATTTATGAAGAACTTCGGAACTTCTTGTGCAGTCCCCTCGGAAGAGCGGCAGTCTCTGCGTAGTGCGTCATGCAGTCTGTCGCTACAGCAATCCCCTTGTTCTCGGATCGTGACGTTCGGAACGGGCACAGGAGATCCATTCCAATCTGTTTAGAGGCCTCGATGTTACGCCGATCGGCTGCAGAGGTCCTGCGGGTCCCGTCGGCGACGTTTTTCTGCAGCTGCGGACTTAGTGGGACCCATGGGTTGTAAGGGTCGGCCTGTAGTATTTGTTCGACTGCATATTTCCCATAGTGCGTGCTGTGCCGAGTTGTCCGGTCGTCGTGAAATGGTTCCAAAATTTCGTCACAAAGGTCTGAGGGCGTGAGAAGAAAATAACTTGTTTTCGTACTAGGGTTGAAATTTTTATTCATGAGGACGGAATGTTCGGGGTGGAATGGAGGTAAGTTGAGTTTGAAGAACCTTGGGACTCTCACGTTGCGCCCTTCGAGATAGTCGATCATGACGCGTAACTCGGAGTCCACACGCTCCTGTGCGGCTAGATCGCTTTCGGGCACGACTCCGAAGAATGCGCTGTCTTCATCGGAATCCTGTGGTGGTGGGTCGACGGGTGCGCGAGATAGGCAGTCGGCGTCGGGGTGTTTCTTCCAAATTTATAGACTATTGTAACGTCGACTCACGTCACTTGCTTTTGAGTTTCTTCGATGAACGCTATTGCAGCGCCCTTGTTTAAATTCTGGTACTCCTCGGTGAAATTAGTGAACAAAAAAATCCCGCCATCTCCACGAAGTGGATGACAATGACAGGGGCGAAGCTGAAATGCTTATCGGTAACACCGTGAAACATTCGCCAACACATCATATAAAGAGGTCGACACGTCAAGCTTTCTGCCGCTGCGTTGACAAGTTCGTCGACGGCGTCGATGTTTGTGGTGATTGTGTAGGGCTTGTTTTGGACGATGAGAATCTCCATGGGTAATTTGGCGAATTCGGTGTGTGATGTTTTAGCCACCTTGGCCATCGCCTTCTGCTGAGCGGCTTGTGTCGCGTACCCCCGGTACGTGTCTTTAGCTCTTAGGCGATGAACGACAACCTCTTCTTCTATCCTCTCCTCCTTGTTGGGTAGCAACGAACGCGTTGAACGTTATATGACCTTCTTCGCGGCGAATCTTTGGTTGGCCTATCCCTAGGGGGATCCTGCAACAATCATCATCATTGTGTCGTGTACAATTCGCCGTGTACGGCCGGGACAGGGCCCGAGCAAGAGGAGCTTCACCCCTAAAACGTTGGATTTGCGATGCTTTAAGCGCGCAATGCGTCTTCCGACATAGAGACCACGGTCGAGAAGCAAACGTCGGTCATGCTCTCGATATCATTGACGTCAAGGCAGCATCTTCGCAGTAAATGGTGATCATCAAGCTTGCGTGGGTGGCAGAGTGACGTGATCATCGGCGATCCTTACAGCAGCACGGTGTTCGGGATTGTCCACCGCGTCATGGAGTGATCGCAGGAAAAAGTTATCGACTTGGTCTGCAGATCAGTTATTGAACCGCTGTCCGTCAGAAAGTCCATTCCGAAGATTACGTTGCGGTAACAGTTAAGCAAAACGACGAACGCAGCAGGGTTCGTGGTGCCATGTATGGTGACGCGCGATGGGTAGATTCAAATTGGTGTTCCGCGATGGCCTCCTGCTATGCGTATGTGCTGACCGTCCCATCTTGTCGTAATTTGTTTCAGCTTAGGCGCGAGTTATTCACTCATTACTGAGTAGTCTGCATTTATATAAGTGCGACTACATCAAAGCCGTAGATGGACACCTTGACATCACACGCCGTCTTTCTCGAGTTCGGGTGCGTTGAAGCGTCGCATCTCGGCCATTGCGTGTTGATGGTCGGGCACTGTGCGTCGCCGTTGTCGTCGTCTTTTCAGCAGTAGTCTTGGTCATGTCGGGTATGCGTTGCGCCGTGTGCCTGTCGTCGTCTTCGGGAGTCTTGTCAGGGATAGATGAGGTCGTCGGGATGAGGGCATGTCGTGAATCACGCTCTTCGGCGCGTCCTTGCGTGGTTGGAGGGTTTCCAGTTTTTCGCCGTAGAGCAATGTCACCTCCAGAAGTTGCTGCTTTTAGTTTCCTTACGTGCGCTGCGGGATCTCCAAGTATGAAGTCGGCATTGCTTCGACGGCTTGGCCACCGGTATGGAGTGAGGCGACGGCAAACGTTTGGAGCGCGTTGCGACCTCGGTTGGTGTTAGACAGGTATCTTCAATCTCAGTAGTTGTTCTGGCCAGGTAGGTTACGTGTGGTTTCTGACGGAGAATCCTCGCAAACCGAGCACTCTTGTAGCGGCATGCACGGTAGATGTGGTCGGTCCTCCCCGCAGTGTAGCCAAAGCCGGACGTTTATCGGGGTTCGCCAATTGCCCCTTTTCCTTGGCGTCTGGTTTTTGAACTACACGTGGTCGGGCGGGTGACCGGAACGGTGGTGCACAGTGCGGCTTCCTGACCACGAGTTTTAGCTGTCGCGGTCGACGAACAGCTTCCTGACCACGAGTTTTAGCTGCCCTGTCGACGAACAGGCTTCGGAATAGACCATAGCCTTGTGGCTCACGGAGTGCTTTCCGACGGTGTAGAAGTTCCCAGTGCGTGTTGAACCTTCTTCTCTGACGGTGTCGGTCACCGGAGGCTTCTTGCGGCTGCGGATTCGCGAGAAAAAGTTACCGCAACTCCTCCCTGACTACGGCGCGGATGGTGTCGCGTAGTGTATCGAAGGTAATGGCCCCGGCTCCGCTCGCCTCCGAAACCAGACCATGGACTGGGTGGTCGTCCGGCCTCGTTCGAATTTCGAGCGTCTTCTCCATCGCGGTGGCCTCAGACGCTAGTTCTCACACGGCCTTGGGGGGGGTTACGAACAAGGCACGCGAAGAGCCCTTGCTTTACCCTCTCATCAGAAACTTTAGCTTCTTTTTCTCCGTCATTTCTAGGTGCGCACGTCGAAAAAGTCGCTTCATATCCTCGGCGAAGGTCATAACCCCTTCGTTGGGGTGCTGCAGTTCGAGTTTCAAGCAAAAGCGCAGCTTGTTCTTTTCCTCACCACGGTAGTGAAGGTAGATTAAACTCGATTTTGAATTTAGTCCAGTTGGTCAAAGAGCTCTCGTGCGTTCTACGAACCACGTGCGAGCTGAGTCTTCTAAGGAAAAGACAACATGTTGGGAAAGTTTTTTCCTCGTCCGAGCTGTTGAAGATCCCGACGCGCTAGCAGTTTCTGCAACCATTCTTCTGGGTCTTCTGCGGGGGCTATACGGAATGATGGTGGTTACCGGGGGCTGCTGCAGGACGACTGGCGACGTTGCTTCTTCCACCACGGTGGTAGTTGCAGCGGTCGTTCTCTTGGGTCCGTCGGGCAGGAGGACCAAACTCGGCCGGGCACACCTCGCAGTCGGCGGCTGGCTCTATAGTTTGGCTGGCTTTGCGGCGTCCAGAGGTCCTTGAAAGCATAAAGTGTGCGTACCCAGCACCTCACCAGATAGCATGTAGCCAAAGACGAGGCGGCTTTGTTAAAATAAAAACAAGTCTATTGGAGCGAACGTGTGCTCCCCTAACAACACTCTACGAAATTGGTGCAGGAAGGCTCACGACAACGCCCCAGACGACCATTGCCGTGCTTAAATATGTGAATTTGGCGAATGACGAGATCCAGCATGCCATTAAAGTAAAAACTAGGATCTGCGCTGGGACACTGTGCAAGGCGTGCTGTGGCGCTGTTGTCCCAGCGCCGATACTAGTTTTTACTTTCTAAGCTGCTGGGCCTCGTCAATCACCAAATTCGTACATTTAAGCACGCTGAATGGTCGTTCTGGGGCGTTGTCGTGGAGCCCCACCTGCGCCGATTTCTTAGAGTGAACTCCACGAATACACAGGCGGCAAAACAGCAGTCAACAAAGTGACGTGCGCAGACTGGTGTCGGAGAAGGGAATACCGCGCGTCTATCTCTGCAGCCTTCATCTTTGGGTGCGAGGGTTCCTCAAACCGTTTGATTTACTTCCAGAACATATTAGATCAAAGACGAATATTTTAGGCAAGTGAGGTTAGGGCGAAACGGTCTCCTGATCGAAATGAGAATAACCCGTGCGGCCTAAAAATGAATAATGGAACAGCCGCTTCGCTTCGGACACAGATAACGCAGCCGGGCGTTGCCGGGAAGTAAAAGCAAAACATAAACAAACAAACCCAATGCATGGGGTCGGGGCATATTTCAGCTAAGTTATTACGCTTGCCAACAACGAATGTTGTGCATACACGAAAATACCTTGCGGTTTACAGCGAGTAGGTTTCATTGGAAAAGCGCGAGAGGAGATAGATATATGGGCCTTCTCCCTTCAGTTTTTCACAATTTGTTCGCTTCAAAAAAGTGTGTACACGCCAGTTTTGAAACCCTATTATTCGGTTGATTACATACAAAAGCGGACAAATTATTTGTAAATTTTGTAATTTTAAATGGTGAGTTCGTTAAAATTCCCGTTATTGTTCTTACCATTTCGCATTTAAGGTGCTGTACATGAATTGAAGTAGGGAAAATAAGCCAACTCATCTATAAATGTTTCATGCATTAACAGAAATGACCTACCTACCTATCCCGGTTTGCCAGGATAGATCAGCGTTAACGGTCAAGAAGCAGTAGAAAATCCCCTTGATCGACTAGTTCATAAAGTCGCGTTGGTTATCCGAACGCGTTGGGGGTTCTCTCGGTGGTTTCGTGTTGTGGTCGCTTTTATTCGTGCTAACTTACATGCGATGTATTAGGGGATGTATTCCCAAAAACCATTTTTCCACATTCTCATTTTAAATTTGCGCGTAAACGGCCAACTCAATCAACAAGCGTCTAGGTCGCATTAAAAGCTGTCTGTAGCTGCACGTGGAAATCAGTGCTCTTCATTTTTGTTATTAAATTGATACACAGAGTTTCCTCAGAGCGATTCGGTGTTCCTTGCTTCACGTTTGGACTTCCCATAAAAAGTCATCTACGTACTCTGTGCAGATGTACGGAGGAATAAGTTTCAGCGAAGCCGTCAGCTGTGGCTCCGCCAGAAATTCTGCCATTCCTTCCCGCAGTTGTCGCTTGAGGTGTACTTCAAGCACTAGCTTGCTCGCACGCGCTCCGCTACGAGAGAGTCCCTCACTTCCTCTATTGCATCGTGCCCGCTTGCCATTGTGGGTAGATGCGAGAGTATAGCTTGAGGTTAAATCCAAGACCCACCTAAGCTCTCACTCTTTACTTCTAACTCATCCTCAATCTTGTCCTTTCGCGCATGCGCGTGAGGTTCCGCGAGAGCAGTTTTCAACACATCACAAGGAACGCGGAGTTTCTATGGTTTAGAGCATATGAAGCTTACCTTTAAGTGATTCGTTTGTCTACGAAATTATTACTGTCCTCCTGACGTCATAGTTTTCACAAGAAGTGTGCCGAATCCTCTTGGTGGGGCGAACTGGGAAAGTTGGTGAATGTTCATAGTGAAAACGCGCACAAAAGACGAAGACAGAGAAGGGAAAACATCGTGTTTGTGTTTTCCTTTCTCTGTCTTCGTCTTTTATGAGCTGCTTTTCCACCGTGAAAATCCTGTAGCTTGTGACTTTGATCTGCGCCGCTTTAAATCCCCTGATTACTCCAGTCATAGCTGTAAATAAGAAAAGGAAGTAGCGGCACTCAATGGGAACCTAATAGGAATAGAAATGGAAGCAAGAACTGAATACAATACACCATTAGAGTTGAGCCCAAATAGCCTATTGTCGTTTACCTTCAGAGGACATTATTCTTTCATTTTGGAGGGTTTATGTGTACCTATTTCATATGTATACTGAAGTCTGCCGTTTAAACTAACAGATATTGCCGAAATGAACATCAAGCTACCGAATATTGGTAACGTACACTTCAGTACCAGTAGTTAAACTGCAGTAGACTGCTTAGACGGAGCGTTGTGATGGACCTAGCACCTGTGTTTGTGTTATGTGCTGAGTGTTCGCCCAGAGAACGCTACTCATTACTGACTTTCGCTTTTACGTTAAGTTGAGCCTTTTCTTACCTTTGTCTTTCGTGTTACAGAAATGTGTTACTCATTCGGCAATGGCCCCCGTATTGACCCAAACAAGGTGTTATTACCAGAGTTGGTGATAATTGATTGAATGATTGCAGTGTTAACGCACCGAAGCAACGCAGGCGATGAGGCGCGCTGTAGTGGTGGGCTCCGGATTAGTTTGACCGCCGGGGGATCTTTAAGTGCGTAGGAAATCTCGTACAAACGGGTTTTTTTACTTTTCGCTCCATCAGAAAAGCGTCCGCCGCCACCAGGAATCAAACCCGCGTCCTCGTAGCAGCACAACGTGTTAGACACTAAGCCATCCCGGCGGGTCAGAGTTGCTGACAAGTTCGAAAATTATTAGTATATTCCTAACGTACAAGGCACACTTGCATCCAACGACGAATTTGGCCACGCCTACCGTCTATTCGCGCTTTGTTGTTTAGCCGTATTTCTCGCGGGTTTAATTGAACGGAAAAGAGGTTCTGTAGATGTCGATAAAAGTGACTTGTTGCGCCATGCTCACTTTTCCTTCTAAACATGAGTGTTTATGCCTGGGTCCACAAAAATCTGCCTGACTTATATTCGTCACGGAAATGACCTCGCCACAAAAACTTCGTTTGACGCGGCTGCAGCCGGGCTTTGAACCACGGACTGTTTCGCCACAACGCGAGGTACGAAACGCGCTCCCGACTGTGCTATGAACAGACGCGTAACAGGACGACAAACGCTTCTCATATCCTTCCCTTCAGATGGTGCGAAACGTCTAGGAGAGGCGAAACGAAGTAGTGAATCATGACGATAATAAACGCCGACTGTTGGCGCCTCGCTGCCAGCGCCTACGTGTACGGGGGACGCGCAGCGTACCTGCGGAGAAAGCCTGTACGGGAACGACCAAGGAGTAAGATCGCGCCGACTTGCGAATGTCGTGCTCGTGGCACGGTCCACTGCTCCTTTCGTTGCAGCGGACCGTGTGTTCACCTAACGATTCGCTGTCAACCCGTTTGGTTCGTTCGCAGGGACAGGTTTGCGAACGCCTGCGGTTTCAGTCGGATTTACGCTAATGTCCGGCGCGTAGAAATCGAGGGTCTAACGCTGATGCGTATAACGATGCCCTACTGACGAAATATAAATAGCGATGTGCAAGTTCATACTGATGCACACGAAAGCATTCACTGCTCCTGTGAAGGCCCATTTTACTTTCGTGTTTTACCGGTTCCTATGAAAGAGGGATAAACCACATTTTTTTCCATTGAGCTGTGAATGCAGGCAATGAAATCAGCATAAAACATGGCTTTCCTCTTACCTTCTGCTTCATATCAGCCATTTTGGCGCATTAATTAGGAGACGAGGTCCGTAATGGGAAGTTTATCTTCGGCAGGTACTGGCATGATCCTGCCGATCACAGAGACAGTTGCCGCTCACTCACTTAATCTAGCAATTTACTCACCTTTTCACGCACTCATGGTAACAGTTATGATACCGGTAACACCCTGCATTACTACACCATCAGGGCAACATATATCGACTTGGAGATTATTTACTACGACCACCACAATTCCATGCCGAGTAGCGTCTCGCCTCGGATGTGTTCTTGTCAAATCGTTGCTGGTTATATCTTGCGGTTATAAATCAGGATTATTCATCATCCTTGCAAAGATCGTTTGTCAAACTGAGGAACTCGGACGTCGCATGTTTCCTCGTAGTGGTCTAGGCAGTTTGGTGGTATGGCATGGGCTACAGATCGCTTCACCCACAGTATGCAATCTGAAAGAGAACAAACTATTAGCGATGCCAGGTATGTTCCCACTTACTCAAAAAGAAATATAATACATATTTCTTCGTTTGTGGCGTGTTTTTGATACTCATATTATAGTTCCTTTTGAACTTCCGCACCTACAAAACTCAAACCATTAGACACGCACGAGCACGTGTCGTTTATTCTTTCGGAAATTGTCATCTTCATACCTCCAGTCTCATATACGCCACCCTACGAAAATGCCTAATCTGGAAGTAAAACACATACCTTCTTATAACAGATGGAAAATAGAATCGCAAGGTTTTAGCACATGTCATTGGTAGGGGCGAATTGTGTGCCAACCAGTTCTTTCTCACCGTCTCCATTTTGTAACACTTGAAGTCTTCCGAACACTTCAGGATTTCTTTCCTCCCAGAATCCCTATAATGTCGCACTTATCTGCGCGTTTAATAAACTCAATATCACTTGCAAATATTCACATTCTTCTTGCAGCAGGCAGGTGCTTATCTTGATTTGGTGGAAAAGAGGGTTGGTTCCAGAAATGCCAACTAAAAGTTTCAGGGGGAACTTGATGTCATATGATCTTCCATACCCTTGCTATTCTGATTAATTTATTATTTTTAAGTGCCCTGTAGAGCCATTCCTAACTTTACACTCTTATAAATGATGTTACTATAATTAGGTCTCCACTGTTACCTCGAAGTCACTGTGTTTTACATTGTTCGTCATTGGTCGTCGACATCCTGTGGAGGCCTGGCAGCACATTCGTCAATATTACTTTTTTTTCTTTCATTGTGACTTTAACTTCCTTTCTAACAGCGGAGCTGCTTAGGCTGAGCAATGTCCGTCCGCCGCACGAAAAATATCGAAGTCTGAGTGAAAGAGGCCTGGCCGTGAGGACCACGCGAGCAGGAGTTGCGATTGCTCAAGAAAAAAATGGGGATACGTAGGTCACCGAGATTCATCTCGGGAGATTGACCTGGTGTGGTGAACCTGACACCACCGAAAGCACAGGGCCATCCCAGAGTTCCAAGGGTTCATATTAAACAGCGCTTACCGACACAGACCGAGGGTTATCGTGGGTTAGCAGCGGCGGAGACAATACCATGTGGACTCAATTTGAAAGAAAAAAAAACGCTTTCAAGTGATCTAAAATCTAACCTGGGAATTCCACGTTATGGCACCGCAACTATCCAGTTAAAACTATCATCTCATTCCTGGATCACAGACATTTCCTTGTGGGATTGAAGGGCGGGCGTTGGCTTTAGACTTGGCTGCGGGTTCTAGAGCGCGCGAACTCGGTCCACTCTGGGAGGACGCGAAACCTGCCCATCAAACGATCCGGCCAACCAGTCATGAAGAACTTCGCGCGGCAAGTTCTGAAATGAATGCGAGGTGCAAGAACTGGGGCTCCGACGATGAAAGAAGGGACGCCAGCTCTGGTGTTTCACCAGCCTTGCACAGCTAGTGCAACCTGCGCCAAATATTTTACATATTCTAACGCTGCCGAAGTGATTGAATGTTGTGCTCAGGAGATGGCTTTGACTGTTTAATAGGGAAATCCCGCCGGCGGGAACACCAGGGCGAGCAGGAAAAGAACGAGGTGGTCTGGGCAGATTCGGGGTTCGGACACCACGCTCAACTACGCTACGTGTGTTGTAGTCCGTGTGAATAAACCCTCACATCGCAGTACAGACGTCTGAACATCAACGTAACGGCTTTGGTTGAAAGTGCGGGGTACGGAGTCCCTTGATCTCCTAAGCCGTCACATTTCTGGTCTCTCGCTCGCCCGAGAAACGAGGGCTACGACTAAAGGCAGTTCCCCGACACCACTGTCGGGCAGCTGGGAGCCCCATCGGGAACAACGGACATTTTCACGGAAGGCCGGAGAAGACGTTGAAGAATCGCTCACTCATTACGACAGAGTGAGTAAAGATAACTTCTGGGACGCTGTGGCCCGAATTACGAACATAGATTTCTACTTGATCGAGACAGCGTTGACCTGGTTCTAATACCACGAGTAAGCGCTGGCCACATGGAATCAGTTTGTTGATGAAATACGGAAGTGCTTTCTTTACTCTGTAACGGAGAAGAGAGCCGAGCAGATGCTTCTCTCCTGCCCTCTCTGTTACGCAAAAATGTTCCTTTCCACTGGACACCTGAGTGCGAAGTGTCTTTTCACAACTGAAATTTTTCTTACGTAAGGGCCAATATTCGCCATTTCGACCCGGATGCTTCCACGGAAGTGCACGAGGATGCTAGCGGCCTGAGAATCGGAGCAGTACTTGTACGGCGAAATCATGGGATCGAGTCCATAATTGCCTTTGTCTCGGCACGCTCAGCAAACCTGAGAGAAATTCTGGGTGTGTGTGTTTGTGCGTGTGTGTGTGTGTGTGTGTGCGCGCCGTGTGTGCGTGTGTGTGTGTGTGCGTGGTGTGTTCGTGCGTGCGTGTGTGGGTGTGTGGGTGGGTGTTCACGCGCGCGTGTGTGCGTGTGTGAGCGTGCATGCGTCTATGTGCGTGTGCGTGTGATTATTCAGACTTCTCAATAAGGAGCTCGGTGAATGATACTGCGGCACAGCTGCATCGTATATGCGTATGTCAGCTGATAAACAACGACCATCTTGGGCTAGCATAAAGTTTTTGGCGTTTGGCTCTTCTCCCTGCATTGTAGACCTTCAGAATTTTTGCAGTGCTTGCGGGGTGGACCGTGTTTAGCCGACGCAGTAGCTGACCGAACACCTAACGTCGAAATACTCTTCACCACGAGGCACTACAAGGGTCACTCCGAGTGCTACGAAAAACCTCCCGCCACCCATCTCCGGAGGGGATCGTGCGGAAAATGCGAATGCAATTGAGTGCACCGATGAGTGTGCGCTGCGGCAAGCATGTCACGGAGAGAGGCGCGCGCTCCATTGCATTTTATATATTTTTCCGAGGCGCAGCGAGCGGAGAGAAGGGTACGCGGAGAGGGAGAGAGAGGACCCGCGCAACACGCCCCGCCCCGCGCGCGTAAGCTCTCTTCCGCCGAGGGGCTCCGCGAATGCGAGCGCCCCTCACACGCCCTGAGCGCGCTCTCCTCTCCCTCCTCTCCCCTTGCCCTCCGCTACTCCGCCCGAGCTACCACCTGCTCTGGTTGCTAGGCGCGGCCACAGCTTGTTGCTAGGGCACGCCGGCTCAAACGCACGACAACCCCCGACTAAGGAAATGCAATTCGCATTTTAAACACTAGGGCAGAACTGACTGATCCCGATCGGCCGCGCGCGTTATACAGCGACGAAAGGCTCGGGTTAGTGGAGCCGCAAAGAGCTCGCGCTCTTGTTGTAATTTGGTTTTGTAGATAGGGTATGGTGCCTGCATATGGACACATCCTATCCTAATGGGACCGTAAGATACCATTTTTGTTGCCTGATGAAGAACACGATTTTTTCCCTAAGCGGTGATCGTATTATTCTAAGGCCCCCTGAATGCGCCTTTTGTAGCATTTAAACGAGCGCAGTGTGCTTCGCACTACAACAGACCCTTCACTTGGCTTCGCGCAGCCAAAATCCGAATTCTTTCGGGCACTGACAACGCATTGTTCTAAAATAAATTAGTTTTATTAAAACTAACACGTTCCGCCCAGTGCCTGATATTCCGGCCTATTTGCCAGGCTGCTTGACCATGTTTACACGGCTTGGGTGTTCGAGAATAGAAGCACGACTGGCATGTGCCACCGTTCCGATTACGTTGACACAAAAAATATTTAGCGGATCGGAGATATTGGTGTGTTGAAAACAGCGTTAAGTGAAAGTATACGTTTAGTTCCGCAGACATCCAATGTTTCAAGCCACCCAAAAATCAAAATCTCTGCAGCTAGCATAATTTTAAGTCGTCTAGCGCCCACCGAGCAAGGTTTTAATGTGTGGTACATCAGTTTTCTCACTTTACGTTGCTTGGTGTAGCGACGTCTAGTTAGCGAGTCAGATATATGAATAGTCAGTGTATGTTAAATACGATAGTCTTTCTTTGGATATACACATAAAACGTTTGGTCGTACTGTCACCAAAGCACGCACAAACATTACATACGTCCATGGTCAGTAGTCGGCTACTTACGGGGTAAAGCAACTGATTGGGGAGAGAAAGGGTGTATAAAAGGCAGGGTATTAGGGATAATGAGGTGTAAATGAGGAGTAATAGAGTAGGTGTCAATTTGGATGTTTGTAAAACGCGATACAGGACTGGTAGGCGAAGACCTCGAATGTTTTTTAGACGTATAGTAAAATAGGGAATCAGGAAGAAAAAATTGGTGTCGGCAGTATAATAGACCCATGGTGTTACATTGGCGTACGCACCCCCGTACCGCGCTTCGTCGCTCCTTCATGCAGTGGGTAGCGTGGCGGACGAGTGGCGAGAACAAGTGCTGCCTTGGTTTTGACTACAAAGTTCCAAGGGCAAACGTAACTGGTGTACTGCATACCCAGAGATTGACAGCGACGATACAAGGAATAGCATGAAGCCGGCAGGCAGACCGGCGCTCTTTGTTCCGCCCTGATGTCGACAGATATGAACCAACAAGATGGAGGAATTTATACGCAGAAGCGGTAACGATTGCGCTGCCTTCCAGGACTTTGCACAAAGCCTGAACAAAGTGCAGACACACAAGGATGCTCTTTCCAGGTTTCGTGATAGCCGGCGCAGGTTGTGTATGAGACAGGGGAAAGAAGATCTCTACAGGCGGCGTTCACTCGCAAATGTAAGTCTCAACATCACTTAACGCGAACCAGTTTGTTCCGGATTTTGGAACTGCCGCGGGCGTGAATCGACCCCAGCAAGACACTCCGGCGGTGCGGTGAACACGCTCCTGTGTGTCGTAGCTTCATGGGGAGGACGGCTTGACCGCAGCACACAAGAACTTTCCATACAACACACCACACTTGTAGCACGCGCGCAAACTGTAGCGGCAGGCTGAACCGCGATAACGGTAAAAGAGACTGAAGCGTGATGAGAAAGGTGGAAAGAAACAGAAAGCATTATAAAAAGAGGCACGAGAAGAGAGGAAAGAAAAGAGGGTACAAAATTTACCTAAATAACGTAGTATTGGGCACGAGGCTGGTGACAACGAACGCGATAAGGCAAATAGGCAATTTGACTTCGCAGAATAGTGGAGAATTGAGCGGAAGAGAACAAGTTGCGGTGAATTCAATTGGACGGGAAAATGAAGATATCATTAAGAGGGAGGGGAAATTAAACCCAAGACAGGAGCTGTTGGGAATGTCTGGGAGAAAGCTTGCTTTCTGCAGTAGACGCAAATAAGCTGTAAAAACGATCATCATGATGATAGAAATATAAATGAGCAGAAGGAAGAGGAGAGAGAAAAAGAAGCTCGAAACGGTGAATGTAGGTACCAGGGCGAAACGACAGTAACTGAGAGATGGTGTGAACGGGTAACGGATAGGAGAGGTAACGAGGCGAATGGAAGGAAAGGTGAAGGAAGGAAGGAAGGAAGGAAGGAAGGAAGGAAGGAAGGAAGGAAGGAAGGAAGGAAGGAGGAAGGAAGGAAGGAAGGAAGGAAGGAATACATTTTTTCGTCCATCGGGATCAGGTATTGGGGGTGGAGGAGGCCCACAGGGCCGCCGCGACGGCCAGGGCCCGGGAGGTGGTCAGGACTTGGCCTGACTCCCCCGAGTTACGCAACATCTGCTCCCAGAGGTGAGGGGTGGGGGGAACGGGGGGGGGTACGGGTGTGCGGGGCATTCGCAGAGGGAATGGTAGTGAGTGTCGAGTGCCCCGAAGGCTGGACAGGTAGGGTCAGTAAAGAAGTGTGGATGACTGGGTATCAATTGTCTTCTGTGTGGGAAGGTGTGTGTTTGTTGGATGCGCAGCATGTGGCCTCCCTCCGGAGAGAGGTGTGGGTGCGGAGTGGGTGTCGGAGGCGGAGAAGGCTGTAGTGCATGGCGATATCCCTGTATTGCAGGAGGGAGGTTGGGTAGCCTGCAGAGGCATCGCGTGTAGCATTGTGAAAATGGCTACCCAGTGAATTAGTTCGCGACCACGTACGTCCACCACTTCATTAGCACCTACGCCTGTGTGGGCTGGTGTCCACAGCAGGGTCACGATGTCGGATGGAGGATTTTTGTAGAGAATTTGCAATGCCGTGGGAAAGATGTTACAGCGAATAAAATTGCAGATGGCCTGCTGACAGTCAGAGAGGATGAATTCGGGGGTGGGGCGCTGGGTGAGCGCGACGGCAATGGCCGCCTCCTCCACCGTGGTTGCGTTGCTGGTTAGGATGGTAGCCACCGCGACGTTTGATGATGTGTGTTGGCCAGCAACAGCTACGCAGTGTGTAGGTTTGTGAGGGTGGGGAGTTCGAGGATTGGAGAGCATGAGGAGACTTAGTAAGGAAAACGTATGGCGGGTAGGTGCATGAGAGTAAGAGCGGCCAAATATTATGACAGTAGAAGTTTTGGGGTGTTGTAAAACGATCACGCGCGAGAGAACAAAAATTCGAGTGGCAGTGGGTAGACTAGAAGAGTATCGGGGAAGGTACACTTCAATTACAAGTAACCAAACAGGTCGGTAGAGAGATGACAAGGAAATTAGCATGCGCGGCGGCGGTGATTTAGATGAGGGCCGAGCGTAGGACACAGGTATTGCTTTGCATCGTCATTTAGTTGGAAAGAAGCACTGAATTGGTAAGGTTTTGCTGCCATGCAATTGTAGTTTTTCTGTCCGCATCTTCTCAAAACATCAATGTTTGTCCAAAATATTTGACTGTTTATTTCAGCTGTTTAACAATATGTGGAATCCGGCGGACGCCGTTAGAATATCATGATTGTTCTTTAGACGAGAGCCTTTTCATTGAAGCAAATAATTACTACTTGGGTGCAAATATTAAAGGCTGGCCGGACCAGGTGTCAATAAACGCGGTTTCCGACAACTTACGTTCATGCTCGTGGGTAGGAATGACGGCCAGAAGGCAGTTCTCGTAATCTGTGTAGTTGTAGTACGCAGTGAAGGGAACGGGTATAGTCTGAAATGAAGCGTAATTTTGTTAGGCGAGAAAAAAGCTTACAGACAGCGAACACACTATATTAATAGTCCTAGAACATTTAATGCTCTGTAGTCTCGCTACAAAAGCGCACTTGTTTATTTTACCATTGGGAATGTTCTTCGCCTTGCCGTGGACTTTATAGACGGTAGCTTTCCTTTGGCTACTGAAACGGGGAAATTCTGGCCTCCCTCCCTATCTCTCGGTCCTTAGCTTTATCCGCCGGCACAAAGGTTGAAATGGTTAGTAGGCATTTATACAGCGAAAGCATTTTTATGTTATAAATCTAGCATTATTCTCTATATTTACCCACATTTTTCGGTAGAAAAGAACCTTGAGCCTATTTTAGGAAGAACGACTATATGAAAGAGGCATTTGGGGGTATTCTTTTAACTAAAAATGTGTTTGTCCTAAAAAGAAACCCTATCAGAGCGATTTGTTATCCACAAATTACCGAACTAGTATCGTCTCTCAAGCGGTAATTGCGATAGTGGCGCGAGCGGTAAGTCCTTACAGTCCCAATAAGTAGCGCAACAGTGGGAACGCGGTAAAATTGAACTCCGGAAACCTCGAACGTGTGGACCGAAACAGGGAACAGGGTGATATGTAGAAGGATTAAATACGACAATCAAGTTACATGTCAGGGGCTGCAGAAGATTCTTGTCTTCCCATGACCTTTGCAGCGACGCGAGCAGACGCGCCGGCATTTTTTTAGAAGCCACATAATTTGTCGATAGTCATCGACACCGTTTCCCAAACCTTTCCCTGTGCTATCATACACATCAGAAGACAAAATGCAAATTTATTCCTCCCGCCATGGAGGCGCAGTGGCTAAAACGTTGCGGTGCTGAGCCCATCAATGCAAGTTCAAAGCCGACCGTGGCGGCAATTTTTACGGTGAGGTGTATAAAGACACTCCCTGAGTGCGGGAATTTCTCCTTTTCCGCGGGTGGTGGAAATTCATTCGGAGCCATCTAGTAGGGTGTGAACCAGTGCGCCGGCCTATCTAAGACGCGTAAATAGTCAAAAATGGCATAAATGTGAAGGAAATAATCTCAATGTGCGCAGCGAATATACATACTTGCGGGTATTAGGACGAAACAGTGTACTCACCCCTGTTGATGAAATAAGTTGGCTGGTCAGACACGTTTCCAAACTTTATGTCGAAAGTGAGTTTTTTCCTGAAAAAACAAAACAGTATACCGGAAACGTACTGCAGGCTTGCCGGCACCGAATTGTGTTGATAAATCACGTCATTTGAACTTCCTATCTGTCATTTCGGTTTTATTTTCTCCCTTGGGTATTTTACTGGCCTTTGTTACTACTGCGCGCCAGCGAAATTCCCCAGCTCTGTAACCCGGTTGCTCCAGGCCCGGAAAGAACACATTTACTTACAATGTTTCCCGGTGGGGTTTTCTTTTTTTTTGATACCGGGAACTTAACCCTATAAGTTATTTCACCTTCTCTGTCATTTAGGAATATCGACGCTGCGTAACCTTGTGGGGTCGCATAAGGATGCCTGCCACATTTCCGGTTCTTACCGTTTCCCAAGGATTTTGTTTGAATTTTGTCTACGTCGTGGTAAAACGGTTTTTTTTACATTTTTTGGCACGAAAGGCGAAGTTAATTCTATTTTCTTAATGAGTAGATGAAGAAGGAGCCTAGGGAAAGACGGAGGGCTATTTCTTCGAACGAAAATTTCATATCCACCTCAATGCAGCCGTACGCCTACAAAGGAAAACTGTACATCTGCCTCACAAAACTACGAAGTTGAATAAAAGGTCATCCTGGTCCAGGATATGAACCCGAAACCCACCGCCTAACCGGCGCCGCGTCAAAAAGAATTGATCGACATCTCGAAGTGATGGACGTTAATGGACTAGATTAGGGTAAATCCTCCAAGGATGGAGTAAGTTTCGCGAAGGATTTGACATCACATTTCAATGAAGGCCGTAAGGCTATAAAAGAAAGGCTGTACAAGCTCCCCAGAAACTTCAGAAGCTCAAGAAAAAAAGTTTGGTCCTCGTTCAGAGTGCAAACCACTCTGGTCCAGGGATGACTGGCGAGATTCTGTGGTTGCAACAGTAGCAGTTTGGCTGCAATGAAGTGGATGTCCAATTTTCATTCGCAGAAACCTACTCCACCTTGGAGATTTCCCCTAAATCTAATCGATTAAGTGCTATTCCTTGTTGCAAGCC
This sequence comes from Haemaphysalis longicornis, assembly GCA_013339765.2. NCBI lineage: Eukaryota > Metazoa > Arthropoda > Arachnida > Ixodida > Ixodidae > Haemaphysalis > Haemaphysalis longicornis. The sequence goes on along the minus strand of CM023452.1, from coordinate 40,702,742 downwards.
AGGGGTATATATATACGCTACGTAGCCTTTAGCGGCTGCTGTGTTGTGTACTCTCTCGGTTTTCTTGAATTGTTTCACGATGTTTATTATTTTTAAAACATACCGAATCACCCAAGCTTCGTTTCCAGCAAATTGAGTTCCGGGGCGCGCTCAAACAAGGCGCATGCAACGACATGGTAAATTTTCCAAAACTAAGCGCGCACATTTCTCGAAATATAGTTTTTTCTGGGTTCGCAGGAAACATCTTTCTTACTGCCTTACTGTCAGCTTGGAAATTTGTGGAAATTTTCAAGGATTGTCGGGTTTCTACGTACTTTGCAGTGCCACCGTGGCCTTTAAAATTCCAGACGAACGTGACCTCCCTTTCTTCCGGCACATAGCGAGTTCGAGTGGCGCTGAGGCACTTGAAGGACGAGTCGTTGCTCGACGTGGAGACGGCCACGACGCGACGAAAAACGCCAAGCGCCTGCAAGCAGAAGTGGAAGCCATACCGCAGGCTGAGTTGCAGGCCCCTGCTCGATCAATGCCTTGCGACAGCAGTAAATGATCTGACAGAGCATTCTACGGGCACTGAAAATGGTAAATATTACATATTTTAAAACAAGACGCTAACCACACGAAGGCTAGTGTGAGCCGAAATTACAGAGGTTGGTTCAGTTGTTTTTTTTATTTTCTCTGCATTTACGTCTTCGTACTCTGGTTTTTCAAGTTCTCCTCAACTTGCCCAGCAATACGTTCCGCGGAATTTTCGTACCTCCTGTATAGCGAACTCTATATCGTGCAGTTTTAGCAAGAGCAATAACTATGTTAAGTTAGTTAGGAAGGGTTGTTGCTGTCAATCACTATGAGCTCGATTTGTGTAGTCGGTACTTTTGAAGTACGTCTACGTGCGTAAATTTACTTATTGCATAGCGGTTACGAAGTCTTACAATTTTCCGCTCGCGTTCTTTCACGTTTGCAGGAAAAAATACCAACCGAAGGCCGAACGCTCGTGAGCGCGCCCCTCGCGGCGACCGCCGTGTCCCCGGCTGGCGCACTGGTATTAGCAAAAAACTCCAGCGCTGGTGGTAAAGCGCTGCCAGACATGTAAAAAAATCCAACAGCTTATGCCAAAGAATAAAAGACACTCTGCTTGGGTGAGGTCAACGCGGTAGCAGCGTTCTCTAGAAGCCAGTATGAATACCTTAATACATGGCTACGGCTGTGCCACTCCTTCGCGAGATGGCTTGTAGAACCCGCCAACGCTACCTCGAGTCGACGGCGAAGAGCTAGTGGAAGTCTTCAATGCTTACGATGACTTTGCATCTACCACACTACGCGAAGAAGACGACTTCCTCTTCGATGCATATGACGACGATTACTAGCACTGTAAATGTGTTAATAAAGAATGATACTGAACTTAACTATGTATGCAGTAATGCTCACCTACAACAGCTTTGCCATTCAAGTCTTGTGCGTGATTACAAGCGTCCCTTATGTTTTTTACGTACGCTTGTTCAGAGGAATGCCATTCCGCGGAAGGAATACACGCTAGACAGAAAAGGGAATCTTGTCGAATGTGGGAACTAATGCACATTAACACATTGAGGAACTTCTAGATCCGACTTACCGAAACCTTGTAGCTTAGCGCACTCAAGGAATGCAGCATGTTTTAATAAGGGTCTGAAAAGCTCTACCGTCTTGCCTAATATACAGGTAAAAACGTAGATACACTGCAACACGAAATAATTTTTTTGTCTTAAGGTATCAACATAAAAGAGAAGCTATTCATGCACTTAAAATAGCAACTACAAATTACGATTTTTATTTCCAGGTCCCAAGCCAAACTGCGCAGATTGATTTCAGCTTGCTAAGAAAAAGGTCCTGTGAGCGCTACAGGTTTCCAGGAAAAAAATACTCTTCACCTAAGAAAATCTTGTGACAAACACCTCACATCTAAGCAGAGGGCCGACTTAGCACATACACTATGGGCATGCAAGAAGGGGGCCAACCCCACTCCCACAATCAGTCAGGGGGAGCAATGGTACACCGTGTTGCTCAGCTCCGACCCAGCGGATCAAGTCTGGGCCATCCATCTGATGGAGGACGCTGCTAGAGTACAAAAAGTCTTAGCCGACGCCTTAAACAAGCAGCTTCTTCTCGAAATAACTTTATTACTCTCCCTCTCTGAATAAGTTTTATCTCTTTCTCCTCTTTCTTTCTCCGATTAAATGAGGGTACTGCAAACCCTTTTCCAAGACGAGATGATTTTTTTCGCATTTTTTTCTTTTACGTTTTATTAATTTAACGGGCAAAAGCTACACTTGGGTTATAAGCCACACCATAGTGGAGGGCTCCCTGGTAATTTTAACACCTGGGGATTTTTAACTTGTCTAGAAATATCGATACACGGAGTGTTTTCGCTTTTCGCCTCCACAAGAAAAGTAGCCACTACGGCAAGGATCGAATGCGCCTCTCGGCGGTTTTTCTAGCAAAAAACGTGCAATTGATCGATCGATGGATCGATCGATGGATTGATTGATTGTGATTGATTGATTGATTGATTGATTGATTGATTGATTGATTGATTGATTGATTGATTGATTGATTGATTGATTGATTGATATTGATTGATTGATTGATTGGCGCGCCGAATATACTCATGGGATATGTGGCTCATCGTAGTTGGGGCTCTGGAATAAATTTGACAACTTAGGGATATTAATCGTGGACGCGTTATCTAGACAAACGGGCGCCTATGCTTTTCAATTGCAATTTTATGCATGATTGCTAACCAATTTATTGTGAGAGCATTCCGTGTAGAGTGTTTATGACTTAGTGTTCATTGTGGGTACATGGTAGCTCAAAATATCCCTGTTCCTCCAAGCACCTTTCGCTTGTGTTGTTGGTGTACATGACAAAACATTTTCCGAATAAACTGCCGTAGCGACAACGTTTTAACTTTATGCAGAATCACCCAAAACATTTTTTTACAACAGGGAAAAATGGTGTTGGGGGAATTCGGTCAAGACAACCACAGCGAGACACTAGGAGGTTTGGCATGCAATGGTAAAAATTATCCATTAGCTCTATGCGAATACGACTGCGGTTAAACCAGTAGCTGCTCGAGGCTCACCATTGAAACACTTTGTTGAAAGAAAATATATTTTGAATGCCTAATTTTTTGTTAATGAGGACACATCTAGTTACTAGAAAAAGTCAGAACTCACCCGAAGGCCATCAATGGGCTCTCTATGTGCTGGCAGGTTGGGCATAGCCATAGCCAGTACCAAGGCAAAGAGAGTGCAGACACCGAACCTGAGCCAATGCATCGTGGAGACCTACAAAACCGTCAGCAGCGTCTACGGTGTCACGGTTAGAACAAGCGGTAAGCGGTGGTCGGCGTCTTCGTACAGAGCTTTCCCCCTCCCGTAAAGCGGAGGAGGGAAACCTGTACCGGGACCAAGAGTAGAAAACTGTAATGTTATTTTTATTTCCTAACAAGAAGTAGGAAAGACAGAAGCGCTAGTACCCAGCTGCCCAATCGCAGTGCCAGTCTAAACCATGTCCGATAAGAATATTTCTTTTCTTTGCGCTCGCACGCAGGCACATAGGCGTTTGTTGGTAACAAATACAAAACCTGTTTAAAGCGAAATTCCACAGTTTCTCTGTTAAAACCATTTGATATCGGTTAAAGGCGAAGGACGAGTTCTTGAACCTCACTTCAGCAACGAGACAAGACTTGCGCGCCATTACCATTTCAAACTAGCTTTCTTATCGCTTCCCACTCAAGGCGCAATGGGCCGTTTTGCTTTCTGTGTGCAGATTACGCCGAGAGTTCAGCGCTCCGTAGACAGTACGGGCCAGGCTTTCAAGACATTGTGTGTTTATTTGCTTGCTTGTTTGCTTTCCTTTATGGCGGACGCATTTAACTTTTTTTCGTACATCCTGACGAATGGAGCCAGTGGCCCTATCACGTCTCCGGACTCGGCGGCTCAATGAGGGATGTGCAGTGCTTTAGGCAGCCGGGTAGGAGGACCGGTTACAGATAGCCGCCGTCGCATCGTTGTCTCCCTCGGCCAAATTCCTAAACGTTTCTTTTCGTTCCACGAACACTATAACTCCGCTTTCGGAGCACTTCATGCCGTTTGAGATTTCTTTGCGGCTGTGCCTGGGAATATGCATTACTCATTTTTAAAGCCCTGGGCTCTTCTAGAAACAGCAAAATTGGATCACTGGCTAGGTTGTTTTCCCATCAAAGCATTTAGGATTGTGTATGCGGTAGGCACAGCCATTTGAACAAGAATTCGGCGCAGGAGAAATGAACTGGCACTATCCAGGGCATGCAATCTGGCGTGCCTCTTCAGCGGGGCTGGATCTTCATGACCTGTTACGTTGAACATTTTCTGGAAGATTTTAAGAGAGAACTTACCTTTACGCCGGGCTGGCGCGCTTTGTTGTTAACTTTGAAACATTCAGGGTGTGAATTATAACAAACGTATTAGTCGAGCCGCGTGCCCCTTCTGCGCGGATATCCTTCACGGACAGTGCCAGGAAAATCTGCGATGGTAAACTGAAGCTGACAAAGGAAATTAAAGCGATTATTCTTGCTTCAGCATCACAAAATGAACATATTGTACAATGATGTCTGTATTCAAACACCACTCAGGTTGTGCAGACCGGCTCGTTCGTAGCACCGACTTCGTTTCGTTATTTATAGGATAGTAAATCACTCGTTGCTCCGCAAAAGCACTCATCCGGAACGAAACGCTGTCTTCGAAATGCAATGTTCACCAGCACTTATTTACAACTTCCAAGTTGCGCACTAATAACACCTAGTTCGGTCCTGCATTCTCTTCAGGAAGGAGAGAGAGTGAAAGTAAATTCTATCAATCACTCTGGGTAAACGAAAAGCAAAAATGACGATGCAAAAAAGCTAGTACGGGGTTTATGCTTAGTTTTCTAAGAATGCCACGGCGAAAGCCTACCGTGATCCCCTGTCGAACCGCTTTTGACGTTTCGGTTTAATTATGCTCATTCCCGTAACAACTCGACGAGTACCTTGTACAGCCTCCTCTGCACTCCGTGCTACTCGCTTGCTGACGCCAGGAACCTCCTGTCTGCCCCCATCAATTCACCTCTACGGGCGTCTCGTACTGCACTTGAAGAGGCATCCCATCATCCTCCAGCACTGCTGTTTTCCTTTTCCGGCGTGGACTCTACGGCTCGCGGTAGGATTTGTTTTACCTGACGATTCTCTGTGATCACAACGCGCGCGTTCAAGACAGCGATTCACGCTTTCACCTTTTAGCATTTAACGAAAGCGTTTTTGTCTTCTAACAATCGCGCAGGGCATTGCAATTTTCTTTTGCTATGTTTGGATTACAATTGGGAATGACAGGCGTGGAGAACGATGTTTATTATGGCGCCTGGAAAAACGGACTTTGTAATGACCTTTCGCTCTCGTGCTATCCCGTGGCGTGCCTAAAGTGAGCGTTGAAGATATGCCGAAAGCTGTCCAAAATAGTTGCGTTTGCTTCTTTTGCTTTTTCGTTTTTTTGTGGCCCAAACATGGTGGTATTTTTGCTCATTTTGTACTGCTTTGAAAGAACCGCATTATCAATCTATATATAACAGACCCATCCCTTACCCTTGAAAGCGCGGGCATTTATCAACGCACAGATGCTTCATGATCACTATAAAAAGAGCCACTGCACTGTCTTGTAAATGCGTACGTGCTACCATTGCACAGTCTACAACCGCTTCGTTTATTGTAGGTGTAATTCAGACGGCAATTTAAGGATTTCACGGCACCAGTAGCAGATGCTGTTGTTTCTCTTGAACTTTGTGCGCTACAAAGGCATTGACCGCCGAAAGTGAATAAGCACAAATCAAAGTCCTCTCCCTCTTCCTCGTCCTTTTTCTCTCGCTTTTCTTTCCCCACAAAGACCAGCGGGTAACCCTAGACGAAATAAAGCTCGATTATGGTATTCATGTGCCACACAGAAAAATAACACTATCTGAATTATGGAACGCAATTAAGATACTTCACCGCACTCAATGATATTGTCACCGCTTCCCAGACGCAGCTAATTCTAAACAGCACCCATTTCAGCAGTCGAGTACACTTATAACGATACCGTTTATAACAATATATCGGATATAACGATAAAAGCTACCCAGGCAGTACAGGACTGCTCGGCCTAACTCAAGCCGGTGTACTTTGGCCGGTGATTTTCTGTCCGGCCTTTTTCCGGCAACCATGTTCTGCACGTGTCCACATGTGGGCCTTTTGGGCTGTATACGGCCGTACTCCCATCGCTGTCCAACGGCCAGTGTCCGTTGGCCAGTCGACAGTCTTACGATCATACGGCCAGATTCCAGCCGTAGGGCTACGCCCATCCCAAAGCCACCGGTGTGCGGCCGAAGTACGGCCACCGGAAGACAGCCGAGATGCGGTCGTCGGACTCCAGCCGGACTAAAGCTGCCGGAAATTAGGCTGTGCTACGTGCATCGGAGTTCAGCCACAGTACGTTAACTGTGCTGGGGCTGGTGGACGACCACTGCATGCAGCGCAAGCAGATGACCCAGTGGCGCTGTGCAGCAGCACAAACCCACCATTTTGGTTCCACTGCACCCACATCAAAGTGAGCCCACGCGCACCCATCAGCCGTCCAGCCTTCCGCGCAGCCTTGCTTAATTATAAGCGTCAATTAACACCAAAATGAATTTATTAAACAGTGTTCACAAATGGTCGTTCCTTTAACTGCTGTGCCTCTTTAGCTGTCGGATACAGAAAACATTCGTTTTTTTTGCAGAGCTGGAATACATGTATTGTCCAGGTCCTGATATCTTCTGTGGGGCGGCTTACCTATAACAAACAAGGAAGGAGGAGGTGGGAGATTGCGGAAGGCACATACTTTAGTGGGTTGAATTTCACAAAGATGACAGTGCGGCTTTTAGGCAATACCTTCTAAGACAATTTTCCTGAACACTTCCATGCTCTGACTAAATCAACTATTTTTACAACAGCTGGTTGACCAATTTTGTTCTACATAAACGCGGCGCGAATGCCTTTACGAAGCGTTTTGGTACTCCGCAAAACACTCAGCAGCATTCAATATAATTTCCTTCACACAAAAAGTATGTCCAGTATTTCCCCATTTTTCCTCCAAAGAAATTTTCTACTCGATAAACTTTTCTGATGATCTTTCACAGGGCTAATCCTGGGAGAGATCAAAGAAGTGCTTTCATTTTGAATCTATTTTTATGTTGTTTTCATGAATTACGTGCACACCACTTAATAGTACAAAACAACCTAATTTGCCTCTAAAGTCGTACTAAATTCAAAAAATTGTAGGCGCGTTGAGAATGACGCCCTGCTTCAGGGGGCAGCAGTTGTTTCGCTCTGTGTTCACGCAAGGAAAGGCATAAGGCTAGAGGTTCATGATTTGTTTCAAACCAATAACATATCAATGGTTGTATTCATACAGCAAACCTTGCATACTGCAACGAATAAAAGAATAAATATTTCATTGCTCACGCTTGAATGCGTAAGGTTCTCAACCCGTCCGAGGTGAACTGGCAGCTCCGCATGATTATTTATTTATTTATTTATTTTTATTTGATACCTTTTTGCCTTTGAACGCGTTAAAGCAGGGAGATACATGACATTAAGCATCAAATATGAGCCCAAGTAACAAAATAATTCTACAAAGAGCGGTCAAAATCGTTATTATTTTCAGTGGATACAATGATATGTGGAATATATTTACACTCTCGCATTATCTATGATAAACCGAACCGCGCAAGGTGTCACCTTTAAAGGAATGTTAATAATTTGCTTTAAACTAGCGGGACCAGTTTGGGATACGTAGAATGGGGCTTGGGTATACTTCTCCCCTTCCATTCCAGTTTTCGAAGGATTGATATTATCAAAAAAAGTCAACCTGAGGATTCGTCTGTGATCTTTCCCGTCTTGCCATTTATATTTACTTTTACATTCCCTCATGCTAAGCTGCAAGTGCCAAATACCTAACGCGAATCGCACTGCCTATTCTGTATGTTTTCGAGTGTATCAACCAACTCTTTGGCGTAGGGATCCAAGAAAACACATGCGTACTCCAAAAGGGAGCGCACATGAGTGAAATATGGTTGTTCTTTTAGGTTAGGTGCCGTTCGCTGAAATTTTATCACATAAAGCCAAAAATACGTGCAGCCGTAACTTTTATGTTGTGAACGGGCATATTTACTTCTAACCACCCGTTAAATAAACTCCTGGTTACGCATATTCCCCATTCGTTCTTAAAGCAGTGTAATTTATGGTATGCGCAATAAATTGGAAGGAAGGTTTTCTTGTAAAGGTGGTGTTAACACACTTTTTATAATTCAACGACTTTTCTGAATCAGCACACCAGGATGTCATTAAATTTGAATCATGCTGCAGGTATTCGGAAACACGTTTATTCACTAGTGTCCTGTAAACTACACAGTCATTCGCGAACATTTGGAGCAAAAATTTTAGGAACTAGTAAAAACATTTATATAAAAGAAACAAACGAGGGCCCGCAACTGAGCATTGAGGAATTCTTGAGGGCGCGGGAACATATCCGGATGAACAACCATTGAAAGCGACCGACTGCTGACTTAGAGAGATATATTCGGCTGTCTATGCAATAACTTGTTCATTCAGTTTAGTGCCCGCAATGTACTATGTCGCGAAATTCATGTCCCTCCTTGACGGGTTTTCTTGCCGTTCGCCGAGAGGAGCCGTACTGCGAAGCGAAGGAATGTTCTCGCCGCCATTGTCGCACCCGGGTCGGCTGGCCACGTGTTTCGGGGAGAGAGGCGGGCGAGAGTGCCGCGGCCTACTGAAGGCTGCGCCCCGGGAATTCTCGGAAGACGCGCGGCCCGGTGGACGGTGTGCGTGGTGCAGCGCGGGGTTTCCGGGGAGAATGGGCTGAGAACTGGTGGTGGCCGGACGTACGGCCGGGACGCGGCGTCGGCCTTGAGGGCTGTGCTGGGGAGGCCGAGCGACGACGGCGGTGAACTTCGGGCCCCCGAAGATTCCTCAAGGAGGCGACAGTGCGCGGCCGGAGTTCACCCAAATTGCGTCGCTGATCAGCGGCGCCCCACCACAGACGACCGACAGCCTCCGTCACCCCGGCGAGACCATCAGCCGGACCGCAGCTAAGATGTTCTCCCCTTCTCCACCTTTCCTCGGACTCTTCCTATTCATCTTCTGTGTTGTATTTCCCTATGCGGACTGCACGGGCTTCTTATCCGCCTCCTTCAGTGCACCACGCGGTATGTGTTTCTAGCGGGCCTATTGTTAGTGGTTGGGGGAAGCCTCCAACCCCGCCTATTGTATACTCTACTGTCCCCTTCATTTACTGTCGTCTTCTCCTCGGGCTCGTAACGGCGTGTACCTTTTCTTTCATTGTAATTAATGTACTTCGTGTCGGTGTCTAGGCAGCTCTGACCCCAACGGGGTGTCAACTGCAGTGTGTATTAACTCGTCAAACCTCCTGTCTGTCTGTTTCGAATTTCCTGTGAATGTGAAGTAAATGCCCGTTGTTTTGAAACTGTTTTCCCGTGCCCCGTCTCGTGCCTCACGCCAGCGGCCAATCAGGCGTGGACCTATCGCCGGTTAGCAGGTCCGAACCACATTCTCGAATCCGCGCGTAAGGGGGAGTTGTTTGTCGCTCCTGCCGTCCGAGACATCGGCCACCAAATTATTACCTCGCTCAATTCAGTGACAAACGGGCGTCCACGGCGGGACGGCTAACCACGATTGGCCCAGGGCGTGAGGCATAGGTTGGCACAGAATAAGTGTTCTTTCTGCGGCAGGCAGAATGAGATTTGGAGCGTCTAGTCGCTCTTTGTAAAGATGCGCATCGAAGGGAGCGCTCTTCAGGATTTTTTTTTTAGAGAAGAGAGAGGGAAGAGCGCGAGGGCGCGAACGGGAAGACGAGAGAGAGAGAGAGGGAGCGCGAATCGCTGGAGTGGGAGATCGCGGTACACGGTAAGGATCGGCCGGCACGAAATATGGTAGAGAAAGAGAGAAGAGATGGAATTCCCGCGCTCGAGGAGCGAGACTGGTGGTAACGGGAGCGCTCTTTCGATGGATTGAAGCGGCTTCTTTCCGGGGCACCTGTTTTATGGAATTCCTGAGCTCGAGGAGCGAGACTGCTGGTATCGGGGATAACGGAAGCGCTCTTTCGATGGACTGAGGCGGCTTCTTTCCGGGGCACCTGTTTTACAGGTTGCCGGCTCCGACCAATCCTTGGTGCTTTGCACAGATGCCTCCAACAAGTGGAGGCGGGGTGATGTTACTGCAGTGAAAAGTAGCCGCGTTCCACCCGCGAGAATCTACGAATCGGAAGTTGTTTCCGAGGGAACGGGCGTAGTCGGCAATAGAGGAGTGTCGCCTCCGGGCACGGAAATGATGATGATGATGATTGTTTAAGTTTAATGGCACAAGGCCGACATGGGCAAAGAGCGCCAAATACAAAGTTATTTGATAAGGAGGGAAATCGGATAAAGTCAGTTAAATACTATGAGCACGTCTGGTGTAAAGGGCCAGGGTGAAGAACGTGAGTGGTTAAAAGATAAATACGGTGGCTGGTGTATAGGACCAGGGGTAAAACTATGGGTGATAAGAGATGAGTTGTAAGAAATGAACTTCAGATAGGAACCTTAAGGTTCGCTTAACAGAGAACATGGCTTCATCTCCTAAGAAGTATGACGGGTGTGGTGGAATATGTCGTGTGTGTAGTTGTGGGAAGTGTTTTCGTCGTGTAATGTCGAGTGCCTTACATTGTATGAGGATGTGGATCACGGATAGGGCCTCTCCGCACCTGCTGCACAGAGGTCTTGGAGACCCCGTGAGAAGGTGCGAGTGCGTTGCATGAGTGTGCCCTATCCGTAATCTAGCCAAGGCGACTTCAGTGTATCTATTACGTGTGTCGGTGGTGTATGGTCCCAAGTGTGGTTTTATTACGTGTAACTTGTTGTCTGTTTGTTCACTCCAGTGTGTTTGCCATGTTTTGCGAAGTTGTTGTCTGATGTGTGGTTTCACGTCGGTGTAGGGTAATGTGGTTATGTCTACTGTATTCGAGAGTGTAGCAGCAGCAGCCATTCGGTCCGCTGCTTCATTCCCGGCTATACCACAGTGGCCAGGGACCCAGCAAAGAACCAGTTCAAACTTGCATACATGCACAGACATAATACCCTTGACGATCAGATTGACAACGTGGTTTTTCGAAGGCTTTGTTGAGGACAGTGCCCGCACAACACTGAGGGAATCTGTATAGATAATGGATTGTGGGATGTGGCTTTGAAGTATATGATTGACAACAAGAAGTACACCGTAAGCCTCTGCCGTAAATATACTAGTATGACTATTCAGAGTTTTGGTGACACTAAGGCCGGGCCCATGCGCCGCGCAGGACACAGAGGTGGAAGTCTTAGAGGCATCCGTATAAAATTCAGAGCACTCATACTTCTGCTGCAAATACAAGAAATGCTGCAGAATTGCACATGTGGGAGCTCGGTTTTTATCTACATGTGTGAATGATGTGTCGCATGAGACAGGGCGGAGATGCCATGGTGCTATGAAATCTGTTACAGAACTTTGGATGGTATCTAAAAAGGAGACAGCAAGCTCTGACGCTTCCTCTCTAACTCTGTAAGAGAAGGGCGCAGAGAAAGATGGTCGATTTAAAAGGAGTTCAGTCATGGAGGTATCATGAAAAACTGATTTAAAAGGATGGTGAGGCATGGATGAAATTTTAAAAGCATAAAGGAGGTCTGTGTATGCTCGCTGACGTTGTAGGTTCCATTTGTTGCACTCTACATACAGGCTTTCGACTGGACTAGTCCGAAAGGCACCACAGGACAAGCGGAGCCCTAGATGAAGCACAGGGTCCAGCATTCTGAGGGATGTTTTAGTGGCTGACCCATAGACAACGCTGCCATAGTCCAATCGTGAGCCTATCAAGCTGGTAAAAACACGCAACAGAAGCTGTTTGTCAGCACCAAAAGAGATGTGCGAGAGAACCTTCAGGATATTCATTGTTTTTAAGCATTTATGTTTTAGTTGTTTTATGTGGGGGATGAATGTGAGCTTTCCGTCAAAGATTATACCTAAAAACTTGTGTTCCTTTTTGACAGGAATCGAGACACCGTGGAGTTGAATGTCTGGATCCGGCTGGATGCCACGCCTCTTGGAAAACAAGACACAAGTGCACTTCCCTGGATTAAATTTAAAACCGTTGCTGTCTGCCCAACCAGCTAGCTTGTTAACACCAAGCTGGACTTGGCGCTCGCAGACAGACAGGTTACAAGACTTAAAGGATAATTGTACGTCGTCTACATAAATTGAGCAGGAAATCGACGGTGGCAATGCCTTCCTCAGGGAATTCATTTTCACAATAAAAAGGGTGCAACTTAAAACTCCACCTTGTGGCACTCCATTTTCCTGCACATGCACCCTAGAGAGTGCAGTTCCAAGTCGCAAGCGAAACGTCCTTTCGGACATGTAACTGGAAAGCGTGTTTATCATGTTACCCGACATGCCAAAGGACTTCAAGTCGCTAAGGATGCCGTACCGCCAAGCAGTATCGTACGCCTTTTCAAGATCAAAGAAGACTGTCATACAGTACTGCTTGTGGAGGAAAGCATCTTTGATATAAGACTCTAATGCAACGAGTTGATCGTTGGTAGATCGCCCCGCCCTGAAGCCCGCCTGGCAGCTCTCGAGAAGACCATTGTACTCTAAGAAGTACACAAGTCTCCTGTTTATCATCTTCTCGAAGAGCTTACACAGGCAGCTTGTCAGGGCAATGGGGCGATAACTGGCAGGAGAGGAAGGGTCCTTCCCTTCCTTTAGGAAAGCCACTACTATGGCCTCCCTCCAAGAGCGTGGAATGTGCCCCGAAAGCCATATTTTATTGTATAGGTGTAAGAGTGTTTCAAGAGTGTCTGGGTGTAGGTATGTATCATGGTGTATGTAATCTTATCTGCGCCTGGAGCTGAAGGTTTGCACGAGCTCAGGGCAGCCCTCAACTCATAGAGAGTGAATTCAGAGTTGTAGGAAGTTTTTGATCTGTCTTTGTCATGTAAGGGCTTTTTTCTGCAGATGTTTTGTGTTTCATAAAAGTGTTCGTGTAGTGTGCTGAACTGGACACGTGTTCGAAGTGTTGTGCAAGCGTGTTAGCCTGGTCTTCAAGTGTGTCCCCTGTTGTGCTAACCAGGGGCAGGCTGTGTGTCTGTTGTCCTTTGAGCTTGCGTATACGTGTCCAGACTTTGTGTGTGTCTGTGTATGAATTAATGGATGTCAAGAAGGTGTGCCAACTCTCTCGTTTCGCCTCACGGCGCACACGTTTTCCTAACGCCTTGGCCCGTTTGAACAAAATGAGGTTACCCGACGTGGGGTACCGACGAAGTATACCCCACGCCTTGTTCTGGGCCTCTCGCGCCCGCCTGCAGTCCTCATTCCACCACGGCCTCCGCTGGTTGCGCGGGGCACCAGAGGCGTGGGGAATGGACTTTTCGGCGGCGTCGAGGATGTGCGCCGTGAGGAGTTGGGTGGCTTCTTCAACGTGTAGGTGTCCCATGGATGTGTGGTGTAGCTTCGATGTCTCTGTAAATGTGTTCCAGTTAGCTCGTGCTTCATTGAACCTATTATGGGAAGAAGAACTGCTTGGGCCGTTACCTATATATGTTAGTGAAGTGGGGAAGTGGTCACTGCCATATGGGTCAGTGCCCACTCCCCACTCAAGACATGGAAAGAGAATTGCCGAACCAATAGCCAAGTCAAGATTTGAGTATGTATTGTGTCCTATGTTATGGTATGTAGGCTGTTTATTGTTGAAAAGGCATGCTCCAGAAGATGTAAGGAATTTCTCTATCAGGCGACCTCGGGCATCCGTTCTGGAAGAGCCCCAAAGAGAGTTGTGAGCATTAAGGTCGCCTGTAAGTATGTATGGTTCGGGCAGCTGGTCAACCAGCGCCTCGAAGTCGGAGCTCGTAAGTGCAACATCAGGAGGAATGTATATGGAGCATACCGTTATCAATCTATTAAATATTATTGTGCGGACGGCTACAGCCTCGAGGACGGTGTTCAAGGTGACAGGGTGGCATGCTAAGGATTTGCGGGTGATTATGGCAACACCGCCAGAAGAGTGTGTGCAGCCATCCCTGTCTTTCCTGTATACCATGTAACTATTCAAGAAATTTGTGTGTTTGGAATTCAGATGTGTTTCCTGGACACACATTATACTTGGCTGATTGGCATGCAGAATCTCATAAACGTCGTCAAGATTATTCAGAAGGCCTCTGCAGTTCCATTGAACTATGTTTTCTCTTCCCATTATTATGTGTTCAGAGCTTCTGGAGTGTGACTGTTTATGTAGGGTCTTTCGGGGCTTGGACTCTTGGGAGGGGTTTTCTGACCTTCTCTACTGACCTGGACGTCGCAGCCCGTTCCTTCCGCTGCGATGAGAGCCGGAAGGGCTCGACGTCCATGTCGTCATCTGAAGGCAAGGGGGTGCCCAGCGGACTGGGCCCCCTTGACATGGTACCCTTTCGGGTGTTCTTTGCCTGCGCTGCCAGTGCCGAAGGCGTGGGGAGCACCCCAGATGGCACAGGCAGTGAGGAGGGGGAGGAGGTCGCTGCGACTGCCTCGGTCTCCATCTCGTCCGGGCCCTCGCGTGTGCTTGGGGCCGGTGGAGAGGGGGGAAACGGTGGGTGCAGCAGCATCCCCACCGGACGTGGATGCCACCACAGCCGCTGCTGGCTCAGCGAGCGGTGCGGAGGCGGGTTGGGCTGCCAGAGGCAACCCAGGGGGGGGCGGGGGCGGGACCAAGTCCGACTCGCGGTACTGGGTCCCCGCCGAAACCAGACGCCGCTCCGCCCCCCGGCGAGCTGCGTCGGCGTACCTCCCCAGGGGGAAAGAGGCGAACCTCTTCCGCGCCTCTGGGAAGGTGATGTTTTCAGTGACTTTGATGTTGATTATTTTCTTCTCTAATTGAAACTTTTCACATTTTCTGGAGTACGCCGCGTGTGGGCCCTGACAGTTTACGCAAAGAAATTGTTGAACGTTACAGTTGTCGGACGGGTGGTCGTGCTGGGCGCATTTTGCGCAGGTAAGTCGGCCGCGACAGGAGTTTGTGCCGTGCCCGAACCGTTGGCACTTGAAACAGCGCCGCGGGTTCGGGATGTACGGCCGGACTGAACATCGGATGTAACCAGCGTTGATGTATTCTGGAAGGATGGACTTGTCGAAGGTTAGGATGAGGTGCTTTGTCGGTATTTGTTTATCGTCTCTGCGGATGGTTATGCGCCTGACCGCTGTTACGCCCTGACTACGAAGGCCCTCCAGCAGGTCAGCTTCAGATTCATTTAGTAGGTCATACTCAGAAATCACGCCCTGGGAGCTGTTTAGGCTGCGGTGGGGCGTGACTCGGATTGGCAGATCGGCGATGCTGGTATGTGCAAGAAGTTTATTGGCCTGGTCCTGGCTACTGATCTCAACAAGAATTTCACCGGTTCGATGTTTTTTGGCCTTATACGACCCTCCAACAATACTGTCAAGAAACTTTGAAATGAGAAATACCGACTGTGAAGCAAGAGGTTTTGATTGGTCTACAGATTCCATCACGATGAAGCGAGGATAGTTATTCGGTTTCGGAGGCGTCAAGTCAGGAAGAGGTGGAAAAACTTCGGTGCGGCCCCTTTTCGGGGGCCGATCACGTCTGGGGGGGGGTTTTGAAAATGCCATATAGCATAGTATAAAAGCAGGGAGACGGGGGTACTTTCTTCTTTGACCTTACCCTGGTAGCCAAAGAGGTCCCGGAGCTCCCTGCCTGGTAGACAGACAGGAAGCCCATCCGCCGGAGCTTGACCTGGGCTCCGACGGCCACCGTTCGTGGTTTCTAACCCTCCACCTATAAACACATCGCCACGGTTGGATCCAGCTTATGTTTGGGGGCTCGGGGTCCGCGGTATCGCCAGTACCGTCACCAAGATTGCTCAAGGTGCCCCGTGCGGGGGGGCACGGAAATTCTTCAGCTCTTACATGTACGGGAGGACTTATTCAAATATGAGATGTGTTTGGCTGTATCACCGTGAAGCTATAAGTGGGTGTATGGTTCAGCGTGCCCCGTGCACCCTCATGTGGTCTAGTTCTTGTCAGTTTTCTGGTAGTACTTTGGAGTTCTTTTTGTTATGTCTTCAGTACGCATACTTATGGGTAGGTATTGATGTATGAATAGTGTGTGTGTTTTTTTTTTCAACTTAATGTTGTTATGTAGGTGTGTGCGAATATTTGTATTTTTGGTGCACCGTTTCTTGGTATTGTATGCATGTGTTGTACTTCTGAGGGTCGCGCCTTTTTGTCTAGGCCGGGTACTTGGTGTGATGATTTTTTTGTGTGTGTGTGTGTACCAGAATTTCGCTTTGTATATTTGGAATGTTAATAGGGATAACATTCTTGATGGGGGGGCGGTGTCGCGAAATTCATGTCCCTCCTTGACGGGTTTTCTTGCCGTTCGCCGAGAGGAGCCGTACCGCGAAGCGAAGGAATGTTCTCGCCGCCATTGTCGCACCCGGGTCGGCTGGCCATGTGTTTCGGGGAGAGAGGCGGGCGAGAGTGCCGCGGCCTACTGAAGGCTGCGCCCCGGGAATTCTCGGAAGACGCGCGGCCCGGTGGACTGTGTGCGTGGTGCAGCGCGGGGTTTCCGGGGAGAATGGGCTGAGAACTGGTGGTGGCCGGACGTACGGCCGGGACGCGGCGTCGGCCTTGAGGGCTGTGCTGGGGAGGCCGAGCGACGACGGCGGTGAACTTCGGGCCCCCGAAGATTCCTCAAGGAGGCGACAGTGCGCGGCCGGAGTTCACCCAAATTGCGTCGCTGATCAGCGGCGCCCCACCACAGACGACCGACAGCCTCCGTCACCCCGGCGAGACCATCAGCCGGACCGCAGCTAAGATGTTCTCCCCTTCTCCACCTTTCCTCGGACACTTCCTTTTCATCTTCTGTGTTGTATTTCCCTATGCGGACTGCACGGGCTTCTTATCCGCCTCCTTCAGTGCACCACGCGGTATGTGTTTCTAGCGGGCCTATTGTTAGTAGTTGGGGGAAGCCTCCAACCCCGCCTATTGTATACTCTACTGTCCCCTTCATTTACTGTCGTCTTCTCCTCGGGCTCGTAACGGCGTGTACCTTTTCTTTCATTGTAATGAATGTACTTCGTGTCGGTGTCTAGGCAGCTCTGACCCCAACGGGGTGTCAACTGCAGTGTGTATTAACTCGTCAAACCTCCTGTCTGTCTGTTTCGAATTTCCTGTGAATGTGAAGTAAATGCCCGTTGTTTTGAAACTGTTTTCCCGTGCCCCGTCTCGTGCCTCACGCCAGCGGCCAATCAGGCGTGGACCTATCGCCGGTTAGCAGGTCCGAACCACATTCTCGAATCCGCGCGTAAGAGGGAGTTGTTTGTCGCTCCTCCCGTCCGAGACATCGGCCACTAAATTATTACCTCGCTCAATTCTGTGACATACTAACAAGAAGGTGATATGGAACACCTCCACATGCTTTTTGTGCCGTACAAGAAAATACACTCAAGTACTTTAGCTTACCTATTGCTAGAGACAAACCGTACGTGAACTCAACATGCTGCGTTGAGCAAGAAAAATCTCACGAAATCCGTGTTTGCTAGGATGCTGGCGATTAAGTTTAACCAGGTGAGTCATACCCCAAGTGTAGCTAAGTTCACCTTCAAACACCGCAAATAAATTAACATCCAGGCTGCGTCATTCACAAGGCTTTGTTGTTATGACAAATTTAAAATAACACTTGTTTCTATATAGGCAGTCATAAAATCTCATGAAGTAAATAGTGCAGGGCAAGAAGTTGAGCCTACCAATGCAGGAGCTTAGCCTCTTCTACGTTTATCCCCAACAAAGTAGTGCAACATTGTTTATTGTAGTATTATTGTCAGAAGAATAGCCGAAAACGTGCGCTTTTGCGCGCCCTTGCCTTTTTTTGGTGGGGTGTCCTTGAGATGGCACCGATTGAGCTCCTGCATGGTGGCCGCTTGCTCGACGCCTTTAAGGCCAGTTATTTTCGGTGAAACACCGCCATCTCTGGTCGGATATGTCTTCCGGGTCGATGTCTTCAATGGCCTCCATTTCTTGGGGGGGCGAATAGCCTCGAGCTGATACGTCGCTATGACTGGCGAGGCTTAGCTCACCCGTCGTTTTGGCACAGTCCTCTTGTGGCCATAAATGGCATTCCGATGGCTTAAAAGGTTACCTGGTAATGTCCAGTGAGTCCTTGCACCGTATCCGTTCCCATAGAACACGCATTACTGTTTGACAAACGAAGTTAGTTCATATAAAACGTAGAAACACCTGGCGGATAAAAAACGCGTCTCCGTCATTCGGCGCCCTAATGGCTCTTTTTTCACCCAGAGAAAAACCGGTCCTACACAGGCGGGTCTTCTTCCAAACACGTCTGTGCATGAATTCGTGGCGCCAAGACGCGTGCCGTGGTTCGGCTGTACGCCGCGTACCGAAAGAATGACATATAACCTGAGACCTTACGTAGGCTGGCCTCCTCTTGAACACCGGTTGTCAAATATTCTGCGGCCATTCGCGTGCCGTAATTCGGCCGAGCTTGCCGTAATTCGGCCGCAAGTCGGCCGATCTCCTTTATAACACCGGTTGCCCAAAGAAAACAAATATTCTGGCGCCGGAGGCGCGGTTCACCGTTGAAAAAGCGAATGCGCGGCAGCCGCGTTCCGGCCAGTCTCCTTTTGAACACCAACTGGCACAAGAACACGGTTATTCTGAGGTCGGTCGCTTCCCGTGTTCGGCTGAACACCGCTTCACGAAGCAAAAGTGATGTCCTAAAGCCACACTTCGGCCGTTTTCTTTCTCAACATCGGCAGCCGAAAGGGAACTGAATATTTGGCAACTGGGTAACTGCCGTTGTGCGTCTGAACACGGGCGGCCGGAGAAATGCCGAAGCGCTGTTCGCCTAATGTTGAGCGTTCATCGTATGATCGGTGGCTGCCAGAACATCGATGCTGGCCGGACATGCCAGAAAGCGGCCATCGACGGGCCGGTCTTGTGAAACATATTCTGTGCCGCCTTGGTACGCACCGTTAACTTTTGTATTCTTTCTATGGTAAAATAAACCGCTTATAACAATGCTCCAGTAACACGATATCGGCTATAACGATTGATCCGGTTAAATTGTGCACCCAAAGTGCAACAGTGATGACTCTAACGACGCGGTTGCGCAGCCTACTCATATATTGTCTCCGTAGAAGACCCAATGCTTGACACAGTCCCTCGGGGACTTTGTTTCCGACAAGGACATTCTGTACAGCTAGGTGAAGCACCTATAGATGCTCTAGCAAAAGATAATTTCACCTTCCTTATTGTATTCACTTTATTGCCATTGTTCGCTAGAACGTATTATTTCAAAGCATACTCTCTCGTTATGAACAGACCCTGCACAAGGTATCAACACTTTCTGCTCGCACAGCCACTTTCAAGTCATCTCCGCCAGAAAGACATACGGCCACAACAGAGGACTCACCGTTATTTGACTGTTCTTTGCTTCGACCTTCATTAAATTCAGTGCTTTATAGTTCTTACTTTCACTGTTTTTGAAGGGGGTATTCTTTCTTCAGTCGCGTAAAGATGAACATGTTTGTCTGTCGGTCTCACTATTTTCAGTGTGTTTCTTGATTCAGCAGTCCCAAACGGAAGTTGATTGATTGTACGGTTTAACTCGCCGACGCCACGCCGGCGATGAGGCGAGCTCCGCTTTAATTTTGAGCACCTGGGGATATTTAACGTACGCTGAAATCTCGTTCACACGGGCGTTCTTGCTTTTCGCCTCCAGCAGAAAAGTGACCGCCGCCCCGGGAATCGAACCCGGGTACTCGTGCTCAGCGGCTCAACGGCTTAGCCAATGAGCAACCACGGCGGGCGCGAACGAAAGTTAAACTAACTCTTAATTTTCATTTCTGAAATACTCAATATGGTAACATAGTTCAAGTTGTCGACGTTGTTGAGGAAAGCGAAACCTAAAGGCTGATTTCAGGCACGAAATCGATATATACAACTGGCAATAGCAGTGCTCTTTTAATTAAAAGTTATTGTGCGCGCAACTTCCGCTATACCACATTCACGCAATGCGTTTGAAAGCAAAGTTTTGAGCCTAAAATACAAACGTGTCAACCCCCGTCGAGCGGAGCCCACGAGGCGGCAATCTAATGCAAAGAGGAACGAAAGGTTCCAATAGACTATTTACAAAGCGGCGCCCTGGGCGCGGCCGTGTTGGCCGGCGTGACGTCATTCGGCATTGCTGGCTTTTTCGGACCTGGTTTTCGCTGTCGTTACGCTGGTGCCCGTACGCATCGGCGAGCGCCGCCGCGGGTTTTTCGGTGAATATGACACTTTTTGTACTGTTGCAACGATGGGCGGCGTGTATCCCAACTGTGTAGGGTTGCCCACGTTCAGAGATTATCAGTCACACGCGTTTGCGCTGTCTTGACTGGCATTCGTCGCCTAGTTTCCTGTCTACTACCGTTTCGTAGACACAAAAGTGGTTGATGCGGCTTTAGTTTTCTACTTTTCTTGTTCGAATTTCTACGTACGCTCTTGGAGTAACAAAATAAGAGCCTACATGCTGTAACATCGTGCAATAAGGCCCAATTCTGCGTGTACTTATTTAATAACGCTCTATAATGCTTTTGTAAAAGCTTTCCCGGCCTACGCTAAAATGGTTGGCAGTGCAGGCACTATATTCTGAATATGACAGGCTGTAGAACAAAATAACCCTGCATGGGTATTGCGGTTGTATATATGCCTGTGCTGCGTTTTATGTTTCTGGTCTGGACGTGTGATCAAAAAGTTGCGGCCCTCAGCCTTATAATTGTCGGGTGGCTGCTCACGCGGTCTTCCTTGCATGCCTCTTTCATTATCAACTGTTGCCTGTACGGTGTGTGCTAATTTGGGGCTATGGAACTGTTGAAACTGGCATATGGCGCTTACGGTGGCCGAAAAAAATGGCATTTATGCGTGGCTAACAACGTTAGTTGCCCTTGCGCGCAAATCTAGAACTAAAGCTGAGCGCCTACAGTGACGTTTAAAAACGCTCTAATCTGGTGATCAAGCTTTCTTTACCACTTACGAATATTTCCTGATCAGGTAAATAAGGCAGCCGATAGGAGCACTTCTGTATTTCTATATTGTGCATTACACAATTAGCTTGGTAATATATGCGGCATCACAATTCTTGATATGTCCTTAGTTGTTATCTTTACCAATGCATTAGAGCTATAGAATTAGAGACAGCTGGGCGAATTGGAAGGGTTTCATATTCAGAATTTAACTGTGCGAAAGACGAATACAAGAAAGGACACGGACATCCGTGTCCTTTCTTGTATCCGTCTTTCGCGCAGTTAAATTTTGAATATGATTAGTGCATTGTTTTTTGTAGATTGACCGCAGCAAGGTGCACCCATTTGCGGCCCAATGACGTGACTGCCATAACCATGTATGCCGCCGATTGGAACACTTCATAGGATTAATTTACTGAGAGTTTAGGTGGCGAACTTCCATTTTGTGCTGCCTCAGTTGTGGCTCTGCATCGGACTACGCTAAAAATGTACCTTTAGAATATACCACTCCATCCGCTTCTGCAGCGAAATGCATCGCTCAAAGATTTCAGTTACTTGTGCCCGCGAGAGTGCCCTTCGTGCCCTTTGAGTGCCCTTTGTAAGGTACGTGATGCCCTCTGAAGGCGCATGCATACTAACAATACGTTCCTAGCGACAGTTGTAGTCCATAACGTGTTTTTTTTCCTATTTTCCCGCACATCGTCTGTTGAACCTGTCGTACCAATCGCGACATACCGGTCCTATGGAGGGAACCTGAATATTTGGTAGCGACGACTGAATCACGCGTGGTGGCGCCGCCCCGGAGACAACAAGTTCTAGTACACTGGTGGCTTTTGCGCGTACGTTCTGTTCCATTTCGTGACAAAAACATGAGCTCCGACTACGTACACAATAATAATTACGACTTTTCTTAATGCATAACCAAATTTTGTAACGACTAAATTCGAGAGCAAGGCCACCTGGCTAAGGCGGGCTTAACTGCTTGCTGTAAACAATCTATAGATGGCTAGGGAGCAGTCAGTAAAGAAGCTATGCTTAAGAGTAACGGCACTGACGCAAGGTAGCAGCCATTTTGGTGCTGTCGCAAGGGTGGCCAGCTTCATGTGCTCTATCGCAGCCGACATTCACGGGGGGAATTGGTCCGGGACTCGCTTGACAACCATGACAGCTGTGTTTACTTTTAGAATATGTAGAGACAGCGCGCCGGTGCGATGGGGACAGGCTCGCTTACGCTAGCGTAGCTTATTTGGTGGCTCTAGGTTACGCTGGAGACACTAATTAAGCTACCCTTTCTAAGTGGCTGTAGGCTGCGCTAGGCAGCTTTCGTTCTTTCATAGCGGGAAGCGATGCATGCGTTTTCCACTTTCCCGCCGTTTGAAACAGCCCAGTAAAGAGCAGCACGGCATCGCTACTTTGTATGGGGGCTTTACGACTCATTCTCAACGTGTCATACAGCCGCACTGCGCTCCCAAAATCACGTCTCATTTAAAAGCGGGCGCACGCCAACACAGAGGCACCAAAATGTCAGTGCCAATGTGTCGTCCGAGGTACACAAATGTCACGTGACGTGGTTCGACCAATGGCCACTTCCGGCGGCATTCAACAATGACAGAAAACAGTGCCGATATTCTCAAACCTGATCTAGTGGCTCTAAGTAGTATTAAGGCCCCTAATTTTAGGAACCTTAGGTAGTATGGGAAAATTAAATTGGACTTGGGCAAAGCGAGATGGGAGGGAAAGATCATGAGAGGTGGGCGGGGAGGGAAGAGAGGCGTTTGCGTTCCGGTGGTGGCAGGAGACTATCGTCTTTCTACATTTGCAGAGCAGTGAGCAGATACCAAGCCCGTTTTGTCAAGAAAAATGGACATACTGCCTTTTTAGGACACTGTTGGACTCCTTACGTGCTCTTCTGCCTTTTTGTGCGTTTTTATTTATGCAAACGTGTGGCCTTTTCGTCTGCCGAAACCCTTTCTTGGAGTTTTGTGTGTATTAACATTCTCTAGCTCACCCAAGTAATTTTCTATAAAAACAAAAGGTGGCAGTTCCCCAGACCGGTAAAGACAGAGAAGCCGCATCTGACATAGCCCCGGCGATCTTGGAATGGCGGCTGCCAAATATTCATCGCCTCATTTGTCATAGTCTGTGCCCTCTGTTATTGCCACCGCGTAACAATACACAGTTTTAGCATTCCGTTCATTCTGTTTGTTCCGTCCTTACCCTGCTGACAGGGACCCGTCTGGGCACTTGCGCATTCGTTCCGGTAGGGTCGATTATTACGACGGGCCGGCCTTCTTTATGCCGCGCATTTGTTACGGTGGGGTGTGTCCTCGTCGCCTTGCCGGCGTGCGCAGGCGCTGTCGGGTACCGGTTCTGGCGATACGCACAGAACGGACGGAGAAAACGTGATGCTAAAAATTTCTGATATCTTGTCGAGCCGCTACAGAGATACACAACTAAAAACGTGTTTTTGACAGCCGAGCTGTTTAATCAAAAGCGTGAGCTACAATGGCCGGAGGTTGAGCAGTTTCGCGTAGCTCCTGGAGAGCCGTGCCGCGCATGCGCGAGGAGCAGTGACGTCACACGGCGCACAGAACGTTGCTCGCTGACCTGCGTCTCTAACACACACCCCGCGCCCAGCGTCTTCGCCGACCTCTGTTCCGCACGTAGCGGCCCTGTCCACTTGATGATTATGCAAGGGGTGGCCGCGTGTTGAACCGATGCTCGTGCGTCGCAGCAAGACCGGCGTCCGCCCGTGAACCAGCTAGCTGTGTGGGCAATTGGTCACGCTGCGCCGGGGCCGCTTGATAAATACACATGCGTTACATAATGCGCACACCGTGTGTGTGCATTGAAGCAGTAGTAAGCATGATAACCAGGCTAATCCAGGACAACCAGGAAAGCTAAGAAAAACCAGCTGAACCTTAGCTCACGCTAAGCATACCCTGGCATAGCCGAGATAAGCCACTGCGAATTTTTATTTTTTTTAGTTCCGCCGTAGACCGTTACCAGAAAACTCAGCCGAACCGACCGCACGTGAGCGCGCGCCTCATGAGGAGTACCCAGCGTCAGCCACGCTTCCGTGTGCGGTAGCGCCACGTGAGGATCTGGCTAAGGTATACCAAGAACAAAACGAAGGAAGCTCACACAAATGCGTAAAAGAAAAGTATCGAAGCTGTGCGCAACCTTCATGACCATCACAACTGCTTAAGCCAACAATTGCGGCCGATTTGCTTCTTCGCTGCTGCTACGACCTTTACTCCTCTTTGTTGCTATAGCGTCTAAAGCAAATCGAAGAAGCAGAACGAACAGAAGAAATGCGTGCCCTTAAACTAGGATGCTGCAGGTAAAACGTGTACCCAATCGCATGTTCTGTGTCGAACTGGTGCCGTGATTCCGCACACCACCGTCACAGCCGAGTGAGTAAGCCTTTTGACTCTCAGGGAATATATAAGTGCAAATAAAGTTATTTTGTTACAAAATATAATCAAGGTCACAGCCGAGTGAGTAGGAATATGACTCTAACTCCATTTATCTACCAGACACGGGCTCGAATCCTGCCGGTGGGTGTGATTTCTTTTCTTTATACTGTTATAAACGCCAGAAACAACAAATTGCTATACAGCTTCGACATTAAAAAGTCGCGGGTCTTTGAAGCCCGAAGCGTTCTAGCGCGTGAGGTTCGAAAATAAGTGTCGCGGTGCGCTCTATTAGCAAATGTTCTTGCCCACGGAGTTGAAACGCTCTAGCGCGAGGCGTTGAAAAACTTGTGCCCCCATGTTTATGTACCGTGACAACATGACACGTCGACGGCAGGAGACGGCGACAGCCTGAGGCCGTAAAGGGCTTTGCGCCTAAAAAACCGCACTCACGAGAGCGAGGGCATCGTGAGGAGCGCCCGGCGTCAGCCAGCCGGACCACCGAGAACACCTGCCCAGCGTTCGTTGCGGGATCTCTCGCGTGCTGTTCTCGCCCGTTCGCGTTCGTTCGCGCCTGATGTGTGGAGCACAGACGCCGAGTTCACGCTTGAGACGCGGATGTTCGGGAAGCCGGGTGCCGCGGGTTCTAGCGCGTACTAACGAGGTCCACTTTGGGTAAGATGTGAAGGGCTGCGGACAAAACGATCCGAGCCTGCAGCGAGGCCGAACTTTTAGCAGCAAACAGTTCGAAAATTCATGTGAGGTGCCGCCAGCTCTGGTTTCTTCCGCCTAGCACCACCAGAGGAAGTTCTGGCATTTTTTGTTTGCTTACAGAATATTTCTTTTTCTTATTTCGCAGAAGAAAAGTTCATAGGAAAAAAACACTAAGATGAACACGCCTGCTTTTACAATTAAATGCGGATAATTTACGAGCTATACTTGGCGCGCACTGGCTTCGGTAGGGATGTTTGGAAGGGATATGCATGAAGAATGCGTCGGCGGAACATAGTGGGAAAGTAAGTGCAAGAATAAAAACAAACTCTAAAACAAAAAAACAATACTAGAAAACGCTAAAAATAGCAGTAAGGAAAAACAGAAATGACGATTGTGCATAATGACATAAAAATGAGTCCAGTGAAGAATAGTTGTATACGGGCGAATGCCAGTTGTAGCAACCAGAGTTACTTGATGTAGAATTTCCAAAACTCCCCATAGGCCACATGCATCAAAAAGTGGCCCTACGATTGGTCCACTGTTTTGGATTTTCCGGTACGGTGGCGCCATCTATTGGTGATAGATTAAACTACACAACGCAGTTAGTGGCCTCCGCGATGGGCTACCGCTGGCGCGCCGTAGGCCACTAGCCGATCGCGGAGGCCACGCGCAGTTCGCCGCTGGATGACCTGAACAAAAAAAATGGTATTTTGGTGCTTACGTAAATTTGTTGTGCCGAAGAAGCCCATCGTGTACAACCACACAAGCGTTTCGTGAGTAGTAAAAAATGCGGCCGTGGGGTCAGTGAGATGCGTTCTCGCCTGCGCATTGTCGTCTGCTGCGCGTCATCTGCTGTTTGCCGGCGGCAAAAAAAAAAAAGAGTTAAAAATTCGCTTCGACTGCTTTACGCAAGCTTTAAAGGATTATTTAGAGCCACTGGATCAGCCACTGGATTAGTTTTGGTATTCAGTGTGATGTAGGCCGAGCGAGAACTGCAGGTTTAGTACTTCAGGTTCGCACTATGCTGTGCCGAAGTGCAAGCGCCAATCGGTCGAGCCAGTTGCGCAAACGCAGAAACTATCGCAACAAAAAACTTCACTTAAATGAACGATAAAAAACTCAGGAAAGTGCAAAAATAAAAAAAGTATGCAACAATAAAATAAGGTTTAACGTCAAATTGTTAGTTTTTTTTAATTGCTGTGTTTTTGGATAGTGCGTGCGGTGGCCGCGGTGGCGCCACCGTACATACGATCCAAAGCAGGGGGGATCCAGGAGCGCGCCGTTTTTTGAGGCGGGGTTTCGCAACTGCCTACATCGAAGAGCTCTTGTAGCAACCTAGCGGGGGGCGAAGCAGGGGGGCCCCGCTTGTTTATTCTTTGTCAACTTGTTTCTTCTTTTTTCAGTTTGCTGATTACTCCAGCCACCACTTCAGGGTCGACGGACTTCGGTTGAGCAAGGCGTCGTACACGCTTCTCTTCGGTACTCTTGCGACCATAAGCATGAAGATTATAGTGGCCCGACGATTATCCCCAAATACTGCCAAACGGTAAAAGACGGTAGCTTAGAAGGCCTCTTTATTAAAAAAATTAGTGATCCTCGTCGCAAAGATCGTTGTCAAACTGTGGGACCCTGACGTCACATGTTTGTTCGTAGTTGTCGAGGCAGTCTTGAGGAACCGCCCGGGCCACAGATCGCTTCACCCATAGCACGCAATCTGGAATAGATCAAAGTTGATTTGTAATATGCGCTGAATGCCATGGGGCCTACAATACAAATATACTGCATTATTCACTCATTGGTTCCGCTTTCCTTTTCTGGTAGCATTTTGTTATTCAACGTGTTTACGAAGGAATTAGTCCAGGCATATTATCAATTTGGAAGAACTGCGTAACGCATAGGTAAGCTGAAAAAGCAGTTACGAACACACAAACTGTATGCGGTTGCCTAAGTACAAAAAAAGTAACAGAAACGCGAATCGAACCGACGAGCGCGGAGTAGAGGCTAACGACTCACCTACTACCCTACTCAGACGTGACTTATTTGGCCGCTGTCGACATACTCCAAGCCTGCTCAGAAAGGTGTTAACAGAAGAAATATTCCTCGCGTTGCTTAAGTCTGCTTTACGTGCTTTCAATGCCAAAGCTTTGTGTGTTTTTTCTGGAAATGCTTTAGTGCTACGTCCAATGTCTTTCATGGTCGTTCTATGAAGCTACAATAACACAGATTTCTAGATTCTCAGTGGGGAGTTCCGAATGGTCGACAGTCTGGTAACGCGCAAAGGCAAAGAATGCAAAGTGAAAAAAGGCATCAACTCTTACGGAGTCTTGCATGCTCAGCGTCTCAAAAAATAAGGTAAACTGAACCAGCATTGAAAGCCCAGTAACAGACCGGAGTTCCGACCGAACTATTTTTCTCCCTCTCTCCAACATCCCCCGTGTTTTCGGTGGCTAAGACGCCGTGCAGCTGCTGGTTCTAGCGACACAGGCTGGATCCCAGACGCGGTTTCTGTTATTGATAAGGAGCTGAAGAAAAAAAACAACCCCGTGTCCGAATTTATTTCGCAGTAAACATTCCCATTTATTCTAAGTTTCTCCTGCCCTGATGACCTACGCTTGCCCTATTTAGAACAGATGTAGCCGTTTTCGGGTTATGCACACTTCTATTTTGTTTATGAAACCTTGTGTTACAAAGCACTTGAGAACTGCGACACCGTTATTTCAGCGACATCTTCGTTCGTATCACTTAGCGGTCAAGACGTGTCAGTTTCTGGTCTCAAGCGTGTCCACAATTATCCCTAGAAGAGTGCAGTACAGCGGGCAGAACATTTCTCCTCCCATATCCATGCTGGTCACTGTGACAATTGCGTTTATCTTTAGGGTTTTCATGCGTTTATTTCAGTGTACCCAACCACACAAGCGCGAATTCACAGCCGACATTTCCCATATGTCTTTACTCCATTCAGCACGCTGCGTGCCGTTTCCGCCTGTCCAGTAAGTACTTATGAAACTTGAAGTGGAGGAATCCTCAGGATGCGGAGATAAATTTAGGGCACTTTTTACCGCAGTTGCATTAGTTACTCCCTTATTACTCATGCCTAGGGGGATTGCATGTAAATTATAATGAAGCAAGAGCACACGTTGCGACATAAGAGCCTGTATGCGGCCACTTACGATTGTGTTCAGGGGTTGGGATAATTGCCACCATGCAGTTCTCGTAATCTGTGTAGTTGTAGAACGCCGTGTACAGGTTCGTGCCGGTCTGTAAGAAAATGTCGTGTTCCAGAAGGAACACAAAGGGTGAATATTACGAGAGAAGACAAAAGGCCAAATGTAGAATCTGAATTGCAGTGCCTAATGCCTGAAACGTACCCTAACGCCCAATTTAAGCAAACAAAAGCAGCAAGGCGAGAACGTTGAAGGCGATAGTTTTTTGTGGTAACCAAAAATGTAAACGTTTGGCCCATTTGTTCCAAGATTTAACTGCCAATCGAAAAAAAAACAGGGCATTCGAAGGCATCACTTCTTTTACTTGAGGGAAAAGATGCGATGATATAGTCAAGACCATTCAAAACTACTAAGATCAGGGTCATAGGTCATACCTGTTCTCTTTACTCGGTACCAAAGAAGCGTAAGGAGGGTTTGGGGCTAGAAGTCCGAACGTGACGGATTAAGGTACGCCTATTTTAATGAGTATTATGCATCAAATGGCGGTTCAAGATAGTACACCATAAATACACATTAAAAACATGGGCTGTTGTGCGCTCTCACAATGAAAGGCGCGGAAGCAGGCTGAGGGCCAGAAAATTCATTTGAGAAATCGGCATTGAATCAAGGGTACGAGGAGCGATAGGGGATGGGAAAAGCTAGACAGTGGCAGCCGGAGACCAGGAGATACATATTGCGTTGCTGGGGAGTCACAAGACTATTACACTTCGAGGACATTTGCAGATGAGGAAATCATCCATTTTGGCATATTTTCTGCAAGCAAGAGAGGAATTTTCGTCGAGGCTAATAGCTACCACCTCGTCCGAAATTGCTCTTGTGAGGGCACGTGCTATACCATAAGGGCCATGTGGATGTTTACTGACCCGGAAGAATGGTTTTGTCATCATCACACTGTTTTATGCATTCTTATGCTCTCATATTTATTAGACCCGTTTCTCGTATCAAAAACGAAAGACGTCATGGAGCCAGCAGGCTTATTCAGTGATCGGGCCCAGTCTCTGTCAAACTTATATTGTCTATGCCCAAAGCGCATCAGCCGCGAAAAACGTAAATGCCTTAGCTTACGTCTCCAGCTAGGCTGAAAAGTTTATGCCAGAAAGCTAGAGAAAACACCTCTTGTTGCTAGAATCATCAATGATCTCGTCGCAGTGAAACTTCAGATATTCTTTAAATTGTTCCTGGTCCATATTCTTCCTGGTCCATTCCATCTTATGTTCGTCAAACAAAGAACGTAATAATTTCATGGTGTTCCACTCGGCTCCCGCGAAGAGTGGTTTCACGACATTCCCGGGCTCTGAAGAACACTTGTGAAAAACTAGCACTCACCTGCAATGCTTGCCAACATCCGAAAAATGCTTGTACTGAACTATTTTAGGTTGTACTACCCATGTGACCTGCACTGAGCTTAAGTTTTTTTTGTGGTGTTTGGTGCTTTCCTAATTCCACAAATGGCCCCATGAACTGAATAAAGAAGTTCTTATTTATTCTTTTTCTTAGAACGAAGCTACATATTACCCCAGAATAAACGCAAATATAGGAAACGGGCCGTGTTTTGTTTCAGAAAATGGTCCCTAATCTTTGCTTTCCTTTTACTTATCCCTGCAGAATCCTGCAAGGATTCCGCAAAAACGACATAACGCTTTAGGATAATCATTCTCGAAATTTATGAGGCCTGACAAAACGACCACACGACGAAACGACCAAACGACATAACGCTTTAGGATAATCATTCTTTAAATTTATGAGGCCTGAGAAGGTAGCTTTGTTTCAAAGAAAGGCATAACACACAACTTTCACGCAGTAATATTGCTTCCCCAGTTTGGGATGTCGTCACAATAAACCGTATAGAAACCCCAACTATGAAAATAAAATTGATTAATGGTTAAAAAAAACGCCATCAAGACGCCCAAAAAGCTGCCTTTTTGAATATTTCCCGGATGACTCCATCGGCCCTGTTTCACGGGTGACCCAACATTAACACAAAAGTGTCTGAAATACTAACTGAAAACATTGCTTGTGAAATTATTTTAACTGTGGAGGCCTTCCGTTCTCTTAAAAAGGCTGACAATCGAAGATGGAATAAGTGCAAGGAAAGCAAAAAAAAGTTTGTTTGTAAATACCGATTGAGCATACTTCCTAGCTAATTAGCTGAATAAAGATTGAGGAGACCACAGTCCGTAGTAGCTGACACGCATGCGCTGTCGGTTGTCCTGCTTCGTCGTCTGCATTTTACTCTGTGGAGAACACACCACTTCAAACAGCTCTATTACGGGGGCCAGAAGCCAGGTCGCCACAGGTAGCCAGTCGTTCACGCTGCGATCTCCCTCTAGCAGAAGCGACAAGTTATCAGCTAGTGCGTGAAGCCTGACTACGCCCCACCGCCGGTGCAGGCATAAAGGGGAAGCCAGTGATGCTCACATACTTAAACGTGAAACACACGAGTGAAAATGTCGCCCAGCAAGCCCTTCCAGCGTGAACAAAAAACACTGTCAAAAGTGTCGCTGCACGGGGCCTTCAAGACGAAGCGCGAAACATGGGCTTTCGGTTCTGAACAGTTCTCGTATACACCGAATTGTCCACGCAATTTTCCACGCACACAATATGGCGAGACAAGGGCATGTAAAGCTTCGCTGTTAGAAAAAAACTATAAATTCTTAAAAAAAGGAGATGTCCCCCATTTCTGTCATGATCACCAGATTTGCCCTATAGGGGTTTGCACAAAAAATAAAAAATTTCACGAAACCATAATTAGACAACGAAATTACCATAATTTGGTACATGCGCCGCCTTCCCTCGAATGAACAAAAATTGAAGAAACATCGAATTATAACGAAATCAAATAAATGAACATTTTAATAGCCACCTTACAAGGAGCCCAATTCAGAGCCGTCACGCGGTAAATCCGAAACTAAAAATCCCGTCCCAGCCTTTGACCTAAGCTGTCACCGTCATGGTCAAACCCCTTCTAGTGGTTATGCGAGAACAGCGGTTGGCAGATAAATAACGTCGCAGATAAACTACGAGTCGTCAATGAATCTTGAGCTTCTTAGGGCAGCTGACGTCGTCCCTATGCAATCGCCTTAAAAAGGAACGTATGAGTGATGGAATGTTAGACATCGACCTCAATGCAGCCGTAGGGTACAAAGGGAAGCTATACAGCTTTCCTCTGTTGCCTAACAGCTGAATTGAGGTGGATTTCGAATTTTCCTTCGCAGAAACTTCCTCCACATTGGGAATTTCCCCTAAATTTCGTAAAGGAACGTGTGAGTTGAGGATGGTTAATTTGAGGTCCAGGACAAACACGAAGTCTTCAAATGGACGGGATTTAGCTTCTGAGAGCTGCTGCCATGGTCACTGGCTGATCCAGCCGTAAGACAAATGATGAAAAACCGGAGGTCACTATAAAGCTGGATGTCAGGAATGCCACCGAGCAGTCTTTCAAAGGTAATACTGGACGTGATTAAAGGTTCACTTCAAGCAACCACAAAGAGGGGTGATCGATGAAAAATTGCAAACACGTGTGGTTGTCGCCCCACTAGGACTCTTCATTCGATGACCCCCGCAGGGGCTTCGGGCTGCATGCAGCAAAAGAAACTTTCGCTAACAAGGCACTGCTCTACAGGGTGATCAAACTTAAGTCGACAGGTTTTTAAAAAGAGACGCTTACATTCATGGGAAGACCACCTCTACACTTAGAGAACACGCCCAGTGGGCAAACACAATTACGTGGTAGTTACTGATGTCTGTGGTAAAATTAACTAACATTTGGTAATTAACTTTTTCAGGCTGCAGTAAGCTATCATGTTTGCATTAAAAAATTATACGCCATTGTGTTTGTAAGAAGTTTCATTTGACACAATTCCTCTAGCTCATTCCTGCTGTGAGATATCAAACTGCGAAGTTTAATTGCCGATGGGAATATTACGCACGCTAGACCATGCAGACCGGCGCAGAGCTCCTCTCCTTATTGCTGTGTTTGGATAGCCATTCCGAGTAGTGCAGATTGCGATAACGCCAGCCAAGACTGAAAGGGTGCAAGTTATAACTTTGCCAATGCCTCCACCCCGTTGTCCAAACTAAACACAGTACACAGCAGGGACTTCACAAAGGGGAGGAGCGTTGCGCCGGACCTCACTGTCTTGCATGCGTTATCATGCGAACGGCAATGAAACTTCGCAGTTCGATATCCCGGAATAGGAATGCGCTGGAAGAATTCTGTCAAATGAAACTGCGTAGAAACACGATTGCGTCCCATTTTTCAATACGAACGTGCCTGCGTACTGCAGCCAATAAAACG
This sequence comes from Haemaphysalis longicornis, assembly GCA_013339765.2. NCBI lineage: Eukaryota > Metazoa > Arthropoda > Arachnida > Ixodida > Ixodidae > Haemaphysalis > Haemaphysalis longicornis. The sequence continues at coordinate 40,669,914 of CM023452.1, read as the reverse complement.
TTAATCATTCAGTTCTAGTTAATTAGTCCAGTGCAATCAATAATTACCACCTCATTCTGTGTACCCCTCGGCACACAACCTCACTGTAACGGTTGTGTTCACGTACATTTAAGGCCCTATGTTTTTAGATATGTCGACATAACTTTGATCACCCTGTATACGGCTTGGTAAAGACGGAGCCATTTTCGCGAAATCAGGCAAGTAATGCGTGAGTGATTCCCATACACGGAGTACTGAAATTAATTAAGTAAATCGCAATATTGTATCCAATCAACATGCTCTCAAGATTAACTTAAAAATAAAAATAAGTTAGGAACTGCATGCGTTGATGCCTTTCTACGATCTCTCAAGCAGACGTAAATTTAGGGCAGCCAGGAAGCCGCAGGTCAGTGCTTATGCGTTTAATGGTAATCCCTAGTAATTCTGCAGATTTTTACATAGGCCTGATTTAGAGGTTCGGTAGGCATTCTCCCTGTTTCGTTGCGTTGTTAGCGGTTTGCTGGAAAATAGTTCCCTGTTCCTTCCTTTTACCGTTTCTCACAGCTTTGTCATGGGCGTCATGTATTTTTAAAACAATTGCCTTGAACTTTTTAAGTAAATTATTTGATGTAAAAAAGTAAAAGAATAATATTTAGCCTTCAGTGTGCTGCAATTTACTGAAACTTACATATATGCCGCCGCAATCATCATACATAAAGAATTAAGACACACTTGAAGCCGCAACATAATCACGTGCGCGCGAGATCTCCAAGAATAAAAATTACACCATCTTCCCGTAGGGGAACCCTGAGTAGTATGCGAAGCAGCCATGGGGTCGACTGCAGTTCCCATTAGTTTTCAGTTCGTCTGGTCCGTTGACGTACAGCTTCGCGTTCCTTCGTTGTATCAGTAGCTTCTTGACGTAGTTTGAATGAGTGAAGGACATAAGGCGCGTTCGTACCACATGTTTGGGTCTTGGTTTGGAGCTCTGTGGGAAGAGCGCCACGTACCCCCGTCGCGGCCAGAGAGTCGTGGGATCGAAATCGGGCGCCGCCTAACTATTTGTTTTTATAGTGGACTGCGCTGACGTCAGCCCGAAAGCTGACGGGGCTGAAGAGACGCGCATGCGCAGTGGAGTGCGGGCGGCGGACAACGACAGCGACGAGGCAGGTAGGGACACAGCCCCGAACATGAGATGCTTCGTATCTAATACTTCTTGGACGATAGCCAGCGCGTGTAATGAAATATTTCTCACCGTTGTCGACGTAATAGTTGGCCTGGTCAGGTGCAGTTCCCATCTTTATGTAGAAAGGAACGTCCTTTCTGAAAGAGAAGAAAATGCACTCCACATCGAACAACGCCTGCCATCGTTACTTTCGTCAAACACATTGAAGAATTTATTTCAGCATCAACCTAAGTTGTGAAACTCCGTCAGTTCGCTGGAACTACTCATGTAGTTCCTTATGACAGAGGTAATTTCAGTAGCGCCTTCTTTCTGAAAACGCCGCACTAAACGATGAAGAAGGCTGTCACTGTTGGAGAAAAATCATATGAAATAGAGTCTCACGCTTGCATAATTCCTTACCTTCATTGCTCACCTTCTCCTAAATTTTAGTTCACTCAGTGTCTCCTTGTGGTATACGAGCATAAAATTATTGCGCAAGCTACGACGTTAAGCGAGGCATTTTCTCAAAGCTTTTGTCTAACTTAGCCTGTAGAAAATATTAGAAGCCATTCCACTCTTTGGCTTCAAGACAAGCGAGCTGTATACATTCCGCATTCTAGACAGGGTTCGAGAATGTACAGGTATTTTATCACATAATTTGTAGCGTAAGGACCGAACGTTTTGAGCACGGCAAATAAATTGTATTGTCGGAGATCTCTAAACAGCTTAATAGCGAAAAAACGTCAATATCCGTGCGTAGAACATGCCGATATTAAGCAAACGTTGGAAACAGCAGGAAGCCAAAAAGAAACTTTGAGGAAGCTAGCTATCCGCAACGACAGAATGCACGTACTCAAAGAGAAGCAGGGAAACTGTATTACCCACAGCGTAGGCGCGATAAGAGAAGTTGCAGAACGATTCTACACAAGGCTTTAATCCAGCGACGTTAGACCAGAGGAAACTACTGATAATGCAATCTTGGCTTGCGATATCCCGCTAGTACCGAAATACGGGTTAGAAAGGGCTCTAAGCATGAAAAAAGAAAGAAAAGTTGCATACTACGACACAATAACCGTAGATACTTTAAAGCAGTGAGGAGATATTGCACTGGAACTTTTTGCCGCACTATTTTCAGAATACACAATGACTCTTAAAGGTCCCAAATCCTGGAAAAACACGAACATAATTCTGATTCACAAGAAGGGGTATATAAAAACCTTGAAACTTACTGGCGCATCAGCCTACTCTCAGTTATATACCAATTGATTACGAAAGTAATAGTTGACCGCGTAACAGACAGCCTCGATTATCAAGTACATAGAAATCAGGCCTTTGTTTAGAAAAGAACAGCAAATGAATAACCACATTCGTGTCGGCAGTCAAGTAATAGAAAATCACCGTTGTTTTTTTAAGCCCTTCACGTCGCATATAGATACTATGAAAAAGCGTTTAAGTAAACACCGCAGCTTTGCTTAAAGCATTGAAAGGTTCAAGAAAACAGCAGACTTACATAAAACTCCTTGATGTCATATACAAGGAGGAGGAGGAAGGAGGAAGTGGCTGTTAGGGGTGGGGGAAGAGGAGATAGAGGCCGATAACTGTCTGGCGTTACGTCGACACCTCAACCAGCCGAACGGAAGTGAGGAGGGGGACAGTAAAAAGTGGAGAAGGAGGAATGAAGGAAGAGAAGGGAGTGTAATGATGGTGAATTGTAGTAGAGCGGGCATTGAAAATTGTAAATGGAGGGGGAGCTGGAGCTCCGTGACGTCCCGCCCCCCCCTCCCCGCGCGGAACCGGCACACCCAACGCGCGCCGAGCCCGGCAGCCAGGGGAAACACGCAGCACACCACACCCAGCCCGAGGCACACCGCCACGACTCCAGAAGGGCGCCAGGCAGAAAAACAAAACCGGACAACCAGGGCGAACGGATGCGAGAAATGTGTGGGCGAGCGGGCGGTCCCTGTGGCCGCTACTGAATTTGAGCAGAGCACAGAGTTGCTGAAGCCAATAAACAGAATTCAGAGGTGGCGAACGAGCTAAGGTTACACCGGGCTCTAAGGCCTGCAGAAATGAGGTAGTAGATTGACCGTGCTAGTAGATTGACCATGCTGGGAGTACACTAAGTTGTTAGAGATGGGGTGGACGGAAGACAGCTAGAAAGCAAAGAAAATCACCCCCTAAAAGATAGAAAACAAAACAAAACAAACAACAGCCAGCGGACCAACATACATGGACACAATAGGTATGATCGCAATACAAGTGGGAGCCCACCGAAATCAAGTCACTGTGGCGGGGGGCAGGCTAGTAATTAAATTGGGGGTACATGATTATTATAATATAAGGTGTAACAGTGCACAGTGTGAGAAAATAAAAGAAGAGACTAGTAGCAAGAATGGTGCTTGATTTGCATGAGATTAAATTGGGGGATACATGATTATTATAATATAAGGAATAACAGTGCACAGTGTAGGAAAATGCAAAGTAGAAATAGTAGCGAGAATTGTGCTTGATTTGCATGAGATTACTCAGGAGGGATAACGGGATAATGTTACTGTGGTACAAGTGGGTAAGGGGAGTAGTACGATACAGTACGGGTACGATAAATTCTCACATGAAACCTAATACATACTTCACCATGCATGAGCAAAGGTGTACGACAAGGAGATACCATCTCCTAAAACTATTCACAGCATGTCTAGACGAATTCTTTATAAATATTCACCGCGACAACGCAGAATACGGATAAACGAAGAATTCTTGAGGAATTTCAGGTGTACAGACGAGATAGCCTCGTTGAGTGAGTCGGTAGGGCACCTACCATAAATACGTGAGGAACTACAGTCAGAAAGCGTGGCCGTGGAGGTTACGAAATATTATGAATAAATTTGCAGTAATAAAACATACACATGCCGAAGCGCTGTTTCTAGCTTCGATATACAAGCAGAAGAATGTAGCTACCAGGGCAAGTTTTCATAGCGTACGCAAACATCGAGAAGGAAATCCGGCACAGCACAAATATGGGTTTTGGTGTGCTCTGCGAACCATCGAAATAATGAAAGTGTACCATTTGTATCACTCAAAAAAGAATATGCAACTCATGCGTCCTGTTGGTGATAACATACGGGGCAGAAACGTTAACGCCTCAATACACAAATGGAACGTCAACTTGGGTCGCTCTCAAGCGCCATGGAAAGGAGAATGAGAGCCGTAACACGTAGGGACAGGAAGCGACCTTGATTTAGTGATTGATTGTGGGGTTTAACGCACCGACGCTTCAGTGGCGATAAGGCGGGCCGTAGTTGAGGGCGTCAGATTAATTTTGACCACCTGAGGATCTTCAATGTGAGGAGAAATCTCGTACACACGGGCGTTTTTGCTTTTCGCCTCCATCAGAAAAGCGGCCGCCGCGGCCGGGAATCGAACCGCTGTCCTCGTGGCTCAGCAGCACAACACCTTAGGCCACTGAGCCACCGCGGCAGGTAGGAAGCAAGCTTCGCAGATCAGCAAACAAACTTGAGTCGGTGATAGCATAGATAAAATTATTAGAAAAGTTCACTTGGGACGGCGTAGTGACTAGACGAAATGACAACAGACGGAACACTAGGGCAACCGACTGGATACTGAAAGACGGGACTACAAGAATGAGATTTCCAATAACTATGTGGACGCAAGAAATAACCAAATAACAAAGCACCCAACGCCCTAAAACAAATTCCCCTTTCCTGATGAATTTTTTCTATCTGGAAACATGCTCAAGAATAAGACAAGACAACATCTGATTGAAGGTGAAATTCTAATGTAAAAATGCAATTTACCGTCTTCGATATATATATGCGTATGTGTATGTACGTGTGTACGTGGATGTAAGTGTATATATCTGCATTTCTATCTTTTTCACACAAGTACTTGATTCGAATGATTTACATTATTTCATCCGTATGTACGCAATTGTACTTGTACCAGTATCATTTTGTATTTGCCCATGATTGTGCACATGTTTTGTATTCTAGTAAGTGTTACTGCTTATATATTAGTTTTGTATTTTGATTGCTGCCCCTTCTATGTATTAAGTGTTTTTGCGTTTGTATCTGTACTGCTTACAGGCTTAGGCTACCGAGGCCTCGTCAAGCTTAACCGCCTTTTCCCTCGGTCCCCTCTTTTATATGCAAAAAAAGTAAACTTCACTCCACTTCACTCAAGCAGCGCCCGACAGGAGCGATCGGAGGTCGGTGGAAGAGGCTTTCGTCCTCAAGTGGACCTAAGTTGGCTGTCGACGACCATTGGTAATGGAATGGACTATTGGCCTGGCGATTACTAGCGATACATGGAAGGGCGAGCGTCTTAGCCAAGCAGACAAAGATGGGGCTGTTCGTTCGCTCTTAGAACCATATTTATCGTCAGGAGAATGGAACTTTAGAGCGTGGAGAACGTCACTGCTAATTAACTAATTATAATGAGTAAATGGGACGGGGTTAATACTATGTAACGTCGGCAACCTCACTCTGAACTAGCTAATTTTGTCAAAAATGAAACTCGGCGTAATGATAAAATCGTCCGAGCGCCAAATACAGTTATATATATTTTTTTTGCCAGGGTTGCTTGGATAACATTGGAGTTGCATCTGTTTTCTGTAACCATTTCGTCTTGATAAATGCCTACGTAGTGACGGCCAAACAGACAGGGTAATGTTTACCGCTTCAATAGTGTACTGGCTAATCATTGCAAGAAAACAACATTTAGGATATTCCTATTTTAAAATTTATTTTCGCTTTTGCTGTTGCTCTGTGTCACCATATATTTGAATACGCTGGAACCTAAGGACGTGAATGGCGACATTTCAAAAGGTCTAAGACATCCACACGACCTTCACTCACCTTCCTGTGCCGTTCCGTGTCTTGAAATGCCAAACGTAGGTAGCCTCCCTGGATTCAGTGTCATAACGGTCTAGGGTGGCACTCAGGCAGTTGAAAGACGAGTCGTTGGTGGACGTGAAGATTGCGACAATGCGAGGAAGATAGTCCAAACATCTGCACAAAAAAGAGCAACCCAGAGCTACGTTCGAAAATCACAACGAAAATCACAAAGGAAGCAGCTGTAGTTATTCTAGTGCCCAGCATAAATGAGAGCCACGTCAATGCGGTCACTCCCAAAATATTATGCAGCGCATTATATGAGACAGCCACGGTGTTCATCAAACAGATAACGCGAGCAGATGCTAAAGCATTTTTACCTACTATTTACGCAGACTTCTCAAGACGTTCTTGCGACTTTATTAAGCCAAAGCGTTGCCAGTCCTCACAAACATCCGACTGCTCATTTCAAAAGCATCCCATCACATAGTACAGGTGAGGGTGACCAGCACGGCGGCTCATTTCACCTAAGTCCACTCACCGTCCGAGGGGGACCGCCAGACCCTTAGGAATCCCCGTGTGCGCAGCCTCACAGCGTGCACTCGAGTGCCCAATTATTTCCGTGAACAAATAAAATAAGCGAATTACCGCGACGTGCATTCCATTTCACTAAAAAAATGTCACCGGCGTTGTGGCATTGCGCAGGGCAGTACGTTATTAACTCTTAATGCCCTGGTTGTGTCAATTGACGCTACCGCATACAGGTTCCTCTAGCGCATGGTTTCTCAAAGTGGGTTCCGCGGAACCTAGGGGTTCCGCAGGCCCCTCCTCAGGGTTCCGCGAGCCACTGATAAATTTTCCCTGGTTCCCCAGTCGCAAAGTCTTATATGGTGAACTTGAGGTGCGATCGATCTAAGGAACCTCCATTACTCACGACCGAGTGTCAGTAAGCACATCTCGGCGCATAACAGAAACGCGCGAGCTGCGCAATAAATTTCGCCACCAGCTTGTAGCCAGCCAGAATCCGAAAACGGGCCACGTGGTTAAACTATTGCACTTGAATCCGGTCTTATATTACCCCCATGCGCATTTCTCCTGCTTGGAGATAAGTGTCGCTAGCGTACGCATTCGCGTAAAGTCGACGGGGAAAAAAAACGATACCCATGCTTGCTTTTGATTTTCTTGCACGTTAATGTAGCATGAACGGAATGAAAAACGGCGGGAAGGGGGGTTCCTTGGCAATTAACGGAACTTAGCAGGGTTCCCTGGGACCAATATGCTTGAGAACCCCTGCTCTAGCGCATAGAGAACGAAACCAAAACTGCCAGTTTGCAAGGGTATTGTCCTTCAAGGATTACTGTTTATATGAACTTTGCCATTGTTGTGTTTTAGCGACGCTGGACGATACAAACATAAAAAACTCGAGTGAATGCAAAATTACCAGGTTGAGTATAGAAAGGTACACGACCTACTCATTCCCAAGCCTGTAAATGTATAAATATGTGCACTTCGACGATCATTTGTTTGTGTATAAACTCATGGTGCCATAAAATTTAGGAAAACATAAAAAAAAAAACTCAATTTGACATTACATCCTTAATTGCCAGAAGTTGTGATTAAGCACTTCAATATTAAGTCAGGTATTAGCTCTACTACTAGCTCTATTTTTCGTTATTGGGTTTATGGGAGCCTTATAATTTAGTAGAACCCAATGAAAACATTTTCTTGGTTGCAGCAAGAAATCATTGCTGAAAGGGTTTAAGCATTTGGGATGCCACACAGTACACCGAGCTATCTAGATAAATGATATGTTCGACAGCGTCTTCGCCACCATTTTATTGTTGGTTGCACGATTTCTTCATTGAGTGTGGTGGTGAATTTGGACTGCAGTAGCGCCTGTCAGTGCAGCAGCCTCACTTCGACAACACATATACACCTTCGAGACGCCTCAGGCCACAACCACCCAGCCTCCTACAGTCCCAAGCCGCGCTTGGAATACTTCCCGTACCCAAAGAGCTTTCTTTCTCTTGTTCCCATAGGGTGCAAAATTTGGCCCGTTTTCTCGCATCCATGTTACCTCCCAACCAGCGGCTTGTTCCTTCGCAATATGATACTACAAGGCACAAACAGGTTCCGGCACAAATCAAGTACAACTCTTTCTTAACTCTAGAGATTAGGGGTTCTACTGAACTGCTAGAGGGTAGTTTTTTATCCATATAAGATTTACCTGCCGAAAACAATCAGACTCCCACCTGCGCGAGCGCTTTAATCTCTGCTCGTTCAGTACTATAATGTGAACTTCACGGAAATTGCACTTTTACAGCTTGATAAGCCGTAGGGCAGCGCATATGGTGCCCACATTGCTGCGCCATCAATATTTCATAAGCGGCCGGTTCCGCTAATGACGCAACCGTTACGAAACTTCCCTGATTTTGAATAAATACAATGAGAGCCATTATTGTGACGTTTCGAATAAACCTTACACTGTAGTAGTATACGTGATCGCTATCACGAAGTCAGCGAATGGTACTCAGTACGACAGTGTTCCACTAAATGGAGTCACAACTTACCGTAAAGGCATCCACGGGCTCGCGAGGGGGGCGCCTCGTTGCATTCGGCATAACCATAACAAGCATTATGGCAACGAAGAGGCAGATACCGAAGTTTAGCGAATTCATTTTGCAGGGGAGCACAGTGCGCACAAACGTGCACGCTGGTCAAGTGAAAGTGTGTCTGGAACTGGTGTCACGGGTTCTACTTAAGCAGTTTTTCGACTGCCAAAGCTGAGAGAGGAGAAGATTGCGTTTGAAGCGGTGTTAGAGATAGTTGAAGGGAGAGAGGTGGTGCTTTCGCTCGACTTGTTTTGAGTATTTTATATAGTCGGTATTCTGTTAATTAGGTCTTTCCGATATTTCCTCTTGTAATAGCGTGCCCCTGTCACACAAAAGAAGGTCATCGCTACTTCGCTTAGAATTGCACAAGACACTCGGCACTTATTATGGCCTGCGTGTATCCGTCAAAACAACATTAGTCGAGACAACAACATAAGTTTTCATTTTTCGCTTGTCTGTGAAGTTTTGTTTTTGTGTGTCTTTATAAATATCGCTGTAACATAGACGCGAGTGTTTCTTAGGCCACAGAGTTGTGTCTTATCGGGACAGAAACGGGAGCCTCATGACCTTACTATATCTAGCCGTCACGCTAGCGGCGGGACGTATGCTGGCTATGCACCTGCCCAAGACGTGCACTTGCCTGAAACGGGAGCCTCTTATCACTGCCCTTGAAGCGGAGAAGGAAAGATTGCGGGGCCTTCCACGCCACAGTAGACAAGGAGATGATGACTTCCAGAAACTCCTCTTATACATGTTTTTTACTTTTTGGCATCGCCCTTTTCACTTACTTTTTTAAGTCATTGTTAATCTACCTATCACCTTCGGTTATAAATGGCTCCACGCGACACTCAGCAAGAGCAGTTCCAAGCCTTAGGCAGCAAAGTAGACGTGATGGTTTGCGACAGCCGCTCTGCCCCCCTCCTTCCTCCTCCCCAGGCGGTAAACGTCCATGTTTTCGTACTCTTACTTGTGCGGAATGTTCCGCCCTCTCCCCATAAACCATTAAATGATTTATCACATGTTTGAGATGGTAGTTTAGAAGGCATATGACCGCATTTTTGAATCCCGGTACTTAAAGGAGCGAATTAAGAGCCAGCATCCACAACTATGTTTATAGTTTTCTCGAAGTAGTAAGTGCTGCAGCTCACAGCCTTTGGTATCATACTCATCAGAAGGCAGTACGTGTTCGCGACGTGTTTATTTCACTGGAAATCCGTTTTGCCGAGTGTAAGTTTCAGTACCAACTTAACACGCACATTTAAAATGCCGATAAAGGCACTATATAAACGCTCAGTAGATCTGCGTCACTAATTGTAACCTGCGTTACTATTTTATACATGCAAAAATAACGAAATTTCAGCGTCAAAAGGAAAGGCACAAGTTTCCTGTAAAATTGAAATCCACTCCATGGCATTCCGCACACCCTTGGCTTTAAGGTTAATAGAAAAATGAATTGGACATGAGCAGAGGCTATTCAAAGAACTTAAATGTTGGTTCGAAAACAGCAGAGAACAATTTGGGAAGACATGCGAAAAAGAAGTCAGACTAGCAAAAAATTCTATAAGGGATTATTCATTTTCTTTTTTTGGGCCGAGGTGATTGCACGGTCGCGTTGCATCGTTACATCCGCAAACTGTGTCACCGCATTGGGTTCTGTACAACATCCTCGTTTACAAACCTGCGTTTTCTCAGACTGCATAGCGCAGTGAGTTTTGGCTTCGGAACTTCGCCTTACCCAGCAGCTTCTGCGATGGAGACGGATTTCTCGCGGACATGCCACCATCGCACACTTCACAGGTAATGTGCGCGTTGATAAACGGGGTAAGATCAAATGACACTCGTTAACTGGTCACGAATCGGCGCATGTTCGCTGTTAGTGTTTAACGCAAGCAAACAACAGGTGTGCGGTGTCCGCCTTTGCATTTCCTTTTTTTTAGATGCGAAAGCATCTTATAATCTCGGCATATCCCGCGTCGGCGTCCGCACTCACACTGCGCATGTGCAACTCTCGTCCTATAAAAAAAAGAAATAAAGAAATGATTAGCAGCGCCCGGTTTCGATACCACGACTCCCTGGCCCCAACGGGAGGTACGCGATGCTGTTACCCACTACGCTACAAATCCAGGACAGATGCAAGTGCTACGAACGCGCCTTATGTCCTTGACTCATTCAAACTACGTCAAGAAGCTACTGATACAACTGAAGGCACGCGGAGCTGAATGTCAACGGAAACGACGAACTGAAAACTTTAGAGGAGGATTTTGAATTTCCCGTTGGAAAGCTGTGGCGGGAAGCGCCACGCGCCTTGCAGCTCAACCAGCCCCGTCCGCAGCACCTCTGATGCTGATTGTGGCAGGATGCCCCTAGGGATTGGCCAACCAAAGAATCCATCACGAGATAGGTTCGCGTTCAACCACCGTCGTCATCTTCCCGTAGGGTAACCGCCGAAGAAGGACAAGGAGAAGACAAAGCTGCAAAGAGGAGTGCGTGTACATTGCTCTCAGCCGGTGCACCAATGTCAACAACCTTTACCTCACCAACGGTGACGGAGACTACCGATTCTACCAAAGAGACAACTCTGACAAGAACATGATGGACGAGTTTCGGCGCCTCGAGAACCACCGCCTACTCACCGTAACACAACAGTACTTGCGTGCCTTTGCCACCGGTGTGGACACGGACGCGGAATTCCCTCTGGCGCTAGTAAAAACCAGATCACTCGACATAACGGCAACACAATGGAACCACACGGAACCGCCACGATGCTTCGCATCCTCATCAGGGTTCCCCACGGGAAGATGGTGTAATTTTTTTTTGCATATGGGTGCTAACACGTACAATTGTGCTTTAAGCGCCGCACGTACGGGCGTATGATTCGGTGTGCCCAGATTGGACGCTTCGAAACCGCTTTCAAATCCCCAATACCCCGCAAAGTTAAACAAATAAAACTAAACATTTAGCGGCCGCAGTGTGTGCAAAATTTTGTTTAGCAACAAAATTTCTCTTTCGCATCCATTAAAGCTAAAACGTTTGCTATAAAACGAAATATAGGTTTACGTGGGCATTTAAGGTTTTTGTAAAAACTTTACCCATTAAAACAAACGTGCAAATAAAACGTAGTTTTTTATTTTAAATTTTGAATGTTTTGGTGTGCTAATAATAAAACAGAAGATAATCTTATTAGTCTGTATGCCTTTTACTCTGTAAACTTTGTCCGCCCGCGTGATTAACGTGACTTTATAGTGTCCTTAACGCATACGGCACGTGTGTTTGTGCCAGTCTGAACGAACACTTTAGTGAAACTTTATTGTACATTGCATGTTATTTCGTCTATAACTAGAATAACTTGCTCATGGATGACTGCGCTCACACAAACCTATCATAGCTTGAAGATTTGGCCATGCATAATTGATGGTATTGATGTAGAGCATGTAAAAATATTTTGTAGCGGCCATTCGTACACAAGTTTGATTCATTAGACGGAGTGAGAGCACAGTTACATTAGCACCAATGTTACCGCATACTTCGCAAAAATAATTGTGCTGTTGATAAAAACGAATGAATCAGTGGCAAATCGTCCAGCCATTTGCTCGCCACAATGTTATAGTGGAATTCATGTGCTGGATTTGTAGCTGCTGACAAAACCCACCGCCAATGTTTTAGAGGTTCCTCTTCTTCCGCTTATCAAAATGCCCGAAAGCTGACGGCCGGCTGACGCACGGATAACTCATTTTTGAGTGTTCCTTGTATTACATCACTCCATACGCGAGATATAGTGTAATGAAAAGCGTTTTATTGTTTGCGATTTTTTATTGCTCATACAATATATTTTTCCTCCTGGACTGCAGGGATGTACGCAACTCGTTGCAACGTTACCTTGACAAAGCCTTGTTAGCAGCAATGGTATGTGATGGGCGTGAAGCAGAGGGACCGGACTGTGAGCTACTTCATGAAGAAATTTCACAGCCCCCTTTTAGTGTTGCCTCTTTATTATTGGAACAGTTAAATCCGGCTGGTTTTGCAATGCTTCAAAATGTCATTTCTGGCAAAGGTTGTACATTTTTACATACCGTACTTTGTGTTTATATTGAACAGGCGTAGACCAAACAGCGGTTTTTGTCTAAATGATACTTATTGTGTACAATCGAGCAATATATAAGGAATGAGGTCAACGTTGCGGAACATTGGTGACTGATGACAAAAAAATTCCCTTAAAAGGGGCAGGAAATACCTTACATGAAAACAAGTAGCGTTGAGATTTCGTTTGCGTTTTGCTAGAAAAGCGCGTATAACATGCGAGCAGTTTATTTGTGCCTCAGTCATTGCGTGCTTTTGGTAATTTTTGAACAATAGTAACGGCGAAACAAAGCTGACCTATCCATGATCTGAATGTTTGGTTGAAAAAGATATCTTACGAGCATTCCATGCGAATGACTGTTGGTATTACAAGGCAGTAGCAGAGACCTTCAATACATTTATGGTCACTAAGCTCCGGCAAAAGTTTCATTGAGGGTCCCAAGCTTCCGCTTGGATCGCTAATGTCGCTTAGAAGGCTGGTGCGGCCTTTTGTTGCGCTTGAAGTCTGGCTCCTTCTCCATTGGCAACACGCCTGCATTATTCTGCCCTTCAGTTGCTAGATTGAAAACGCCGGCAAACTATGCATTTTTTCCTGTCAACTATTATCTAGTATCTTGGCTGGGAGATAGAAGCCAGGCCACACGCGTTACAAAGGCATGTTGTAGCGTTGGTTAGTTACCACAGGACAGGCCATGTTTTTGCTTGGAGAGGAACGATGTTTGCGTTTTCAGTTTGCGACTAGCATTTCAGCTGCCGCCTAGATAATAGAATACACTAGCGCCGGGGTTATTGCAGTGTACAGCAGAAGCTGCTGTACACTTTAGAAATTTCGCTCGCGTGGTATGGGAGGGGTGGTCTGAAAGAAGGGCTAAACCTGACGCTCAACCTTCCCCTATGATTTTTGAAGGGGTTAAAAATGTGTGTAGTCAATACATAGCTATTAACTGATAATATTGTTACGTGGCGCAGGACAGGAACCATGAAATGCGGACGATGTATTTTACGCCATTTACACGAGCGGCTATCGCCGAGCTCGCCCCGGCTGCGCGTTAGACACCCCCTCGTCGTCGTCGATGGTGGGACATCGGCAATTTCCGCTTGTTCGTAACATCACCCCCCCGGCCAAAGACGACCGTCCCGGTCGGGCTCGCTCACCATCAGTGGATGGATGCGGTGACGATGAGATGTGATGCGAATAAATACTGAAGTCCTTTCCATGGATCATGACGATGGCGGTCTCCGATATCGACTGGTCCACGAACATCGACGTCCAGAAGTCCACGACGAACCGATGAAAGTGCTGGGAACCACGCCCGAAGAAAAGGCTTGGGACGCGGCATGGGCGCTACGTCTTGGCTGGTCACGTCTCGTGAGGTCTCGGTTCTTGATCAGCTTCTCATGGGCTCGGGACACGGGGCGGGGGCCATCGTCATGTGTTGATCGCGGCGGGGCTGGGGCTGCCCGACACGGCCCGCGTGGCCTTCGATGTTTGCGCCGGTACCGATACGTAGATGCTGGGGCCAGGACGGGGAGCAACCCGCACACTCCACCGAACATCTTACGTGGCGCAGGAGAGGAACCATGAGATACGGACGATGTATTTTACACTATTTACATGGCGGCTATCACCAAGCTCGCAGCGGCTGCGTGCAAGCCACCCCCTCGTCGTCGTCGATGGTGGGATATCGGCAATTGTCCACTTGTTCGTAACAATATTGAGAGAAGATAGGAAGCGTGATCGGTTTATTTGGACAGTAGGACGAAGGAAGCCTCTAAGTGGTGATAATAACTATGTACAAAGGATAATGATGCCGCTGCCGTGGAGCTGGAACTTAGGGTAGTGTGCTGGTTATGAGAAAGTGTCCGTAACGTATTGAAGAGCGCAGGGAGCGGGGTCAGAGTGCCTGGCAATATACATAAGTGTTATGTGAAACTATTAACTGGAAATATCAACTACAACCTCAAATTAAACATACTAGCTGTCAAGGACAAATAAAATAAAATACTTCATAAAAATAATTCCCATGCTCTGAGAATTGTGGCAGAATTGCTACCTCTCCTTGCATTTTTGTGTTTTGTCTACATAACAAGAAATAACGTTCAAGAACATGAAATATGGAACAAATATAATATGTATGCTTAAGGAACATGAAGCAAAAAGCTTGGAAGGAATGAACGGCGTAATCTAAACCAAACAAAGCATGGAGCGAATTAAAAACGTTAAAAGCACAAAAGAAGGATCTTGCGGGGGGTCGTTTTATTTTGACGTTGCTTTTTCATCCGAAAATCTTTTTTCTTCCTTTTTTCTTCCTTTTTGCATGCACGCGAGGGTTTGGGGCAAGTGTTAACTCTATGTTTCTTATGCGAATATGTTGCGGAGAAGAACCTAGTCAGCCGTCCCGTGCAACAAGTAATACACAAATATACTCCACCAAAATAAGTCGTAATGATTACTTCTGGCGAAAATAGCAAAAAGCTTCCATTCTGATCAGGGCAGCAAACGTGTCAGTGGCAAAAAAGTAGGAATTATACACAAGGCCAGTTCTAGGTAACGCGAATTCGCTGCTCGTGCGGGAAAACAATCTATTTTTGAAGCTATGGCAATAGATTGTTTTCCTGGAAGAACGATGCCGCAGCAACGAATTCTCAGGTAAATTAACATTATATAGAGGGGGGACGAACGACGAAGCCCGAAGTAGTTACGCTGTTTCAAATTCCATCAACCAACCACCCAGATTCATTGCCAGTAAGGTTGATTTCGTTTGATGGGCGCCTCAGAAGGCTTGACGCACGTAATAAACTGTAATGAAAGCTGCTGGAAGGTGACGCTGCAATGTGCTGGCAGGCACGCTGCGCAATGACGGCAGATGTTGGCGTGACGGCCAACTTGCCTGCTGAATTGACGATAAAAAGGCATTTTCTAAATCAATGATGGCAGCAAGCCAAAATTAGTTAGAGAGCGAAGCGCTTGCCATAACAGAAAAGTGCCGGTGGCATTGAACGTTTCTGGAAAATTACAAAAGCTACCTTTTTGAAAAGTTTGTTGCTGAAAATTTGGCAGGCACGCTGCGCATTGACGGCAGATGGTCGCGTGACGGCAAGCTTGAGTGCCTAACCGGTATGAAAGGGCATTCGATGGCAAAGCGGTTGTAATTGTGGAAGCAAAGCGGTTGCATTAAACACTTCGAGAAAATGACAATAACTGCCTGTGTGAAAAGGTGCTGCCGACACCTTGGCATATTCCAGAAAAACCTGCTTTGATTTTTCGCTTTTTGTTTATGCGACTGAAATTGGAGGAATTGTGTCGAACTGATGCCCTTTATTCGCCGTTTTTTTGTGTGAAGGGGGCATTGCGGACCCTTACGTTGAAAACATGGAAGGCTTTCCTTCGCTGCGACAGTGTCAAACCATGTTCATTTTCGCTGTGCTTTCATTAACGCGGGATCAGCCGCGTGACCGAACCGACTGCGGCGTGGCTTAAACGGTAAGCGGTATAGTACGGCATAGCGCTTCGCTGACCCTCCGTAGTTGTATCACCTGCCTTGAGACAGATTGAAGCATACTTATTACCCAACAGAATTTTCATTTCATGCGTGCAGGTCATTTCATTCGTAGCTACGGTATCCTTTCGTCGGGGCTAACGGGGATGTGCAATATCTGTGTTAACTTGAAATGGCTAGCTAAACATTGTAAGGTGGGCCTTGTTTTGACGACCGGTGCGTGTAAAACATGCGGTATGACTGCCGGTACGCGTTGTATGTAAGAAGACGTAAACATAGCTGACAATAGTTTTGTGGGTTTTTTACTAATAAATGCGCATGCGGTGTTGGGAGGTGTGTTGCGTTGGTTGTGGTGGCGCTGTGGTAATACAATGGTTTTTTGTTGCAGTCGTTGGTGGTTCGATCCTCAGGTTCGGTTTTTTTTAATTTTTTTTTCACCGACCGCACGACAATCATTTCCCTTCTGCCGCAAAATGTGGCCGGTTCTTGGTATTTTTTCCTAACGCGACCTTCCGTAAGTGATGTCGGAAGTTCATTCTACAACTTGCTCATAAACCGGATAGCCCAACAGACAACGTTTTGCTGGGTATGGCAACCTTATCTTTCTACCTACATTGCTTTATGTGCCTAAGTTTAAGCCACAATTTGTTTTGACGCATTTTGTTCACTTTGTGCCTAGTTTTATGAACTGCGTAACGAAAATTAGTTGCATTTAACACCCCCGCGTGATCAAGTGGGGATTCACACACCCCGTTAGTCGTTCTCTGTAAATCTTGGTGAATTAAAGTGTATGTTCGAGGAGATCACACACACACGCAAGTAAAGTGAAACGACAGTATTCTTTATTCAGCACTTGTTGGTGTTGTCGTTGTAGTTGACGGTCATTATGACCGCCTTGTGGTCACTGAAATGTACGGTCAAGAGTTCTTGCAAGACCGCGCGTATCAGACAGTTCCTCGCAAAGGCCAGGTCGATGTAGCTGCCGTTGATGGTGGTGGGAGCCTCTAGCGGTAGGCACGTCATGGAGTGGTTGGCGAGCATGTATTCCATCAACCACTCGCCGCCCTTTCGCACGTCCACGTTCAAGTCCCCAACAACCACGACCGGGTCCGAGGGCTTTACGCGCCTGGCCACACTCTCGATTGCCGCGTCCACGTATTCGACGACGTCGTCGCGCGAGATGTTTGGCGCGAGGTAGAGGGTGACGACCACGATTCCGTCGCCCGAGTACGCGTCGGTGTAGACAGCACTGTACGGCGACTCGTCCCTGACCGGCGAGGTGGACACGGCGTGCGACACGAGGTTCGCGTAGACGTGACCGACGAGGTAGACGCCGCAGTACTCGCCCCGACTTCCGCTCCTGGCAAGCAGCAGTCGTCGATGGGGAAGTGGGAATGCACGGGTGATGCGAAAGAATTCTTCTTGGCCAATCGCCCTAAGTGGGTATGTGTTAAAGGAATTAGGAACTCTTCTTGGCCACTCGCCCTAAGTGGGTATGTGGTGCGGACGGACGGATGGCGGTGGACGCGTGATTCAGGGTCGCTTAAGAAGTGCATTCGCACTTAAAACAAAGGCAGAGCTGAAACCAAAACCCCGGCGCCAGTACTCAACTGCTCCTTCCTGCACGATCGCCATCGCCGCCATCGCCTGACACTTCCCTCTGGCCGGAGAGTTCCTGGAGTCGTAAACGCTTGTGAACTGGCTTTGTTTTAGTTGCTTTCAATACCATGGATTATCGTTTCGACGAAGATATGCTACTTGGAAGTTAGGGTAAGTGACTAGTCATCTTTGCGTACTTGCATACAACAACAGGGCAGGGCTGTTCCGTTCTATGCTAGAGGTTTGCGTCGCCGGTTAGCCGTAACGTCTTTTGACAGCGACTGATTTTAATAGGTACGTAGATCTTTGAGAGTGCCTTTCGACCGCGGGTATTGCATGCGGGAGCAGCAACAGTAGCGCCCTTCGATTTGCAGTCCCGGACTCACCGCAGACTCCCTGAGAAGCAGTCAGGCATTCGATTTTTCTGTGTACGCTTATGGCTTCAGGGTATCCTCGGACCCCCGCGGACTATTCGTGATTAGTTCGAATCTGCAAATCGAAGAGCCCTAGTGTGTGTGCCGTTTCTAGACTTTTTGTTGAGCGAAGTGGGATCATACTGCTACGTTGACTATACAGCTTCTTGCTCGAAACCAATTGCCAATACGCACGCTCGACCGCTCCAGGTTGAGTTAGCAATAGTTACGGTTTTGCTTAGGTACTTGTTTTTCAAGGAATTGCGAAATTGTACTTCGCATCCTTTTTCAGACCTTGAATGGAGTGGTAAGCTTTAGGTTACTTTTATTCTATGCTACGCTGCAGGAACTCATATTTTTGAAAGCGATCACTCAGTGAATAGCGCTGGTACAAAGAAGGCTTCCGGCGATCCCATTGAAGGTACGATCGATGAAAATGACGTCATACTCGCACGCCCCGCACTTGCAGTGAATGTTTGAGTGTTCCGGTCGTTCGATAATGCGAATAAATGTTTGTGCACGTGTAGCAGTAGCCCTAAAACCGTGCATTCAACCCGAATTTCCCAATACGTCGAAACTACATACGTATCGTGCGCCTGGTGCAAAGGCATAAGCCATGCTCGCCGCTCATGGTGAGCGATTAAGCACTGCAACATTAATTACCGTCTCCTAATAATCCGCGGCCACGCGTGTGGCTGAGTTATATTTTACGTTGGGCTCTCATTCTGTGAATCAGTGCACTTCGCACATGAGCACATGCTTAAGAAAAAAATGTGGGTCTCCTCTGCACTGGTTAAGGCCGAAGGTCTCTTTCTAGTAGCTTGTGCACAGCAAAGAATACAGTCTTTTTCAACACACTCCACTTGATATAAACAAATGTACCTCTAGAGAATATGCCACTAGAGAATAAATGGGAGAAAAGATTTTTCCAAACGTACAATGGTTATGTTGTCGTAGAAGTTTCTTTTTCTCCAGCACGGGATAACCTCTTTCTCGTTGCAGTTTTTTAAAGCACTGGCTATTGTAATTATTGCCACGCCATATTGACAATAGTGCATTATTCTGATGGTTCAATTTTTGCAGCCAGTACCAATATGCCGCATTTTTGAGTACCGTTTGACTGGGTTCGATACATGTGAATGTGAGCACAAGCTTAACTCTGGTGCCCTATGCTTCTTTAAGACATCATGGCCATTATTGAGGCCTAATTAGATGCATGTTTTGTAGGGAAAAAAGTGGTTGCTATGATATCAACGATACCAGTTGAAAACATGCACTGACACATCATGTGGGCTTCAAGCACCGCACGGGAAGGAGAATTGAACCTGATTTAAGCTTGAAGCATCTAGAAGAGACTTCAGAAACAAAAAATTCCTTGACTTGTATTTTTGTTCTGAAGTTCATCACATAGCCTGCCAGCCTCCTTAAGCATAATCGCTAAGGCAACGTTATCTACGTTTATGTCTGTGTTTGTCACAGAATCGGGGATGCAATATTTTGCAATTGTAGCTATGAGGGAGCTCATCTCTGAAACGTTTTACGAATACATAAACCGGTCATAATGAACAGCATCTACTGCTAAAGAGAGAATGATTCAGTTAGAAACTTGATTGCTATTATTTTCATCATGCTGTGATAGTCACTTAGGCAATCCTTACATCCTTGTTAAACTGGTATTTTAAGGTTCTCATGTTCTAGCTTGTAGTGTGAAAAACACCTTGCTGAACACCGTAACAGCGTACTTAGGATTTTGAAAGCCTTAGGCTAATGCGTCTTCCTTCTTGTTTGTAATAACTTGTCTTGCAGGCTAGTAGCTGTTACACCATGCAGTAGAAATCAGCTGGCATGCCCTGCTTTGATTATCTGGATGGACATCTCATCAGATGTCAGTGGCAGTTTTTCAGGTTGGTTACAATTTGTGAGAACCTTGTTCTATAAAATTATAGTTTTTTGCTTTGACGTGCACAGTGACATTCAGTTACCAGAACTTGCCTGATTTGACTTGGAGTGGGTAATAACAGGTGTCTTGGTGTTCGAATTAGATTGTATATATAAGCAGGTCGGCTTCATTTCAGCAATTCATTGTTCGCTCAGTTTGTATTCAGCGAATATAGATGTATTGTATTTAACGTCATTACGTAATGTTTATTTGAACCTTTGCTGCCGTTCTACAATGAACTGCTCAAGCAAAAGCATAAAGGTGTGAGTTCTTAGTAAAAAAAGAGAGAACTACTGTGAACAAGATGTGACATTTAGAGAAAAGTGACATCTGTATTTTCCACACCTGACATGAATATGCTAAACTGATGTAACAAGAAACTGATTATAAACTGTTTAATCACCACCGAAAATGTTAATTCAAGGAACAAAGAATATGTGATGCGCACTTCTACCATCCCATCCCTTCAGCATAGCCGGGTGGCAACTGCATTGCACTGACCGGTCGCGTAATGTAGTACACAGAGGAGCGGTCTGTTCTGTTGCGACCGGGCGGGGGCACCCGATCCGGGCTCCGTGGCCTCGGACATACGAGTGGTAGCGTGTATGATGCGAGCGGCCAGCCGTTGTTGCAGCCGTGAAGAAGTCTAGAAGCCGTCTAGAAGCCGTCTAGAAGTCTAGAATGTGCAACTGCTCGTACATATTAGTACGCGACATTCTTCTTTTAGATGATAAACAGAGCAATGTGGAACGGCTCGTACATATTAGCGCTCAGGAACCCACAGACCTGCAGGCAACTTTTAGAACTGACAAATCTAAAATAATGCTTTTTAATGAGACTTTCACTGACGCAGTGTCAATTCAGTATGGCGAATGAGCCAGAACCAAGGAATATAAATACCTCATTGACTATGAGGTTTAACGAGCCGACAAAACGCATTCGATGAGGCAGGCCGTACTGGAGAACTCCGCATTGATTTTTGACCACCTGTGGGTCTTGAACGTGCGCCAAAATGTCCGACACACGGGCGTTTATGCTTTGCTCCTCCATCAGAAAAGCGGCGCCTAAGGTGGGGCATCGAACCAGCGGCCTCGTGTTTTAGTAGAGCAACGCCTTAGCCACTGAATCACCGCGGAGAGTAATAATATATATATATATATATATAATATATATATATATATATATATATATATATATATATATATATATATATATATATATATATATATATATATATATATTATATTAATATATATATATACTTGAGAAAATGGTAGACGCACGATTAAAAACAAAAAACAGTGGTTTACTGACGTTTCGAGTGGAGGACCAGTCTTCATCTTGAGTAACATCGAAACGTCAGTCAAAACGTCAGTAAACCACTGTTTTTGTTTTTAATCGTGCGTCTACCATTTTCTCAAGTATTTCTTCTGGCTCCTCGAGAAGTTTCTTTTACAGCCTATATTATATAATATATATATATATATATATATATATATATATATATATATATATATATATATATATATATATATAAGACAGAAATAAGGGTTGGCAGTCACGAAAACCTCGGGAAGCAAAGCAGAGGATATGGTAGGTCATAGAAACTGATAAAGCATTTAGAAAAAAGCAAAGAAAGTGGAGAAAAAATGCCCACCAGGTGGGATCCGAACCCACGACCTGCAGAATACCGGTCTGGTGCGATAACCACTGCGCTGCCGGCGGGGCTATTTTTCCCCTCCACTTTCTGGGGTATTTATGTCAATATAATTTTTTCCTGTGCTTGGGGGTGGTAGCCAGCGCCACTCTAGACTGCCAAACCTTATTTCTGTCTTATTTTCAATGAGCCTCTCATTTCTTATTCTCATTCGCTACAGGCATAGCGAGGCCTATGTTCTGGCAGTCTTGGTGCCATAGGGAGCTTAAGAGGGTTCAACGCTGGTCGACCACTCTCGACATGTCGTAGAGACTCGAGTCACGGCCCGGGTGTTAAAAAGAAGGTCCCCTTCACCCCGATAAGTCGGAGTGGCGCTGGCTACCACCCCAAGCACAGGAAAAAATTACATTGACATAAATACCCCAGAAAGTGGAGGGGAAAAATCTCCCCTCCGGTAGCGTAGTGGTTATCGCACCAGAGTGGAATTCTGGAGGTCGTGGGTTCGGATCCCACCTGGCGGGCATTTTTTCTGGAGTTTCTTTCTTTCTAAATTCTTTATCAGTTTCTATGACTTACTATATCATCCCTTTTGCTTTCCTAGGTTTTCTTGAATGCCAACCCTTATTTCTGTCTGTCTTATTTTAAACAAGCCCCTCATTTCCTATTCTGACTCGCTATATATATAAAATAAATATATATATATATATATATATATATATATATATATATATATATATATATATATATATATATATATATATATATATATATATTGTAACAGAGATAGTGGCCGTTAGAAGGCGCGCCAGTGTGGCCAAATGGGTGTGCGCTCAACTGAGACCGAGGCTGACTGTTTGGTGGCGTCAATCCCCCAACTGGGTCTATGTGCAAGGCTCAGTCTTCGGAGCAGCCCCATCGAGAACGATCTGGCTGAGAGACCTGCGCGTGGACTCCCGAGCTAGCTTGGCCTCTGGTACAACCAGCCCCCGTTACCACGCTCTAGCCGTTTGCTAATAAACCCCATTATATTTTGGTGGAGGTCGTAGTCTTTGCACGGTCCCCGGCCTGGAACTACGAAGCAAGCGAGTGCTCCCTCCCGTCTCCCGAGGAATCGAGCACGACATGACCTCGCCGCAGCCTGCGCCCGTCATCTGCTCCGGGTCACTGCGTCACCGCGACCCCCCCAGTTTCACCGGCAGCGACGACGTCGATGCGGAAGATTGGCTCTCAACATACGAAAGGGTGAGCACCCACAACCGCTGGGATGACGTTGCCAAACTCAACAACGTCCCTTTCTCCCTCGACAAATTAGCTCAGTCATGGTTTCATAACAATGAACCGAAGATGCAGACTTGGTCGGCCTTTAAGACGAGGTTCCTGGCAGCGTTTGGTCGCCCCGCTCTACGCAAGCTAAACGCCGAACAACGCCTGCGCGTCCGAGCCCAACAGGACAATGAAAGCTACACGAGTTACATCGAGGACATTGTAGACCTTTGCAAGCGTGTTGACCCTGCGATCATGGAGAGCGAGAAGATCAGACACGTTCTCAAAGGCATAGAAGAGTTCGCCTTTCAGATGCTGCTAAACAAGAACCCACAGACTGTGGACGAAATCACTACATGGTGCCTGAGCTACGATGAACTGCGCAAGCAGCGTGTCGTTACTCGCCAGCGCACATCGCCCCATGAAGAGTGCTCACGGGGATGCCTTTCCTCTCTCACGATGCCACATGACCTTTCTTCTCTTCTGCCGCACATCGAGGAGTTCGTGCGCGCAGAAATTGCTCGACAGCTGGCTCTGCTTCCCAGTGTTCATGAGCCTGTGCCTTCGTCTTCACTGCCTTCGACTGTACGCCGCGTAATCCGGGAGCAAGTCGCCGAGGCGCTTCCTGCAGTTCGCCAACCTACACTTGTGTCGGCCCCCGTGGTAGCGACCATCGCGCCACCCGTGGCGCCCCCGTTCGAACCGCAAGTGACAGTGCCCCTCGAACAACCGGTGGCAGCGCCCATCGCACCACCAGTGACAATGGCGGTGCCCCCCGCCATTCCTGGAGCGCTCCCCTTCAGTTACGCTTCAGTGGTCCGGCAACTGCAGCCCGGTGCTTTCCAAGCGTACCAGTATGTGAGAGACCAGCGCGCGACGCGTTACCCTCGGTTACCACCTGAACCGCTGAACCCCTGGCGCACATCTGACAACCGCCCTATCTGTTACGCGTGCTGCATGCCCGGACACGTCGCTCGGTTGTGCCGTCGGCGGCCACCGCCTGCTAGCCACGTCAATCTAGTGCCCCCATATGGACCGCAACCGTACTACACCCATGGAGACTCGGGTCAGGCACTGAATTCGTCCTCTGCCGACCGTCCGCCCTTTTCCAGCCGTCGCTCCTTTTCCCCGCGGCGCCGTTCGCCGTCTCCCATGCGTCCCCGCCAGAATCCGACCGCTGAGGGAAACTAACGGCTGCAGTTCCCGAGGCAAGAACTGCAGCGCCGTCGAAATTCCGAAGCCCTCCTCTCTCACCCGCCAATGTTATAGACGTGACTGTTGAAGGTGTCGCCACCCTCGCGCTTATTGACACTGGCGCCGCTGTGTCTGTGTTGAATGAACGTCTACGCCGCTCATTACGTAAAGTTACGACGCCTCTCTCTGACCTTACCCTTCGGACTGCGAGCGCACAAGAGATTAAACCGTTGGCCATGTGTACCGCTCGGGTTCTCATCCAAGACGTCACCTACATCATCGAATTCATTGTTCTCCCATCATGTTCCCACGACATAATCCTCGGCTGGGACTTCCTATCCCGACATCACGCCATAATCGATTGCGCACGTTTGCAAGTTGAACTTCTCCCGTCCTACGAGCCGCCGCCGAACGAGCTGTCGACCAAGTTAACTGTTTCCGAAGATACGGACATTCCCCCGAGATCTTCCGTCATAGTGCCCGTTTTGTGCAATGTGGACGACACGACTGTGGTTTTCACGCCTTCCAGGTCCTTCGTCTCGCGCAAATGTCTGCCTTTACCCTCTGCTGTCATCGACGTCCAGTCCGGTTGCAGCTTAATCGTCATCTCTAACCCATCTTCTTGCCCGACTACCTTGTTTCATGGAGAATGTATAGGGTGTGTGGAAGCCGTTGACCGTTCTCACGTGAACGCTGTGCCCGACGAACCATCGCTGCTCACTGTTGGCACACTTAGTCCTGCGCGTGCGTCAAGCTCGGATGCGTTCCTTCAGTCCGTCGACAAGGGCCTCAGCCTTGAGCAAACGCGACAAGCTCATCGCTCTCCTTCAGAGTTTTCGCGACTCCTTTGATTGCGTACAAACCACCCTGGGACGCACGTCGGCAGTTTCACATGAAATCGACACCGGCTCCCACGCCCCACTGCGGCAGAGACCATATCGCGTGTCACCTACGGAGCGCCGCGTGATCGACGAGCAAGTGTCCGATATGCTTACCCGTAATGTCATCCGACCCTCTACCAGCCCTTGGGCCTCTCCTGTTGTTCTGGTTACAAAAAATATAATGGGGTTTATTAGCAAACGGCTAGAGCGTGGTAACGAGGGCTGGTTGTACCAGAGGCCAAGCTAGCTCGGGAGTCCACGCGCAGGTCTCTCAGCAAGATCGTTCTCGATGGGGCTGCTCCAATGACTGAGCCTTGCACATAGACCCAGTTGGGGGATTGACGCCACCAAACAGTCAGCCTCGGTCTCAGTTGAGCACACACCCTTTGGCCACACTGGCGCTCCTTCTAACGGCCACTATCTCTGTTACAATATATAATATATATATATATATATATATATATAATATATATTATATATATATATATATATATATAATATATATTAGGGGTGTGCGAGGATCACATTTTTCGAATACGAATCGAATACGAATATCTAGCTTCGAATATCGAATCGAATATCGAGTAATTAAGGGGGGACGTGACTTTCGAAACCAACTTTTTTATTTTGTAGATTTTGATTAAAATTAGCCTAACAACTGGAAATGCTTCTGTGATAACACCATAAAAATTTCAAAGTAACATTTTGAAAACTTACTTGTAAAATTTTCGTTCTGTTCAGCTTGTACCGAGCTTTACTGACCTTTAAAACATAATAGTAAACTTGTTTAAAGCGCTTTGCATTCCAAAATAAATGGACGAGGTCATGACAGTCAGAGTTTTTTATTAGACCACATTTTTTTAGTTTTGAATTTTTTAGAAATGAATGTAGAACGGGCATATACACCAAGAACGACTATTCCAATAAAAATATCACAAAAACTAAACCTGAAAAACCAAGTGTGGTGGCTAAGGCATTGCGCTGCTGAGCACGAGGTCGCGGGTTCGAGTCCCAGCCGCGGCGGCCGCTTTTCTGATGGAGGCGTAACGTAAAAACGCCCGTGTGTACGAGATTTGGGCGCACGTTAAAGATCCCCATGTGGTCAAAATTAGTCCGGAGCCCTCCACTACGGCCCCCCTCATCGCCTGCATTGCGTCGGCGCGTTAAGCCCTACAATCAATCAATCAAAAACCAAGTCTGTCACAACTTGAACCGTTCACGGAATGTAACACAAAGAACGAAATCGGAAATAGACCTAGCAGTCATGAAGGAATCGCCGGAACAAGAGACGTACGTGGCAAGAAAAAAACCTGTTTTGAGAAAAGGCTTCCGAAGTTGTAACATAGATCTAATTCACCGAAAGTCGCTAAGCTTGTAGCCTTTCATGCCGTTTTGAACACGGGGCTTCTGGAATGCCTTGCCTGGAAATTCGAGTACCTTGGGCAGGCTTTTTCTTTCCATAAAACAATTTTCAGCACCTCTGTGAAGAGTACATAGCCCATTCAGCGGACCAAACGGGGGAGGGGGGACACGGCGTTCAGTGCAAAGTAGGTTGGCTGGTTGCTTGTATTGCCCCAACAACGTTCATCTGCAGTGTTCTGACCATGTCAACAAGGGGAGGAATCTTTTTTTTTTTATTTTAAAACTTCGTTTTGACTTGTTTTAGGCTTTATAACCTTGCTTGCACCAGCAGCTTATGTGCAGGGGTTCATTCCCAAAAAGTTTACATACCACAAGGATACAAATGAGGTACTTTGAGTTTGGTATATTATTCTGCTTGAGTCAAACTTCAATACATGCACTTTTTAGTACTCTTGAAACTCAGGGCATCAAATATTCCTCGCAGGACAGCCAATATGCACTAAACTATACATGTATGCATTGCTAATTATAATGTCCCTAAAACACAGTTGGTTATATTTAACGACAGCAAGGTACATTTTTAACTCCGTCAACACGTGTTTGTTCCTAACTCAGACATGTTTGCGTTACTACTCGAAGTGCACAGGAAACGTTGCGCAAGAAAGCGAGCTCACCCGCATCCGGGCGCTCATATACCGGAACATGTCATAGTTTCTTTAACCCTGACGTGGCCGGTCAGGTCGCTCTTAAGATTAAATCTGACATCACAGGCTTAAGTTAAAACTACTGGCGTTCAATCGTACCCGTTTGAGCAGTCAGGCGACGCTCCAACGCGCAGCGGCTACGCCGTGCGCGCCACCACTTCTCACGCGTTGGTCGTTCCATTCCGAAGGCTAGCAAGGCTACTTTCAAGCTTAGCAATAACTACGCGTGTAAGCGTCGCAAATGAGACAAAAAGTTCATTTCGCGAACCGCTATCACAAGCGCGCACTTCGCGTTTCTCCTTCCGGGGTAAAGTCACGCGCACCACAAAGCGTTCGATAACCTCTGCCTTTTGAGCCACGCGGCTTCCCCTAATTTGGCTTGTGATGTCAGGCATTGCGCGATAATGTCTGTGTTGCATACCACAGCAGCTAAAATAACTGAACAGAAACTTGGCCGAGAGAAGCAGCGCAAATGAACTCCAAAAAGCGCACTACGCAGTTCAGGCGGCCGTCATCTTGCATTGCCGCAGCGGCACTAATAAGAGGGCCGTTTCGACGCACGCACACCGCAAGGCCAACCGCGCTTCAGCATTAATTTCTGTCTTCGTTTGTGCATCTTTCTATTTCTTCTGTTCGTGCGTTTGTAAATGAACGAAATAGAAGATACAGCCAGGACCGGAAAGACAATTGCTCGGCCAATCCAATGGTACCAAAATGGCCATGCCTGGTGGCACCGTTGTGGAGATACAGCGCTCAGAAAACTGCCGTTTTTTTTCTCCATTTTTCGCTGACATTTTATCACCGCGGAAGGCAAAAGTAATTTGGAGGCGAAAAGGAGAAACGCCCGTGTGTACGAGATTTCGGTGCACGTTAAAGATCCCCAGGTGGTCAAAATTAATCCGGAGCCCTCCACTACGGCACGCCTCATCGTCTGCGTTGCGTCGGTGCATTAAACCCTACAATCAATCATTAATTTAAGGTAAACGCTTGATGAAGAAGCGACGCATGGTCGTTTATTTTTCAGCGCCTTTTCCCGCGGCCACCACTGAGCAGGATGATTGTCGATCGCCATCATGCTATCTGCGACCTCGGTGCAGCACTCTTGGTCACCGAATAGAGAAGATAACAGGGACACACATCCTGCTTTGTGGCGACAGAACGTGAAAAAGTGCCTAAACATAAAAGACTGGTGTCGATTCTCGATCAAGCATTTGCTATAACAGTAGACCGCAGTCTCAAACGCTATCAAAAAAGTGCGCATATACGCAGTTTACTGACTTTGCAGCCACACGGTACAACATCCGTCTGTGGCTATGCGTCCGTTGTTCGTATTTCTTTTAAGCCCCCCCGCCAACCCCCCCGTGCATAACATTCCTGTGTTGTTGTGACGCAGAGCATATGAAAATTTTGTGAAGCGGCCATGGAGATACAAGTTTGATTCGTCACACAGTTTGGGTGACCCAGTTTCATTAGCAAAAATGTTACCACAGGCTTCACAAAAATACTTTTGGTGTTGATAAAACATGAATCAGTGGTAACTCGCCAGCCACTTCTTTGCCGCTATGTTACAAAAGAAGTCGGCGCGGTTGGCAGCCGCTGACAGAAGCCACCGCCAGTTTTAGCGGTTCCCCCTCTTCCGCTAGATCAAAACGACGGAATGCTATCGAGCAGCTAACACACGGGTAACTCATTTGTTAGCGTTCTTTATATTACATCACTCCTTAGGCAAAGTTTAGCGTAATTGAAAGCATTTTATTTTAAGCGATGCACGGTGTAAGTGTTAAGGCAATATTATGTTTATGGGTAACGCAATCATTCATTTGCAAGTCGTTCTAATTATAGAAGCAATAACTTGCAAAGCACAATAAAATTATCCCTCTGGCTGGCTTGTATACATGTGGAAACGAATCCCTCCATGCGTGTAAACTCTTTTGGCCACCAGAAAGACAATATATTAATAGCCGATACAAAGACCCGCCGTGCTAAATACTACACGGGTCGCCTAAACCATAAACTGTATAAACCATAAACCATAAACCATAAACAGAGGACAGCTCAGACTGATAGACGGAGGTTTCAATACGCGGGTGTCCGATGCTCAGTTCCGACCACGGACGTGTTTTTTTATCTATTGTTCTGCATGTTTTATTCTTCACGGGCGCGGCGAACTCGTATATCCCTCGAGTGTAATAAAGAAACTCGTACGGGTCCACAAACCTCTCGGGGTTTTAACTTTGACTTGGTCAGTTAGCGCTTCTTCGTCCTCATCCCTCGGGCCTTTGGGTTGCCCAGTGATTAGGTGGCCGGTGTCACGGCGAAAATATCCCGTGTTCGATTCCAGGGACCTCACTAACCGCATATTAATAGCACACTTGTGAACATGTACCGTTACAGCCGCTAATTTATATATGTAAGCAATTATGCGAACACCGCTATATTTGAGCACACTCTGCAGTTTGAGGAGTGCGTAGCTTGATTGATTAAAGACGAGTCAGGTTAACAGACACCGCGTGGGTACTTCCTAATAATAAATACCATTTGTTTCACCTCTGCACGATGAAATTTCGATTCTATGATTCAGAGTTTTTAGGAGTGAACAGACAATATTTTTAATAAATAAGCTGGGAGACACATTACATGATCGATTACTAAAGAACCGTGCACCCACGATTTTCAGTTTTTTGCCTCACCCGTGCAATAATTGAACTTTATAAACTTTTCTTATGCTAGATGCCTAGGCATCGCTTATATACTAAAGTGCCTGCTTAGACAGACGTCTCACCTCTCGCAGGATCATACAAGCACCAATGAAGTGATGGAACCCGACGAATTTCAACCGCTGGAACAGTATGCGTAATTTTAAACTATATTATAGAGGTGAAAAGTGAACCTGCCCGTGTGTCGACATTTCGACGAACATTTAGGGTTGCGCAGTGGCAAAAATAAGTAGAAGCCCTTCCCTACTGCTCCCCCAACACCAAGATGTAGCTTGACGAGTTACAAAAATACACAAAAATATTGAATATTACACTACATTTTCACACAGTTAGCCCGGCTACAGTTGTTCCGACCATGACCAAATTCGAAATAAAACCATTTCTATCCCAACACACCTTCTTCATCTATATCTATCTATCTATCTATCTATCTATCTATCTATCTATCTATCTATCTATCTATCTATCTATCTATCTATCTATCTATCTATCTATCTATCTATCTATCTATCTATCTATCTATCTATCTATCTATCTATCTATCTATCTATCTATCT
Source organism: Haemaphysalis longicornis (assembly GCA_013339765.2). Lineage (NCBI taxonomy): Eukaryota > Metazoa > Arthropoda > Arachnida > Ixodida > Ixodidae > Haemaphysalis > Haemaphysalis longicornis. The sequence goes on along the minus strand of CM023452.1, from coordinate 40,639,445 downwards.
ATCTATCTATCTATCTATCTATCTATCTATCTATCTATCTATCGATCTATCTTATCTATCTCTATCTATCTATCTATCTATCTATCTATCTATCTATCTATCTATGTACCTATCTATCTATCTATCTATCTATCTATCTACTATCTCTATCTATCTATCTATCTATCTATCTATCTATCTCTCTCTGTCTCTCTCTCTCTCTCTCTCTCTCTCTCTCTCTCTCTCTCTCAGACACACACGCACGCAGGCACACACTCAAACACCATGCTTTGTGGACGAACGGGCAAGACTAAGGGTTTAAATAAACGCCGACATATCGTGACAGAAATAACTTTACAGCTTAAGTTTCACGTTTGTGAAAGCTTTCCAGGTGACCATTGCGCACGGTTAGAACGAAAAGGCCTCACGGGTCTCACGGACTAACGTGAGATTTGACTTTTTACGTTGCGGTGTTACGTAGGTTCCGTACGTAGAGTTGACCGAGGCGGCACCCTTACCTCCCGCCTCGCAGTGGCAAAAGCTCATCGCCAGTCCCTTGGTGCGATGTCTTATTCTGAGCTCTTGATTTCGCCTTCAATTTTCCCATTATTGCTCCCACGTAAAGTCTAAATCGATTAAAAGCTGTTGTTTCTCAGAGAGACGAGCGATTTTTCAGCTCTTAAGCCTGACAAAGTAGCGTGGGTGGTTCTGATAAAAACGGGCTTGAGAGATGGCTACAGATGACGAGTGGCTACAGCAGTTTCTGTGTCTCGTCGTAGGCATGCAAGCAGCCTACGCGCGTCGTGCGGTGCATACGTGCTACTGATTTGATTGGTTCTAGGGTTTAACGCGCCAACGCAACGCAGACGATGAGGCGCGCCGTAGTGGAGGGTACCGGATTAATTTACGTCGCCTGGGGATCTTTCACGTGCTCCGAAATCTGGTAAAGACAGATATTTTTGCTTTTTGACGTGCGCGTGAGTAGAACAACTTCAAGGTACAAGCGCATGGACTACGTATACTTTTCACCTTTTCGTAAGTGAATTGTATTAGAACGTGAAACATAACCTGTCTACGCTGTGTTGAAGGAAATCATTCAGGAAACGTTTTGACCCGCTCTATTTTTACAGCAGTGAGAAAAGAATGAACAAGAAGCGGAAACGCCCTAGTTAAAAAGTTAAAACTAAAATTTAAAACTGAGTGACGAAGGGATGGCCAAACAGGACAAAAATGCATGCCAGCGGATGCCCCGGAGATAGCAATAGTCTGCCAGCGTACAAACCCTTTCAACAACCTCCATTATCTGACGCTCGAACTGTCGCTGGCGCTAGCGAAGCCGCGCTACTACCATTCGTGCTCACCAGGGGTGCGTTTAATGGTTTATGTACGCGACAGTCTTCTTTTAGATGATAACCAGAGCAATGTGCAACGCCTCGTACATATTAGTGGTCAGGAACCCAGAGACCTGAAGGCCACTTTTAGCACTGACAAATCTAAAATAATGCTTTTTAATGAGACTTGCACTGACGCAGTGTTAATTCAGTACGGCGAATTACCCAGAATCAAGGAATGTAAATACCTCATTGACTATGGGGTTTAACGAGCCGACAAAACACATTCCATGAGACAGGCCGTACTGGAGAGCTCCGTATTGATTTTTGTCCACCTGTGGATCGTTAACGTGCGCCGAAATCTCCAACACACGGGCGTTTGTGCTTTGCGCCTCCATCAGAAAAGCGGCCCCCAAGGCGGGGCATCGAATCCGCGTCCTCGTGTTTTAGTAGAGCAACGCCTGAGCCACTGAGTCACCGCGGAGAGTAATATATATATATATATATATATATATATATATATTATATATATATATATATATATATATATATTATATATATATATATATATATATATTTTATTTATTTATTTAGTTATATATAAGACAGAAATAAGGGTTGGCAGTAACAAAAACCTCGGGAAGCAAAGGGAAGGATATGGTAGGTCATAGAAACTGATAAAGAATTTAGAAAGAAAGAAGGTGGAGAAGAAATGCCCAGCAGGGTGGGATCAGAACCCACGACCTCCAGAATACCGGTCTGGTGCTATAACTACTACACTACCGGCGGGGCTATTTTTCCCCTCCACTTTCTGGGGTATTTATGTCGATGTAATTATTTCCTGTGCTTGGGGGTGGTAGCGAGCGCCACTCTACACTGCCAAACCTTATTTCTGTGTTATTTTCAACGAGCCCCTCATTTCCTATTCTCATTCGCTACAGGAATAGCGAGGGCCTCTGTTCTGGCAGTCTTGGTGCCATAGGGAGCTTAAGATGGTTCAACGCTGGTCCAACACTCTCGACCAGAGGTCGGCGGACTCACTCATGAGTCCACTCACTCAGACTCATTTGGACTCAAACTCACGCGTGAGTTTGAGTTTGAGTGAGCGCGAGGCTAGTGTGGCATGGTGAGTTTGAGCTTGATTGAGTTTGAGCCGAGTGATCTCCACTGAGGTTGATTCCGATTGAGTTTGAGTACGCCTGAGACCTAGTGAATTCTGAGTCCATTTTGAGTTCTGAGTACATTTTGAGTTTGAGTCCATTTTGAGTTCTGAGGACATTTTGATTTTGAGTTCATTTTGAGTTCTGAGTACACTTTGAGTTTGAGTCTATTTTGAGTTCTGAGTACATTTTGAGTTTGAGTACATTATGAGTTTAAGTACATATGAGTTTTGAGTACATTTTGAGTTTTGAGTACATATGAGTTTTGAGGCCATTTTGAGTTTGAGTATATATGAGGAGCCTAGCAGGCAGCTATGGGTGGCTTAACAGCCACCCATAGCTGCCACTTATGGGTGGCTTAACAGCCACCCATAATGCCACCCATAATGGGTGGCTTAACAGCCACCCATAACAGCCACTGTGGGCTCGGAATTCAGGTTACCTGCGGGTACGGCACCAAACGCGATGTGCATGATCGGTTGGGAGGGAGGGGGTGTCTGATTTTAAGAGCGAATGCACTTTATAAGCGACCCAAACCATCCACCGCCGGCGGCGGCGGCGGCGGCGGCGTCCGCGTCCGCAGTGCTTCTCTATATTTAAAAAACAAAATCATTTCGGCGCCAGGTTTCGATCCGAGGACTTTGCGGCCGCAGCGCGACGCTCTACCGACTAAGCCACGGACGCCACGCTGATATCAGTGTGAGTAACGCGCCTTATATCTTTAACGCATTCAAACTACGTCGTCAGCGGCGTGCGTTGGCGACTCAGCGGCGTTATAGCGGCTTGATCTGCGTGGTGTACACGTGATACTACAAACCCGATGGAAGAGATGGAAGAGAAGGCGGCGAGGCGGTGGGCTGCGGGGGCCGAGCGCAAGCGCCGCAAGCGGGCCGACAACCGTGCATTCGAACTTTCACATTCTCCCCCTCGGGGAAATGCGGGGGAATTTTTTTTTTAGTTTCTTGTTGAATTTTCATGGCCATAAGCACTTGCTGCATACCTAATTTGCGCGGCTTGGCGCGTGAGTGATAATTGACTGGTGAGGTCATAAAAAAGGGTTGTCTTAACTTTTCCTCCTGACGGATCCACTAAGATCGTGGGAAAGGGTAGTGGGAAAGCACACGGCGGCGCTGGCGTGCTGGTTGCTCGCCTGCTACTCTTAACGGCTTGATATACTAGGGGTCACAAAGGAAGAGGTGAGAGCTGGGGGAAAATGGGGGGGGGGCTGTCCTTTCTGCTTTTTCAAATGAATTAGCTGAATTGACTGGGAAGCGCCCCTTAGACAGAATAATGATCACATTAGATTGGGTGAAAAGTGAAACTGATGAGGCTAAGGCGCGTAAGGTATGAAATGGAAGGTCCGGATTGACGGAATCACGCGGGGTAAATAAAGAAATGTTTCTTGATTGTAGTCATCATGCAGTCATAATGAGTCATAGATTGGGTTAAAATTCAAAATGACGCTTCGAGGGCATGTGGGGAATCAAATTCAAGGTCTCGATGTGGGGAATCATTCGGGACAAAAATGCGTAATGGATATATATCATGATGTAGTCATGGTAAGTCATAGATTCGGTTATAATTCAAGTTGATAACGCTAGGGCGCGTGGCGTACCAAATTAAAGGTCTCGATGAGTGTAATCACGTGCTTCCTGATTATCATCATGACATTGTCAAAATGGGTCATAGATTAGGTTAAAATTTACAATGATGCCACTCGGTGTCCGGAGCATCAAATTTAAGGTTCCGATAAGGGAAATCACGTGGGATAAAATTGTGGTAGGGCAATATCATGAGATAGTCATGGTTAGTCATTGATTGGTTTAACATTCTAATTGATTCCGCTAGGATGTGATGGGTATCAAATTAATGGTCTTGATGAGCGGAATCACGCTGGAGAAATACAAAAAATGGTTCCTGGTTATAACCATGAGATGTCATGGCGAGTCATATTGGGGTGAAATTCAAAGTGACCCCGCTAGGTCGTGTAGGGTATCAAATTTACAGTCTTGACGAGGGGAATCACGTGGTACAAATAAAAAAAGGCTTCGTAGTTCGTATCATGACAGAGTCATTATGAGTCATAGATTGGGTTAAATTCAAGGTGAGGCCGCTGAAGCATGTGGGGTGTCAAATTGAAGGTTCCAGTTAGGGGAATCCCGTCGGACACTTAAATAATGCGTCCTGGTTACAGTCATGAGAGCCATAGATAGTTTGACTGGTATGAATTCCATATCACCCTGGTAGGGTGTGTGGGGTATCAAATTAAAGGTCTCGTCGAGGTGGATCACGTGGGACAAATATAAAACTGCTTTCTGGTTATATTTATGAGGATATAGCAAAAGGTATATAGCAAAAGGTACACACTCACACGCTCACTCACTCACTCACACATACTCACACTCACACTCACACACACACACACACAATCACACTCTCCCTCTAACTCTCACTCTCACTCACATTCACACTCACTCTCACACTCACACACACACACACACACACTCACACTCTCCCTCTAACTCTCACTCTCACTGACATTCACACTCACACTCTCACTCTCACTCACACTCACACTCTCACTCTCACTCTCACTCCCCATCTCACTCACACTCACACTCTCACTCTCACTCGCACTCACACTCTAACTCACACTCACTCACACTCTCACTCTCACTCACACTCACAATGACATTCACTCTCACACTCACATTCACTCTCACACTCACACGCTCACTCACTCCACTCTCACTCACCTCACACTCACTCACATCACTTCTCACTCAAGCACTCTCACTCACACACTCACACTCACATTCTCACTCTCACTCTCACTCACACTCTCACTTTCAATCACACTCTCACTCACACTCACACCCACACTCACACTCTCACACTCACACTCACACTCTCACTCTCACTCTATCACTCTCTCAATCTCTCGCTCTCACTCTCACTCTCTCACTCTCTCACTCTCTCACACTCTCACACTCACACTCTCACTCTCTCACTCTCTCTCTCACTCTCTCTCACTCTCTCTCTCACTTTCTCTCTCTCACTCACACTCTCTCACTCTCACACTCTCTCACACTCTCACACACTCTCTCACTCTCACACACTCTCTCACTCTCACACTCTCTCCCTCTCACACTCTCTCACTCTCACAGTCTCTCACTCTCTTACTCTCTCACTCTCTCACTCTCACTCTCTCACTCTCACACTCTCTCACTCTCTCACTCTCTTACTCTCATTCTCTCACTCTCTCTCACTCACTCTCGCTCTCTCTCGCTCTCCCACACACTCTCTCAAACACACACATAAACACACACTCACACATGCGTGCATTCTGGAAGTTAACAGCTGGGTACGGTGGCATTCATTGCTTACAACGACAGCGTGGTATTTTTTCCGAGCTACGAGAGGTCATCCCACCTAGCAAATGATAATAAAAACTAATACAAGTGCCCCAGCAAACAAAGAGGCACTTTTTTGTTTGTCCCACGTGATTTCTCTCCTCGACAGCCTCAATTTGATACCCCACATTCTTTAGCGCCACACCTCTCTGCATTTTCACCCAACCTGAGACAATCTATGACTACCGTGTTACACGGTTCGCCATTTTCGACATTTTTTCTTATTTCTTTTCTATATTTTTAACATTTAGTCTTATCAATTCTCTACATTTACGCTTTTATAATGATTACAGGTTGGACTTCCGTGATGTCTGCATTTTTGTGTATATGCAGGGCATTACAAGATCATGGCGGGGACAGGGGAGGGGTGTACTCGGAAAAGAATGCTACGCAATAAAACAGCAATGGTATATCCATGAACGCCTCGGGCTTCACAAATTCGCGGGGACAGTTCGCTTTGACACAACGCGTTTTTTCAGGATGCAGAGCGAGAATGCACGGAACCATAACCCTAAACAGCTTCGACATAAATGAACGGAGCAGTTAGCGCACGTCCCCTCACCCAATCTTGCTTGTTTCGACCTGGCGACCCAGCACACCATCGAGGCTGGACCGCCTCTGTCATGAACACGAACACGGAGCCTATCTCAAGAGTTTGGTACCCAATATATACGTACATTGCTTCCAACCAGCGCTACTCTTCATGTTCACCAGGTATAGCTGTATTAAATCTGCAACGAAAATTGTTTCCGACCTCACAGGAGCTACGGTGTCATGTCGTGGCGAATGCAAGAGTTTGAGCTCACGAATTTGCACCCGTAATATTTTACCACGCGTGAATTTGAATACACTGACTGCTAATGAAATCAGAGTCCATCTGAGCCCGAGTAACTTACTAGCATGAGAGAGTGTGAGGCCATTTGAGTGCTGAATTCATTTTGAGTTGTCAGCCCATTTTGAGTTCTGAGTACATTTTGAGTTTTGAGCACATTTTGAGTTTTGAGGCCAGTTTGAGTTTGAGTACATTTTGAGTTTTGAGTACATTTTGAGTTTTGAGTACATTTTGAGTTTGAGTAAATCTTGAGTTTTGAGTCCATTTTGAGTTTGAGTACATTTTGAGTTTTGAGTCCATTTTGAGTGTGAGTATACTTTGAGTTTGAGTACATTTTGAGTTTTGAGTCGATATTGAGTTTGAGTACATTTTGAGTTTGAGTACATTTTGAGTTCTGAGTACATTTTGAGTTTTGAGTCCGAGTGAGTTCTGAGTTTTGCGCTGAATGTGAGTTTGAGTTTGAGTGAGCGCAGATGTGCTGCTCTGCCTTGAGTCTGAGTTTGAGTGAGGGGTGATTCGAAAAAAAAATTGTGAGTGAGTTTGAGTGAGCCGCCAACTTTGCCTAGGTATGCTCTCGACATGTCGTAGAGACTCGAGTCAAGGCCCGAGGGTTAAAAAGAAGGTCCCCTTCACCCCGAGAAGTCGGAGTGGCGCTGGTTACCACCCCCAAGCACACGAAAAAATTACATTGACATAAATACCCCAGAAAGTGGAGGGGAAAAATAGCCCCGCCGGTAGCGTAGTGGTTATCGCACCAGAACGGAATTCTGGAAGTCGCGGGTTCGGATCCCATCTGGCGGGCATTTTTTCTCGAGTGTCTTTCTCTCTAAATTCTTTATCAGTTTCTATGACCTACCATATCCTCCCCTTTGCTTTCAGAAATTTTCTTGACAGCCAACCCTTATTTCTGTCTTATTTTCAACAAGCCCCTCATTTCCTATTCTCATTCCCTATATCATATATATATATATATATATATATATATATATAGATATATATATATAGATGAGAGAGAGAGAGAGAGAGAGAGTTGCGAGAAGGGCTGTCTTTTTTTGTTGCCGTAGCAAATCGTAAAAAATGGGTATAGCTTCTAACAAACTTATTTGGTCGACGTTTCGATAGGATGCCGATCTTTCCCAAGACAATTTCGTATTTCTGTCTCGAAATGTTGTCTTGAGAAATGTTGTCTTGAGAAAGATCGGCATCCGATCGAAACGTCGACCAATAAACATTTTGTTAGAAGCTATACCCATTTTTTACTATATTATATATATATATATATATATATATATATATTATATATATATATATATATCGGAGTGTAGATGAGCGAAGGGGTCAGCTAATTAAGAAATAACGAGAACAATTCCGGGCTTTCAATAGAGCGAAATAAGGAGGCACCCTTTAACACTGGTACCAGTGAACGCACTGCAGAGACAAAATCACGAAATCACACGTAACCGCTTTGTCAACCGGAAGCACGACGCATACTTTCCCTTTTGGAAGCAACCGAATTCACAGTTGACATTTCATGTAATAAGTCGAGAACAGGGGATCTTCAGCGAGATCTTCAGCGGGGTGGGCTTCCTGCGTCATCAGGAATGTAACATTGTTAGTCTGCGTGACTTGCGGAATTAGCGATCAGTTAGGCGGCGAGTTCATTGTGCAATGTTGAGTTAAAAGAGTTTGGTAAATTTCGCCCTACACCCGCGTAGTTCAGACGAACGCACGAAAAATAATTGCTCACGGTTATTGCCGTTACTATAGAATATAGGGTGGCTCAGTAACACTGAGTAAGTGAGCCGATTGAACACCAGTTACTTCAACACAAATTGCCTTTATAACAAACATACACGAACATAGCTATTATAACTTTTTTACTTGGCAAACGTGTACAAAGGAATGGCAAGTTGTAACATTTGAAACACGCAGTTGTAGTTCTTCAATTCTAAAGATTCATTACTTTTTATACCAAAACAACAGTTTATTACCATATGATGTTACCGCTAACTTCAATTACATCTGCCATGCGGTATACCAAACGGCCGAAAGAAATCAGTCCCGTTCCACTGTGTGAAGTAGGATGACCAGTGGACCTATTTGTGGGTTATTGGTTGGCCACAAAATCGGACTCAGGCAGCGCCGTCACGCTGTGGCAGATTTCAGAGATTCTAGCCACGCAGACAAGACGTCTTGCGTATTTGCCTCGCGGTGTTCGAGCTTCCGAATAAGGACATCGCTCTTACGCTTCTCGCACACGGCCCTGTAGTAGTCAGTGATGTCCTCGCGGCTATCGCCGCCTATTTATTTTTTGACCTGCCCTCACCGTACAACACGCATTGTGGGAAAACCACCGAAATTAGACCAAACTCATACCAATTCTTGTATATTCGGCTTCGCCTGTAAACACAAACACAGATCCATTACTGGAGGAGTCTTTTTCCAGGGGCAATGTACACCACCGAGAATCAAAACATGAAGTGCTCGAGGAGAACACTTTGCCGGAGGGAGGACCTTTTTTGGCTGTGCGGAAGAAACAAAAAAAAACGTAGTTAGCCTATAACAGCCCAGCTGTATAATTCAACGAATCAGGTCCGCTCGCGGGGGTTCTCCAATTATCTTTTTAGGGCCACAGAACGTCTCCAGTCGATTCTGATGAGTCATTTGGAGCATTAGTTGGCAGCTCTATGGGAAGAATCGTTCCTTATACGTTGGTCTACGTGCTTTATAGAGGTCAGGAGCAATATCCTGAGCGTTACTCTAGTGCCGTAGTGAGTAGAGTATAGTTTATAAACTCTTTGTTTAAACACTGGTGAAATTTGTGTGACTTGATTTCTAGTAGCTTGTTGACGATGACAAAAATTTTAGGCTTTGTGTAGAAGGACCATGTTGCATGCAAACTGATTAGATAATCTTCTGTTCTTAGGGCAGCGCTGTTATCCCTAGTCGCTGCGCCCTGATATGTGGGTTATAAAAAATTCTCTTTAACTCCCCCTGATTCGTGTGGTAAACAAGCAAATAGAAGTGTCTATTCTACCCTATTTACGGTTGTATTGATGGTGACGTATTGTCGTGAACTGTCCAGGATGTGATCTACAGTCATCTTTCGGTGGAATAGTGGTTCTACCCATACAAAAATGCCTTATGGGCGTCTATAGAAAAATGTATGGTGAGCTATGGCCGCCTATGGGTCCCTATGGTCACCTAGAAAAGTGCATAAATTAGGCTATAGCCAGCTATTGAAGTTTTTATGCATCCTGCACTAAAGAATGTAAACCATACCATTCTTTTTAGACTACTGTAGAACATCCTAGTGTGTTTAGTCTATAGAGTCACAGCTATTCAGGCTACTGTAGCCAGCTAAAAAAAATCTATCGCTTTAGTTCTATAGGCTAGCCGCAAGAAAGCTCTTTTGGCTGGCTATAGACCATTGTTTAGCTTTAAGTCTACAGACTTGAAACCATTCAGCTGTCTTTTACCAGCTATTGAAAAGAGTTCGTGCTAAAGCTAAAGAGAGAAAGCCATAAAAGCTCATTTGGCTGGCTATAGGCCGTTTTTTAGCTCTAACTCTACAGACTCAAAACCATTGAGCTGTGTTTTGCCAGCTATTGAAAAGAATTCGTCCTAAAGCTAGAGAGAGAAAGCCATAAAACTTCATTTTGCTGGATATAGGCCGTTGTCTAGCTCTAAGTCTACATAATTGGAACCATTCAGCTATCTTCTGCCAGCTATTAGAGAGAATCTGCCCTAAAGCTAAAGAGAGGCACCCATAAAAGTTTCTGCGGCTGGCTACAGCGCAATATATAACTGTAAACCTTTAGACGTGTGACAATTAAGCAACATTTAGCCGGAATTAGGAAAGCGTTTGGCGCAGAATTTAGAGGCTTGCATCCATAAAAGCTTCCTTAGCTAACTACATAGTGACATAAGCCTCTAATTCTCCAGCCGCTAATAAAAAAGTGTTAGCCTATAAAGGTATTTTTCGAGTGCACCATTAAATTCTATTCCGCTGGTTCCAATATGACTTATGACGCGCAAATTATACACTCATGATTTACCTAGCTACATCTACAACACAGACTGAATAACGATGATGAGGTTCATCGGCCAGTTATATGAAAGTTTTGTTCAATAACGTTAGGTACCTAATATACCAACAATACGGGAAAAGTACGATTAAAGGCAGCTACAGACAGATTAACGCTCAAATTCAGGTTGCAACTTTGGACACTGTGCGTCGGGAAAGCTTGCGACTGAACGTCGACCGAAAGACTTATAAGTTCGGAGAATTATTCCTCTGCGGCCCTTCGCTGCCGCGGTAAAGTGAAAAAGCGGGCTTCTCTGAAAACGGCCTTCTCAGCGTCGAAGCAACTTGGAAAGAACTTTCGCGGCCCCCGTTCCTGCGGGCGCAGTCACAAATATGGTGGCATCTGCGAACAACCGCATTCCTTCTCCCGCGCAGCTCACTTTGAAATTAGTCATTGAGAAAGGGGGAGAGCGACCCAAGCTGGACCGAAGGAGGCAGGGACAGGAAGTTCTGGGAAGCGTTGAAAAGGTAGAGGGGACCACGACCGGCCGGGGAGGTGCGGAGTGAGTGCCGCGCACGTCGATGCTGTAGCCCCGTCTTAGCCCAGTCGTGCGAAGGGAAGTTTTCGTGGAAAAGAGGGTCAGGCGTTCGGTGTTGTGTTAGTATTCGTGCGCGCAGCAATAATAGTGGCAGAAAATTTTCCCTGAGTGCTGATAACAGATATAGTTTTTCGGATGAAGAAAACAAAACGTTAAGCGATGTTGTATTTGCCAAATAAAATCATTACCAGAAAACAAGTTAGAAAAAGGTCGAAAGATGGGCACGTATCTCCGCACTATTTGCTAGCGCGATGGACCTGCTTATACCAGGATGTACTCAGTCAGCCACATCTCGTCTCCTTGCTCATGTGCGCGGGCATGGAACGTGTTGCCTAATGTTGGAAATTTACGACTCGACTGCAATGTGTTCGTGTTGATGGTGTGACGCCAAGCAAATGTGCCGCTTTTCGCTGTCGGAAATTTCGGTGTTTACGGTGACAGTGTTACGATTAATTCAACATCAACTCGAAGTCATGCGAAAATGGATACCTGCGATACCGCGACAGGAATTTCATCGTACGCAAAACACCAGGGTGAGTGATCTTACGAACTGAAGAGGCTGTATTGTGCGAGAAATGCAGGACTTTTTTGGTGTTCAAGAATACGTTTCCAAGCTACCCTGCACCACATGGGCATTGCAATGTACACACAGTGAAGATTTCGCCGCGGTGATGAGACAAATATAATTATTTTTTCGCGAACTGAGAAAACGTACAAGGAACTAATTGAACGGACTTGGAAAACGTTTTTTATTATTGCATTATGTGCGACCATCTTCATTGTTTAATTAAGAGTGCATTTCCATTTTAGCCACCATACTTGCAACTTCGTGCATTGCGTACTGAGTGAAATGAATGACTTCTGAGTGTTCTATTTTCTGTGGACTACCCAGCACCTGTAGGTATATGTGTCCGTGGGCGTTCGTGGAAAATGTGCCGCGTAGTGTGGCTGTCGAGCGAATGACGTAAGCGTGAGCCAGATTGTTGGAATGCGTGTGCTATGTGTTTCGATCGGCGTATGTGAACAACATTTTACTGGCGGCGAAGTAGCGTAGATAGTAGCCCTTTATGTAATGAATGGGATGAATAAACCCCTTCGTTTTTTTTTTCTTGTTTGCCTTTGTTTAAGCCTTGTGTGAATGAAAACTGGCGACGTGTTTGCAGTCGCAACCTTGCACTCCCCCTATATCGCTGAAGTGTTCATGGAGCATATATTACAGAATGCAGATAGCCACACAACCTAAGTGCCACAGGAGAAGTTCTAGAGATCCGCAAGGCTATATGCGGCATGGCAGAGTGTTCATAATTTCCCAGAGGCTGCTGCTGTCGCTGTGTTTCAAGTAGTGGCGATTCTCTTCTGGCTGCAGCCCATGCAAAAATATCGTATGGTCGGCTATTGAAAATCCTTCTTATGGTTGTCTTTAGCTATTTGGCCCAATTATCTTTAGACATTTCTATGGCTGTCTTTAGCCATTTCTATGGATATTCCTATGGGTGTCTTTAGCTTCTTCTATAGCCATAGCGATATCGAAAGAAGACCTAAAGAAAGCCATAGAACCGGCTATAGAAGAAGCTAAAGACACCCATAGAAATGTCGATACGAATAGCTAAAGACAACCATAGAACCGGCTATAGAAGAAGCTAAAAACACCCATAGGAATGTCGATACGAATATCTAAAGACAACCACAGAACCGGCTATAGAAGAACCTAAAGACACCCATAGGAATGGCGATATGAATCGCTAAAGACAACCATAGAACCGGCTATTGAAGAACCTAAAGACACCCATAGGAATGGCGATACGAATGGCTAAAGACAACCATAGAACCGGCTATAGAAGAACCTAAAGACACCCATAGGAATGTCGATACGAATATCTAAAGACAACCACAGAACTGGCTATAGAAGAAGCTAAAGACACCCATAGGAATGGCGGTACGATTCGCTAAAGACACCCATAGAAACGTCTAAAGAATATTGGGCCAAATAGCTAAAGCCGACCATAAAAAAGATTTTCTTTAGCCGACCATACAATATTTTTGTATGGGTAGTGTTGTGTGTACTAGTGAACTGTGGAGAACTGTAGAGTCAACGGTTGTGTAGTGATTGGTGTGATAGAGTTGCCAAGTGGTACATGCAGTGCTTATGGTTTAGGCGACCCGTGTAGTATTTAGCACGGCGGGTCTTTGTGTCGGGTATTATTAAATTTTCTTTCTGGTGGCCTTAAGAGTTTACACGCATGGAGGGATTCGTTTCTACATGTATACAAGCCAGCCAGAGGGATATATTTATTGTGCTTTGCAAGTTATTGCTTCTATAATTAGAACGACTTGCAAATGAATGATTGCGTTACCCATAAAGATAATATTGCCTTAACACTTACACCGGGCCGGCGGGATTAAAAGAAATCCGAACAACGGAGCACACGACCTCCGACGTATGCTGCACCATCCGGCAGCAAAGTCGGTAAACTGCGCACTGGAATGTGTAATTTTTCGACAGCATTTGAGACTGCGGCATACCTTCATTTAAGCTAAACCCGCCTCGGTGGCTGAGTGGCTACGGCGTCGTGCTTCTGAGCACGAGTTCGCGGGTTCCATTCCCGGCCGCGGCGGCCGCTCTTCTGATGGAGGCGAAAAGGAGAAACGCCCGTGTGTACGAGATTTCGGTGCACGTTAAAGATCCCCAGGTGGTCAAAATTAATCCGGAGCCCTCCACTACGGCACGCCTCATCGTCTGCGTTGCGTCGGTGCATTAAACCCTACAATCAATCATTAATTTAAGGTAAACGCTTGATGAAGAAGCGACGCATGGTCGTTTATTTTTCAGCGCCTTTTCCCGCGGCCACCACTGAGCAGGATGATTGTCGATCGCCATCATGCTATCTGCGACCTCGGTGCAGCACTCTTGGTCACCGAATAGAGAAGATAACAGGGACACACATCCTGCTTTGTGGCGACAGAACGTGAAAAAGTGCCTAAACATAAAAGACTGGTGTCGATTCTCGATCAAGCATTTGCTATAACAGTAGACCGCAGTCTCAAACGCTATCAAAAAAGTGCGCATATACGCAGTTTACTGACTTTGCAGCCACACGGTACAACATCCGTCTGTGGCTATGCGTCCGTTGTTCGTATTTCTTTTAAGCCCCCCCGCCAACCCCCCCGTGCATAACATTCCTGTGTTGTTGTGACGCAGAGCATATGAAAATTTTGTGAAGCGGCCATGGAGATACAAGTTTGATTCGTCACACAGTTTGGGTGACCCAGTTTCATTAGCAAAAATGTTACCACAGGCTTCACAAAAATACTTTTGGTGTTGATAAAACATGAATCAGTGGTAACTCGCCAGCCACTTCTTTGCCGCTATGTTACAAAAGAAGTCGGCGCGGTTGGCAGCCGCTGACAGAAGCCACCGCCAGTTTTAGCGGTTCCCCCTCTTCCGCTAGATCAAAACGACGGAATGCTATCGAGCAGCTAACACACGGGTAACTCATTTGTTAGCGTTCTTTATATTACATCACTCCTTAGGCAAAGTTTAGCGTAATTGAAAGCATTTTATTTTAAGCGATGCACGGTGTAAGTGTTAAGGCAATATTATGTTTATGGGTAACGCAATCATTCATTTGCAAGTCGTTCTAATTATAGAAGCAATAACTTGCAAAGCACAATAAAATTATCCCTCTGGCTGGCTTGTATACATGTGGAAACGAATCCCTCCATGCGTGTAAACTCTTTTGGCCACCAGAAAGACAATATATTAATAGCCGATACAAAGACCCGCCGTGCTAAATACTACACGGGTCGCCTAAACCATAAACTGTATAAACCATAAACCATAAACCATAAACAGAGGACAGCTCAGACTGATAGACGGAGGTTTCAATACGCGGGTGTCCGATGCTCAGTTCCGACCACGGACGTGTTTTTTTATCTATTGTTCTGCATGTTTTATTCTTCACGGGCGCGGCGAACTCGTATATCCCTCGAGTGTAATAAAGAAACTCGTACGGGTCCACAAACCTCTCGGGGTTTTAACTTTGACTTGGTCAGTTAGCGCTTCTTCGTCCTCATCCCTCGGGCCTTTGGGTTGCCCAGTGATTAGGTGGCCGGTGTCACGGCGAAAATATCCCGTGTTCGATTCCAGGGACCTCACTAACCGCATATTAATAGCACACTTGTGAACATGTACCGTTACAGCCGCTAATTTATATATGTAAGCAATTATGCGAACACCGCTATATTTGAGCACACTCTGCAGTTTGAGGAGTGCGTAGCTTGATTGATTAAAGACGAGTCAGGTTAACAGACACCGCGTGGGTACTTCCTAATAATAAATACCATTTGTTTCACCTCTGCACGATGAAATTTCGATTCTATGATTCAGAGTTTTTAGGAGTGAACAGACAATATTTTTAATAAATAAGCTGGGAGACACATTACATGATCGATTACTAAAGAACCGTGCACCCACGATTTTCAGTTTTTTGCCTCACCCGTGCAATAATTGAACTTTATAAACTTTTCTTATGCTAGATGCCTAGGCATCGCTTATATACTAAAGTGCCTGCTTAGACAGACGTCTCACCTCTCGCAGGATCATACAAGCACCAATGAAGTGATGGAACCCGACGAATTTCAACCGCTGGAACAGTATGCGTAATTTTAAACTATATTATAGAGGTGAAAAGTGAACCTGCCCGTGTGTCGACATTTCGACGAACATTTAGGGTTGCGCAGTGGCAAAAATAAGTAGAAGCCCTTCCCTACTGCTCCCCCAACACCAAGATGTAGCTTGACGAGTTACAAAAATACACAAAAATATTGAATATTACACTACATTTTCACACAGTTAGCCCGGCTACAGTTGTTCCGACCATGACCAAATTCGAAATAAAACCATTTCTATCCCAACACACCTTCTTCATCTATATCTATCTATCTATCTATCTATCTATCTATCTATCTATCTATCTATCTATCTATCTATCTATCTATCTATCTATCTATCTATCTATCTATCTATCTATCTATCTATCTATCTATCTATCTATCTATCTATCTATCTATCTATCTATCTATCTATCTATCTATCTATCTATCTATCTATCTATCTATCTATCGATCTATCTTATCTATCTCTATCTATCTATCTATCTATCTATCTATCTATCTATCTATCTATGTACCTATCTATCTATCTATCTATCTATCTATCTATCTATCTATCTATCTATCTATCTATCTATCTATCTCTCTCTGTCTCTCTCTCTCTCTCTCTCTCTCTCTCTCTCTCTCTCTCTCAGACACACACGCACGCAGGCACACACTCAAACACCATGCTTTGTGGACGAACGGGCAAGACTAAGGGTTTAAATAAACGCCGACATATCGTGACAGAAATAACTTTACAGCTTAAGTTTCACGTTTGTGAAAGCTTTCCAGGTGACCATTGCGCACGGTTAGAACGAAAAGGCCTCACGGGTCTCACGGACTAACGTGAGATTTGACTTTTTACGTTGCGGTGTTACGTAGGTTCCGTACGTAGAGTTGACCGAGGCGGCACCCTTACCTCCCGCCTCGCAGTGGCAAAAGCTCATCGCCAGTCCCTTGGTGCGATGTCTTATTCTGAGCTCTTGATTTCGCCTTCAATTTTCCCATTATTGCTCCCACGTAAAGTCTAAATCGATTAAAAGCTGTTGTTTCTCAGAGAGACGAGCGATTTTTCAGCTCCTAAGCCTGACGAAGTAGCGTGGGTGGTTCGGATAAAGACGGGCTTGAGAGATGGCTACAGATGACGAGTGGCTGCAGCACTGCGTGTGTCTGGTCGTAGGCATGCAAGGAGCCTACGCGCGTCGTGCGGTGCATACGTGCTACTGATTTGATTGGTTCTAGGGTTTAACGCGCCAACGCAACGCAGACGATGAGGCGCGCCGTAGTGGAGGGTACCGGATTAATTTACGTCGCCTGGGGATCTTTCACGTGCTCCGAAATCTGGTAAAGACAGATATTTTTGCTTTTTGACGTGCGCGTGAGTAGAACAACTTCAAGGTACAAGCGCATGGACTACGTATACTTTTCACCTTTTCGTAAGTGAATTGTATTAGAACGTGAAACATAACCTGTCTACGCTGTGTTGAAGGAAATCATTCAGGAAACGTTTTGACCCGCTCCATTTTTACAGCAGTGAGAAAAGAATGAACAAGAAGCGGAAACGCCCTAGTTAAAAAGTTACAACTAAAATTTAAAACTGAGTGACGAAGGGATGGCCAAACAGGACAAAAATGCATGCCAGCGGATGCCCCGGAGATAGCAATAGTCTGCCAGCGTACAAACCCTTTCAACAACCTCCATTATCTGACGCTCGAACTGTCGCTGGCGCTAGCGAAGCCGCGCTACTACCATTCGTGCTCACCAGGGGTGCGTTTAATGGTTTATGTACGCGACAGTCTTCTTTTAGATGATAACCAGAGCAATGTGCAACGCCTCGTACATATTAGTGGTCAGGAACCCAGAGACCTGAAGGCCACTTTTAGCACTGACAAATCTAAAATAATGCTTTTTAATGAGACTTGCACTGACGCAGTGTTAATTCAGTACGGCGAATTACCCAGAATCAAGGAATGTAAATACCTCATTGACTATGGGGTTTAACGAGCCGACAAAACACATTCCATGAGACAGGCCGTACTGGAGAGCTCCGTATTGATTTTTGTCCACCTGTGGATCGTTAACGTGCGCCGAAATCTCCAACACACGGGCGTTTGTGCTTTGCGCCTCCATCAGAAAAGCGGCCCCCAAGGCGGGGCATCGAATCCGCGTCCTCGTGTTTTAGTAGAGCAACGCCTGAGCCACTGAGTCACCGCGGAGAGTAATATATATATATATATATATATATATATATATATTATATATATATATATATATATATATATATTATATATATATATATATATATATATTTTATTTATTTATTTAGTTATATATAAGACAGAAATAAGGTTTCAGTAACAAAACCTCGGAAAGCAAAGGGAGAATGTGTAGGTCATAGAAACTGATAAAGAATTTAGAAAGAAAGAAGGTGGAGAAGAAATGCCCAGCAGGGTGGGATCAGAACCCACGACCTCCAGAATACCGGTCTGGTGCTATAACTACTACACTACCGGCGGGGCTATTTTTCCCCTCCACTTTCTGGGGTATTTATGTCGATGTAATTATTTCCTGTGCTTGGGGGTGGTAGCGAGCGCCACTCTACACTGCCAAACCTTATTTCTGTGTTATTTTCAACGAGCCCCTCATTTCCTATTCTCATTCGCTACAGGAATAGCGAGGGCCTCTGTTCTGGCAGTCTTGGTGCCATAGGGAGCTTAAGATGGTTCAACGCTGGTCCAACACTCTCGACCAGAGGTCGGCGGACTCACTCATGAGTCCACTCACTCAGACTCATTTGGACTCAAACTCACGCGTGAGTTTGAGTTTGAGTGAGCGCGAGGCTAGTGTGGCATGGTGAGTTTGAGCTTGATTGAGTTTGAGCCGAGTGATCTCCACTGAGGTTGATTCCGATTGAGTTTGAGTACGCCTGAGACCTAGTGAATTCTGAGTCCATTTTGAGTTCTGAGTACATTTTGAGTTTGAGTCCATTTTGAGTTCTGAGGACATTTTGATTTTGAGTTCATTTTGAGTTCTGAGTACACTTTGAGTTTGAGTCTTATTTTGAGTTCTGAGTACATTTTGAGTTTGAGTACATTATGAGTTTAAGTACATATGAGTTTTGAGTACATTTTGAGTTTTGAGTACATATGAGTTTTGAGGCCATTTTGAGTTTGAGTATATATGAGGAGCCTAGCAGGCAGCTATGGGTGGCTTAACAGCCACCCATAGCTGCCACTTATGGGTGGCTTAACAGCCACCCATAATGCCACCCATAATGGGTGGCTTAACAGCCACCCATAACAGCCACTGTGGGCTCGGAATTCAGGTTACCTGCGGGTACGGCACCAAACGCGATGTGCATGATCGGTTGGGAGGGAGGGGGTGTCTGATTTTAAGAGCGAATGCACTTTATAAGCGACCCCAAACCATCCACCGCCGGCGGCGGCGGCGGCGGCTGCGGCGTCCGCGTCCGCAGTGCTTCTCTATATTTAAAAAACAAATATCATCGGCGCCAGGTTTCGATCCGAGGACTTTGCGGCCGCAGCGCGACGCTCTACCGACTAATCCACGGACGCCACGCTGATATCAGTGTGAGTAACGCGCCTTATATCTTTAACGCATTCAAACTACGTCGTCAGCGGCGTGCGTTGGCGACTCAGCGGCGTTATAGCGGCTTGATAACTGCGTGGTGTACACGTGATACTACAAACCCGATGGAAGAGATGGAAGAGAAGGCGGCGAGGCGGTGGGCTGCGGGGGCCGAGCGCAAGCGCCGCAAGCGGGCCGACAACCGTGCATTCGAACTTTCACATTCTCCCCCTCGGGGAAATGCGGGGGAATTTTTTTTTTTAGTTTCTTGTTGAATTTTCATGGCCATAAGCACTTGCTGCATACCTAATTTGCGCGGCTTGGCGCGTGAGTGATAATTGACTGGTGAGGTCATAAAAAAGGGTTGTCTTAACTTTTCCTCCTGACGGATCCACTAAGATCGTGGGAAAGGGTAGTGGGGGAAAGCACACGGCGGCGCTGGCGTGCTGGTTGCTCGCCTGCTACTCTTAACGGCTTGATATACTAGGGGTCACAAAGGAAGAGGTGAGAGCTGGGGGAAAATGGGGGGGGGGGCTTGTCCTTTCTGCTTTTTCAAATGAATTAGCTGAATTGACTGGGAAGCGCCCCTTAGACAGAATAATGATCACAATTAGATTGGGTGAAAGTGAAACTGATGAGGCTAAGGCGCGTAAGGTATGAAATGGAAGGTCCGGATTGACGGAATCACGCGGGGTAAATAAAGAAATGTTTCTTGATTGTAGTCATCATGCAGTCATAATGAGTCATAGATTGGGTTAAAATTCAAAATGACGCTTCGAGGGCATGTGGGGAATCAAATTCAAGGTCTCGATGTGGGGATCATTCGGGAGACAAAATGCGTAATGGATATATCATGATGTAGTCATGGTAAGTCATAGATTCGGTTATAATTCAAGTTGATAACGCTAGGGCGCGTGGCGTACCAAATTAAAGGTCTCGATGAGTGTAATCACGTGCTTCCTGATTATTCATCATGACATTGTCAAAATGGGTCTAGATTAGGTTAAAATTTACAATGATGCCACTCGGTGTCCGGAGCATCAAATTTAAGGTTCCGATAAGGGAAATTCACGTGGGATAAAATTGTGGTAGGGCAATATCATGAGATAGTCATGGTTAGTCATTGATTGGTTTAACATTCTATTGATTCCGCTAGGATGTGATGGGGTATCAAATTAATGGTCTTGATGAGCGGAATCACGCTGGAGAATACAAAAATGGTTCCTGGTTATAACCATGAGATGTCATGGCGAGTCATATTGGGGTGAAATTCAAAGTGACCCCGCTAGGGTCGTGTAGGGTATCAAATTTACAGTCCTTGACGAGGGGAATCACGTGGTACAAAAATAAAAAAAAGGGCTTCGTAGTTCGTATCATGACAGAGTCATTATGAGTCATAGATTGGGTTAAATTCAAGGTGAGGCCGCTGAAGCATGTGGGGTGTCAAATAGAAGGTTCCAGTTAGGGGAATCCACGTCGGACACTTAAATAATGCGTCCTGGTTACAGTCATGAGATCCATAGATAGTTTGACTGGTATGAATTCCATATCACCCTGCTAGGGTGTGTGGGGGTATCAATTAAAGGTCTCGTCGAGGTGGATCACGTGGGACAAATATAAAACTGCTTTCTGGTTATATTTATGAGGATATAGCAAAAGGTATATAGCAAAAGGTACACACTCACACGCTCACTCACTCACTCAACATCACACTCACACTCACACCACACACACACCACACAACACACCTCACACTCTCCCTCTAACTCTCACTCTCACTACATTCACACTCACACTCTCACTCTCACTCACACTCACACTCTCACTCTCACCTCTCCTCCCCATCTCACTCACACTCACACTCTCACTCTCACTCGCACTCACACTCTAACTCACACTCACTCACACTCTCACTCTCACTCACACTCAAATGACATTCACTCTCACACTCACATTCACTCGCACACTCACACGCTCACTCACTCCACTCTCACTCACCTCACACTCACTCACATCACTTCTCACTCAAGCACTCTCACTCACTCACTCACACTCACATCTCACTCTCACTCTACTCACACTCTCACTTTCAATCACACTCTCACTCACACTCACACCCACACTCACACTCTCACACTCACACTCACACTCTCACTCTCACTCTATCACTCTCTCAATCTCTCGCTCTCATTCTCACTCTCTCACTCTCTCACTCTCTCACACTCTCACACTCACACTCTCACTCTCTCACTCTCTCTCTCACTCTCTCTCACTCTCTCTCTCACTTTCTCTCTCTCACTCACACTCTCTCACTCTCACACTCTCTCACACTCTCACACACTCTCTCACTCTCACACACTCTCTCACTCTCACACTCTCTCCCTCTCACACTCTCTCACTCTCACAGTCTCTCACTCTCTTACTCTCTCACTCTCTCACTCTCACTCTCTCACTCTCACACCTCTCACTCTCTCACTCTCTTACTCTCATTCTCTCACTCTCTCTCACTCACTCTCGCTCTCTCTCGCTCTCCCACACACTCTCTCAAACACACACATAAACACACACTCACACATGCGTGCATTCTGGAAGTTAACAGCTGGGTACGGTGGCATTCATTGCTTACAACGACAGCGTGGTATTTTTTCCGAGCTACGAGAGGTCATCCCACCTAGCAAATGATAATAAAAACTAATACAAGTGCCCCAGCAAACAAAGAGGCACTTTTTTGTTTGTCCCACGTGATTTCTCTCCTCGACAGCCCTCAATTTGATACCCCACATTCTTTAGCGCCACACCTCTCTGCATTTTCACCCAACCTGAGACAATCTATGACTACCGTGTTACACGGTTCGCCATTTTCGACATTTTTTCTTATTTCTTTTCTATATTTTTAACATTTAGTCTTATCAATTCTCTACATTTACGCTTTTATAATGATTACAGGTTGGACTTTCGTGATGTCTGCATTTTTGTGTATATGCAGGGCATTACAAGATCATGGCGGGGACAGGGGGAGGGGTGTACTCGGAAAAGAATGCTACGCAATAAAACAGCAATGGTATATCCATGAACGCCTCGGGCTTCACAAATTCGCGGGGACAGTTCGCTTTGACACAACGCGTTTTTTCAGGATGCAGAGCGAGAATGCACGGAACCATAACCCTAAACAGCTTCGACATAAATGAACGGAGCAGTTAGCGCACGTCCCCTCACCCAATCTTGCTTGTTTCGACCTGGCGACCCAGCACACCATCCAGGCTGGACCGCCTCTGTCGTGAACACGAACACGGAGCCTATCTCAAGAGTTTGGTACCCAATATATACGTAACATTGCTTCCAACCAGCGCTACTCTTCATGTTCACCAGGTATACCTGTATTAAATCTGCAGCGAAAATTGTTTCCGACGTCACAGGACCTACGGCGTCATGTCGTGGCGAATGCAAGAGTTTGAGCTCACGAATTTGCACCCGTAATATTTTTACCACGCGTGAATTTGAATACACTGACTGCTAATGAAATCAGAGTCCATCTGAGCCCGAGTAACTTACTAGCATGAGAGAGTGTGAGGCCATTTGAGTGCTGAATTCATTTTGAGTTGTCAGCCCATTTTGAGTTCTGAGTACATTTTGAGTTTTGAGCACATTTTGAGTTTTGAGGCCAGTTTGAGTTTGAGTACATTTTGAGTTTTGAGTACATTTTGAGTTTTGAGTACATTTTGAGTTTGAGTAAATCTTGAGTTTTGAGTCCATTTTGAGTTTGAGTACATTTTGAGTTTTGAGTCCATTTTGAGTGTGAGTATACTTTGAGTTTGAGTACATTTTGAGTTTGAGTCGATATTGAGTTTGAGTACATTTTGAGTTTGAGTACATTTTGAGTTCTGAGTACATTTTGAGTTTTGAGTCCGAGTGAGTTCTGAGTTTTGCGCTGAATGTGAGTTTGAGTTTGAGTGAGCGCAGATGTGCTGCTCTGCCTTGAGTCTGAGTTTGAGTGAGGGGTGATTCGAAAAAAAAATTGTGAGTGAGTTTGAGTGAGCCGCCAACTTTGCCTAGGTATGCTCTCGACATGTCGTAGAGACTCGAGTCAGGCCGAGGGTTAAAAAGAAGGTCCCCTTCACCCCGAGAAGTCGGAGTGGCGCTGGTTACCACCCCCAAGCACACGAAAAAATTACATTGACATAAATACCCCAGAAAGTGGAGGGGAAAAATAGCCCCGCCGGTAGCGTAGTGGTTATCGCACCAGAACGGAATTCTGGAAGTCGCGGGTTCGGATCCCATCTGGCGGGCATTTTTTCTCGAGTGTCTTTCTCTCTAAATTCTTTATCAGTTTCTATGACCTACCATTCCTCCTCCCCTTTGCTTTCAGAAATTTCTTGACAGCCAACCCTTATTTCTGTCTTATTTTCAACAAGCCCCTCATTTCCTATTCTCATTCCCTATATCATATATATATATATATATATATATATATATATAGATATATATATATAGATGAGAGAGAGAGAGAGAGAGAGAGTTGCGAGAAGGGCTGTCTTTTTTTGTTGCCGTAGCAAATCGTAAAAAATGGGTATAGCTTCTAACAAACTTATTTGGTCGACGTTTCGATAGGATGCCGATCTTTCCCAAGACAATTTCGTATTTCTGTCTCGAAATGTTGTCTTGAGAAATGTTGTCTTGAGAAAGATCGGCATCCGATCGAAACGTCGACCAATAAACATTTTGTTAGAAGCTATACCCATTTTTTACTATATTATATATATATATATATATATATATATATATTATATATTATATATATATATATCGGAGTGTAGATGAGCGAAGGGGTCAGCTAATTAAGAAATAACGAGAACAATTCCGGGCTTTCAATAGAGCGAAATAAGGACGGCACCCCTTAACACTGGTACCAGTGAACGCACTGCAGGAGTACAAAAATCACGAAATCACACGTAACCGCTTTGTCAACCGGAAAGCACGACGCATACTTTCCCTTTTGGAAGCAACCGAATTCACAGTTGACATTTCATGTAATAAGTCGAGAACAGGGGGATCTTTCGCGAAGGATCTTCAGCGGGGTGGGCTTCCTGCGTCATCAGGAATGAAACATTGTTAGTCTGCGTGACTTGCGGAATTAGCGATCAGTTAGGCTGGCGAGTTCATTGTGCAATGTTGAGTTAAAAGAGTTTGGTAAATTTCGCCCTACAACCAGCGTAGTTCAGACGAACGCACGAAAAATAATTGCTCACGGTTATTGCCGTTACTATAGAAATATAGGTGGCTCAGTAACACTGAGTAAGTGAGCCGATTGAACACCAGTTACTTCAACACAAATTGCCTTTATAACAAACATACACGAACATAGCTATTATAACTTTTTTACTTGGCAAACGTGTACAAAGGAATGGCAAGGTTGTAACATTTGAAACACGCAGTTGTAGTTCTTCAATTCTAAAGATTCATTACTTTTTATACCAAAACAACAGTTTATTACCATATGATGTTACCGCTAACTTCAATTACATCTGCCATGCGGTATACCAAACGGCCGAAAGAAATCAGTCCCGTTCCACTGTGTGAAGTAGGATGACCAGTGGACCTATTTGTGGGTTATTGGTTGGCCACAAAATCGGACTCAGGCAGCGCCGTCACGCTGTGGCAGATTCAGAGATTCTAGCCACGCAGACAAGACGTCTTGCGTATTTGCCTCGCGGTGTTCGAGCTTCCGAATAAGGACATCGCTCTTACGCTTCTCGCACACGGCCCTGTAGTAGTCAGTGATGTCCTCGCGGCTATCGCCGCCTATTTATTTTTTGACCTGCCCTCACCGTACAACACGCATTGTGGGAAAACCACCGAAATTAGACCAAACTCATACCAATTCTTGTATATTCGGCTTCGCCTGTAAACACAAACACAGATCCATTACTGGAGGAGACTTTTTCCAGGGGCAATGTACACCACCGAGAATCAAAACATGAAGTGCTCGAGGAGAACACTTTGCCGGAGGGAGGACCTTTTTTGGCTGTGCGGAAGAAACAAAAAAAAACGTAGTTAGCCTATAACAGCCCAGCTGTATAATTCAACGAATCAGGTCCGCTCGCGGGGGTTCTCCAATTATCTTGTTAGGGCCACAGAAGTTGGCTCTTGTGCTATGATTAAAACACATTATACACTTCTAAGACACTTCCCCAATTAATGTTCTTAATAATATCCATGTTAGTGGCATCCACTCAAATAACCGCACACCCGTTCTCGGGTTCCGGCGAGGAGTTTACTGCCATGTAGTGTGGACAGAGTTAATGTCTTGCAGCACCGAGCGAAACATCGTATTCTAAGATATTTTTTTTTGCGTTGTGTTTGTTCCTCCCTGGTAATACGCCAATTTGGGGTTCAGAAGCTGGTTTTAATGCGCTAAATTTTGCACTTGCGTTGACGGCCTACTTGGGTAGTTCGATGTTTAAAGCATTGTAGCCAACACCCGCATGAAGTTTTTCGTTGCCGTTTGTTGCATTCATGAATCTCCTTGAGCAAGCATGATTTTGGCCACACCTGAAAAAGTCATCAACGGGCGCTTAAACCCTATGAGCCTCGAAAACGCCCTCGAGCGAAAAACAAGACACGGAACTCACTCGGAGTGAAAGTGAGGGAATTCCGAATGATACAGAGATCGCGCTTCCCAAAACCAAGTTTTCCTAAAGACGCGGGCAATCAAATGCTTGCATCAAACATGAATAAAGTCCCTGATTGATTTGATTGATTGTGGGGTTTAACGCGCCGACGCAACGCAGGCGATGAGGCGCGCCGTAGTGGAGGGCTCCGGATTATTTTGACCACCTGGGGATCTTAGTCGTGCGCCGAAATTTCGTACACACGGGCGTTTTTGCTTTTCGCCTCCATCAGAAAAGCGGCCGCCGCGGCAGGGAATCGAACCCGCGACCTCGTGCTCAGCAGCGCACGCTATAGCCACTCAGACACTGCGCCGGGTGAATAAAGTCCCTGATCAGAATGGACGGCAGCAGCGTGATTTCGCTAGAGCCGGCGATAGGGAGAGCATTTTTTCATCGATGTTGGTCAGCCGGATGTCCACGCGAAGATTCCCATCTGCAGAACTGGCATGCAGCTTTGTGGCATTTGGCAGCCGCTGCCCAGCTTTGTTTTACTTTTGGATCGCTTGTAACGTACGGTGACGCCGACGGCGCCGTAAAACGAGACGCGATGCCGGGGTGCCCGTGAAGTTTAAAGAAGTACTGGCATCAAAATTTTGTGTTCCGTTTTTATTGATTTGTATCAATGCTTAACAGGCTTGCGAATACGAAACAAAACTTTAAAAAATCAGAAAGTTCCCCAATGGGTACGATGCCGATGGTGCGAACCACTGGGACGAAAGTTATTTATTGCCTGTCTAATGAGCGTCATCGTCTGTGCGAGCTGATGCAGTGTTTCTTTTAAATAATTTTGAGGTGCAGTAAATGCACTGTAAATCACAATCACCACAAGAAAGACAATTCACATCCGAGTGCTTCGCACCCTCGGCATTGATCAAAGCATGAAGATGTGTGGTTTGATTGGCCCGATTTGGGCTGAATTGACATGAATTATCACGCATTATTGCAATAATGGATGGACTAACTTGTGTGCAGTGTATATATTGCCGCGAACTAGGCATTTGGTTTGTTTGTTTATGTTTTCTCTTTACTGCCCAGCCGCGCCCGGCTATGTTAAATGTATCCGAAGCGAAGGTCGTGTTTCATGCTGTATTTCGATGCCCCACGGGTTACCTCATTCTGATACGGAGAGCGTTTCGCCCTAACGTCACTAGCGTCGAATAATCTTGTTTGATCAACAACGTTCTAGATGTAAATTCACGGTTCGAGAAACACTCGCGCCAAAGATAAAAACCTGCAGAGCAGACACCGCGGTATTCTGATCACCGACGCTCGCTTGCGTACGTCACTCTGCTGACTGCTGCTTCACCGCCTGTGTATTCTTTGGGTTGCTAGGGGAGCACAAGTTCGCTCCAATAAACTTGTTTTCCTTGAAGACAACTGCGTCGTTTTTGGCAGCGTGACAATATGCAGGGTTTTATTGACGGTATTGGTGGTGCGTTGTGAGGAGTTCCGGGTTGTGTTTCCCTTTCCCGATCAGTGCCTTGTGATCGGTGAAGTGCAGAGACAGTGCTTCTTCGAGGGGGGCTAGATTGCATTTGGCAAAGACGAGGTCTATGCACGTTCCCGTGATGTTGGTCGGTTCATTCCGGAACGCGCTTAAAATATACATTGCACCGCAACGCCCTCTCGTGTAGCCCGCTGTAGTCACTGTAGTTTCAACTGTAACTGCAACTGCTCTTTTTCTGCCAATTAGCGTTGACAGTTTACGGTTTTTGCTTGGTTTTTGCGTGTTGTACCCTTTGAAATTCGCGCTCCTTGCCACTGCACTTGGCGGCGCTTTCCTCAGATGGCGCGCGGATGGTACAACAGTGTGTGCGGCTCTGAATAGATGGCTTAGAATGCTGTGTGCAGATGGCGCTCGGATGAATGATAATACAGTGTGTGCCGCTCTGAATAGATGGCTTAAAATGTTGTGCGGACAGTGTGCGTTCACCGTGAAACAACTCTCTTTGTCCGACAACCATTGCTCCCCTCGTCAACAGTGTGTGTGTGAGTCATGGAGGAAGAGAATGGTGTGAGTGCATTCGCGCGCGGATTACCGAGCGGTCACCGTGTAATATCTTTCGTCGATGACTTTTGTTTCTGTGAAGCCCTCGCCAACTGATGTGAGCGTGTGCGATCACTCATGGAGCACCGCGCGCTCACCCTGAAACAACTTTTCGATAACTTTCTTGTGTTTTTATGTCCCCCTGTGTGTGTGCGCGTGTGTGTGTGCGTGTGCGCGTGCGTGCGTGCGTGCGTGTGTGTGCGCGTGTGTGTGTGTGTGTGTGCGTGTGCGTGTGCGTGTGTGTGTGTGCGCGCGCGCGTGCGTGCGTGCGTGCGTGTGTGTGTGTGTGTGTCGTTTTTTTGTAATACCATCTGGGACACTCTTTTGGTGCACAACCGCTTCAAGGGGTCAAGCCGCTACATCGTCTCCATTATCATCATAATCAACTGCGCGCGGACAACACCAGACAACGGCACGGACATTGCGAGGTCCTAAAGGCCTTCGCTCTTAATACTTGAGCGCGCGATAGTTTAGTGAATTAAACGGCCTGAAAACTATACGTTTTGGTCATCCGCGGTTCCTGCCCGGAAGGCGCGGGTGACAGAATCACGGAATGACCTCACCGTTTTGTGCGGACGTCAAAACAGCGCAAAGGCCGCAGGAGGGGCTGTTTCCACGCTCCGCTGACGGAGATGAGTGGATGAGCTGCCTGAAGACGTTAGGCCAAGAAGTCAGGCGGGAATTCGATTTCCGCTATCAATAAATTACGTGATGGATGCTTCTGTGGCGATTCTGGTCTTTATTACGGGCTCTTTTCCAACGTGTGGAACTTTATTTTTGGCAGCTGTGTCTTTCTGGGCACTGGTTATGTCTAAAGCTCTGGCTGCGTGTGTCAATAGTGAACGCGCCAGCAGCCAATCGCCGCTCGTCGGGCCGCGCACGTCAAGAGACGTCACGACTTTCTGACAAGCTCTGGAGGGAGACGGGCACATCACTTCTTTTCCCTCTGAAGGAGTGAGGTCCCGCTGCTATATATTTGCCGCACAGCGCTGCGCGCGATGTTCTGTTGTCACGATGACTCAGATCAAATTGAAGTATGTTACACGCGTCGCAGTCCGCTCATTTTTCAGCCACTGTATTCTGATGAGTAAAGGAAGTGAACTGTGTAACAATATTAACACCAAAAATGGCTTTCAGTACACCTTCAAGCGAACGGGGGGTCGTGTTCTCGAACGGGGCCACATCCTGTACCAGATTGTAACTAACCATGTCCACCGGCGATGTGTTATCTGTAAAGGCTGTGTGTGTTCGTGCTGTGACCGGTGTTTTCACCGTGTAAGCGCGAATTAAAAATAACACTGTTCGTACGCTATGTGTGAGTCTAAAATGCAATTTCTCGCTCAATTTACTACGTTTCCAGCGTCTAGGCCGCATCGACGGCACTTCGGTAATTGCAACAACCGCACGTAGCAGGCAGAAACGTTCAGAAACGAACGCCTTGGCAGGCCACCGGAGCGGAATGCGGGCGGCGTTTTTGTAACGCCTGTCTCCACATTGAACATTGGCAGCAGTCCAGCGAGAGCGGCAGACGCTGCCTGACACAGCCATGTGACCATCGCCTATCCACCGCTCCTTCTGCTGTTTTGCCACAGTGTGGCAGTGTAGCAAGTGTGTTGTTTTTTCATTCCCTTTGTTACACAGCGGCGAAGCAAGTCGTCGCCAGGAGTGCCACCACCGCAAACTTCACAGGTAATGCGCTAGGTTATAAACAGGGTAAGATCAGATCACCTTGTTAACTGTGCACAAATCGATGGCTATTGTCTGTTGGTGTTAAACGTGAGCAAGCAACCGGTGTTCTGCGTCCGCCTTTGCACTTCTTTTTTTTTTCGGCGATGGGCGCTAACATTACCAATTATATTTAATGTGCTTGAACTACAGCCTTAAGATTCCATGCGGCAAAATTGAAGGTTTCGAAACTGCTCTCCAATTTTCAATGCTCCGAAAATTTGTACAAGCAAAGTGAAAAGTTCCATCTACTGGTGCGTGTGTGTTTTGTTTATTTTACTTTAAAATTTCTGATCGTACTTAGACGGCATAAAGTAAAATAAAAAATGAAGGTGAATGGATGTGTTATTTTTAGGAAAGGTTTGAATGTGTATATAAGCTAACAAAAAAGAAGCGTTTTGGTAAGGCAAGCATTTTATTATTCTTATAACATTAAAAAATAAAAAAAATAAAATTTGTACTCATTAGTTATGAAACCGTTGGACCTGGTACCCGTCTCCAGTATAAGCAAAGAGGACGTTAATGTGAGTTGTGGCGTCATTACGACGAGCGTACGCTGGAGCGTTGTTTTACGTTTAATGTTCATGGGCTTACGAGACATAGACAACAGAGGGAGGTCAAGCACTATGCCCGGGCGCAACACGTTGACGTTCTCTTTTGCACGATTGCAATTTTCGTACTCCACGCGACATTCTTTTGTTTCGCACGCGTTTGAAAGACGATAGTCTTTTTGGGCTACTTAAACACAGAAACTTTGGTCTGTCTGTATGTCTGTCCGTCTGTCGGTCTGTAACTCGATTCAGCCACCCGGCCAAAGTAAAATGCTTACTGCGCCATAGTCCTATATACTCAGAGCCAAATATAAACGTCTAAGCCCATTTTATATGTTCATACTTGTCAACTTTTCTGAACAAGAACAAGGCATTACGCAAATATAACAAAGGAAAGTAGTACACAAGGGATATTTTCAGTGTTCCTTTATTAAAAGACTCCTGTGTGCTTGGTTTTTCGATACCAAATGATATTCTACATCTACTGCAAAAAACCCCCGCCTCCTGGGGGGATATCAAAAATCACGCGGCAAAAACAACGAATGGTTCCACTAGCTAGGTTCCACGTTCTGCTTGGAACGCACGTGGAGCACGGCCACGCGGTTCTTAAACCCTTTTAGTCGGCCGCCTCCATTCACGCGCGTCTCCGCCGTACTGCAGCACTGGCATCTAGGAACACCGCCTGTAGCAGTGGAACGCGGTAAATTCAAATCGCCTACAGCAAACCTTTAGTGGTTTACTTTGGGATGAGCGCGACGGAACAGGATCAGCAAGGGTGAGCGGGAAAGCGAAGGGGGGCATTTCCTTGGCAAATACCTACAAAGCCTATCGTCTTTTGATGACATCTGCAACGAAAGGAGCAGATACGTATAATTTTTTTTTGTGGAAGCCTTTTTTACCCTGTCAGAGAGGTGGCTTCGGGCGTAGGCGTCATCTTTCTGCGCGAGAGCTCGCGACGCAAGGCTCATTGTACTTTTGGGATAGGAGGGGGCGTTCTTGCCGTTGATTTTTTTTTTTCTCCCCTCCCTCGGGGGGTGTACGCACCTGCGTAGCACTCTGACTCGTCCTACTTTTTTGCATCCCTTGACGCGTTCATGCTCGAACCTTCCCCAAAATTTTTGGTGGGCGATTTTAATTGTGTGACCGACACCAGCGTGAGTGCGGGGACCTGGGCAAGGTCGGCCCTATAGTGGTGCCCGGGTATTGAAGGACCTCATTGGTCAATTCCATCTTTCCGACGCGTGGGTGCAGCTTCACGGCGACAGGTTTTCGCCACTTGGGAAAGAGGCCCAAACTGGCAGTCGGCTAGATAAGTTCTATTTTCCACGCGAGCTGAGCTGCTACGTGGGATGCTGTGACGTCCTCTCCTTCCGGCTGGAGTTCGTCGCGTGTCTGATCACCGGCCTGTGTTAGCAAAGCTTACCTTGGCAACTGTACCCCTGCCACCAGATGTGGCGGATGGACGAGCGTCTGCTAACCGACAGGGACAGTTCCGCAGCACTAAAGGCTTCGTTGACCGCTCTGTCGGTCGTTCAAGGGACCACTGGCGCGTGCTTTTAGAAAGGGGGTCTGGGGTAAAAAGCGCATCCCGGCCGCACTTCACGACACGTTGGGAAAACTTCGCATCGTACAGAGAGGGGCACCTTAACCTTCGCGATACGGAACAACGTCAACCTGCTGAAAAAGCTACGAGTCCCCTTACGCAGTCATCAAAGCGGCGAGCCCTGGGGACCTTGGGCAGGCCAGTCTCGGACGTCTCCGTACTCAGTCATATTAGAGCTGGGTCGATTGAAGAGATTGGTTTAGCCGCTGTTCGACAAGTTACACTCGCCGATTTGTCGGTTAGCCCGAGGAATGAAGACATAGCCGAGGTATTCGTGCGACATTTCGCCACCCTTTTCTCGACCGAGAGCGTGTCTTGGGATGCAGAGGAATTTGAGGACAAGCTTAGCGCATTTTGTGGGGTACTGCCATGGTGCCAGATCACTTGTTTGATTTGCTGTGTGCTCTTGTGGATGCCGACGATTTGAGAGAGTGTGTAAAAAATAGAACGGTGCGTCGGCGCCTGGGCCTGACGGTATCCCTGCTGGATTTTACACTAAGTTTTTTTCGGCCATTTGGGAGGCGCTCCTTGACATGGTGAATGGCTTTCTCCAGCGCGGAGTGCGACCTGACTCTTTTTGTGAAGGCCATGTCATCTTGATCGCAAAACCAGGCGGGGATCCTACGCAGCCCCAGGCGTATCGACTGATTACACTACCGAACACTGACTACAAGATTGTAGAATCCATTTTGGCCAGACGCACCAGCACCGTTTTTCCCGATATCATAAGCCAAGCGCAAACGTGCAGCGTACCAGGTGGCTCAATTTTCTCCTCCCTCACATTGACGCGCGATTTGTTCATTTACGCGACATAGATTAGCGCTTCTGGGTGCTTCACCTCTCTCGATCAAGCGAACGCTTCTGACAGAGTGGAGCACCGACACTTATTAGGCGTTTTACGCCAATATGGCTTTGCGCCAGACTTTGTAGGTGTGCTCGAGCTGTTGTGCTCGGACGTGAGCGGTCGAATCCTTGTAAACGGGCTTTTAAGTATTCTGTTCTCTGTCACCTGTGGGATAAGGAAGGGCTGCCCCTTGTCACCATTGCATTTTCGTAATTTGTCTTGACCCGCTGCTCCCCGGTGTTGATTCAAGCACTGCCATCCGCGGCTTTCCGTTGCCAGGCATGGGCCAAGGTAATGTGTCCGCGTATGCGGACGACGTGTCCCTGTTCATTCCGGGTGAGGACAGCTACCAAGCGTTTATGCGGCTATTTCATGAGTGCTTTTAGCTGTCCTAAGCACCACTGAACAGGGGAAAACAATGGCCGTGCGTTTCGGCACATTTGTGTCTGGCTTGGAGGGGAGGAGACGTAGAATGGGCGACGGCTGCTCGAGTACTAGGTGTGGTTTTCCATTCCTCGAGTGAAGAAGCGCGTAGTACATAGAAGCACCTCCTAGAGACTGCGGAGCAGCGTCTTGCAGTTGCAGGAAAGTTCAGGCTTTTTCTTGCTGAGCAAAGCTACTTAATTAAGTCGTCCGTCTCGGCGGCCCTTTTTTTATGTAGCACGCGTAGCAAAACCACCGCGCCATTTCACCCGACAGTTCGCCCCAAAGTTTGGATCGTTCTTCGGGGCGGGCAAAACAGAAACAGTGTCACGAGCACAGCTGAGGCTGGCCAAGTGAATGGGTGGGTTTAGTCTGCCTTGTTTGCAAACCAGGTGCAACGTGCTGGCCGTACATGCCGAGATTGACCTGGTAGACTCAGACGAGCACCCAGGGAAGGCGCTGCTACAGTACTTTCTCGGAATTTCCAGGTCATTATTTTATGAAGAGCACATCGCCGGTCCTTCTGCTAAGCAGCCGCCGCCATTTTACGCGTATGCTTTAAAAAAACGATGCGAAATCTCCAGTCTTCCTTGCCAAGCCTACGTTTAAGGGAAATTACGGCAAGTGAACGGTGCGAAAAATTCACAATAACCCGATTAGACAACCAAAAGATAGGAAGGTCACGCGGTGTCCATTGTAATCAGTTGACTTCGGTGACACTTCCGGCTGATGGTCGGGATTTCGGGTTGTTACGTGGCTGGGAAGGTCTCCCGACGTGTGGCCGTATGGCGAGATTCGGCGTTGTGCGTTCCGCACGGGGTCCACACTGCGGCCACACTAAAACATCAGAACATGCCTTGTTTTACTGTCGTGTAGCGGCAACATTCTGGACTGTATTAAGCAGGATGTTCGCACTCACACTTCGAATGAACACTCGTTCAAATTATGTGTTGGTCAACTTTCTGATGTGGCCTGGTGCTTTTCTTTTGTGGAGAAATCGTGGTGTTGCATGTCTTCGAGCCCAGCCACAACGGGCAATGTTCCCACTGCTGTGGCGCCTCCGGTCGATTCTGATGAGTCATTTGGAGCATTAGTTGGCAGCTCTAGGGGAAGAAGCGTTCCTTATACGTTGGTCTACGCGCTTTATAGAGGTCAGGAGCAATATCCTGAGCGTCACTCTAGTGCCGTACTGAGTACAGTATAGTTTATAAACTATTTCTTTGAACACTGGTGAAATTTGTGTGACTTGATTTCTAGTAGCTTGTTGACGGTGCCAAAAATTTTATGCTTTGTGTAGAATGACCATGTTGCATGCAAACTGATTCGATAATTTTCTGTTCTTAGGGCAGCGCTGTTATCCCTAGTCGCTGCGCCCTGATATGTTGGTTGTAATAAATTCTCTGAAACTCCCCCTGATTCGTGTGGTAAACAAACAAATAGAAGTGTCTATTCTACCCTATTTACGGTTGTATTGATGGTGACGTATTGTCGTGAACTGTCTAGGATGTGATCTACAGTCATCTTTCGGTGTTATAGTGGTTCTAGTGTTGTGTGTACTAGTGAACTGTGGAGAACTGTTGAGTCAACTGTTGTGTAGTGATTGGTGTGATAGAGTTGCCAAGTGGTACATGCAGTGCTTATGGTTTAGGCGACCCGTGTAGTATTTAGCACGGCGGGTCTTTGTGTCGGGTATTATTTAAATTTTCTTTCTGGTGGCCATAAGAGTTTACACGCATGAAGGGATTCGTTTCTACATGTATAAAAGCTAGCCAGAGGGATAATTTTATTGTGCTTTGCACGTTATTGCTTCTATAATTAGAACGACTTGCAAATGAATGATTGCGTTACCCATAAACATAATATTGCCTGAACACTTACACCGTGCCGGCGGGATTAAAAGAAATCCGAACAACGGAGCACACAACCTCCGACGTATGCTGCACCGTCCGGCAGCAAAGTCTGTAAACTGCGCACTGGCATGTGTAATTTTTCGACTGCATTTGAGACTGCGGCATACCTTCATTTAAGCTAAACCCGCCGCGGTGGCTCAGTGGCTAAGGCGTTGTGCTTCTGAGCACGAGTTCGCGGGTTTGATTCCCGGCCGCGGCGGCCGCTCTTCTGATGGGATGCAAAAATCAGAAACGCCCGTCTGTACGAGATTTCGGTGCACGTTAAAGATCCCCAGGTGGTCAAAATTAATCCGGAGCCCTCCACTACGGCGCGCCTCATCACCTGCGTTGCGTCGGTGCGTTAAACCCTACAATCAATCATTAATTTAAGGTAAATGCTTGATGGAGAAGGGACGCATGGTCGTTTATTTTTTAGCGCCTTTTCCCGCGGCCACCACTGAGCAGGATGATTGTCGATCGCCATCATGCTATCTGCAATCACGGTGCTGCGCGGTTGGCGACCGAATATAGCAGATTACAGGGACTCGCATTCTGCTGTGTGGCGACAGAACGGGAAGAAGTGCCTAAACATAAACGACCGGTGTCGATTCTCGATCAAGCATTTCCTATAACAGTAGACCGCAGTCTCAAACTCTATCAAAAAAGTGCGCATGTACGCAATTTACTGACTTTGCAGCCACCGGTACAATATCCGTCTGTGGCTATGCGTCCGTTGTTCGTATTTCTTTTCGTAAACCTTGCAGCTTTATTTTGAACGGATTCTAGTAAGTTTGTAAGATAAAGATGGTTGGGGTGCCATATTATTGACGCATACTCTAATGAAGGTCTAATTAGCGAAAGATAAGCGTGAAGCCTGTTATCAGAGTTAGCCTGCCGTAATATATGCTTTAGGAGGCCAAGTTTTTTCAGCGCTTTGGTAATGATAAATTCGACGTGAGAGTTCCAAGTCAGATTTGCATTAAGAATAACTCCTAAATATTTAAATGAGGAAACTGGTTCAACTTGCGTATGATTAATTATGTAACTATTAGGGGATTGGTCAGTATACTTGTGTTATCCGTATTGTGTTATCCGTATTAACATCCGTATTATCCGTATTATCCGTATTATTTTGTGTTATCCGTATTAATTACCATTTGCCATGTACAACACCAATTGGTTAACTTTGTTAGATAAGATTGTAAAGTAACAACATCATCCGGATTAACTATTGTTCTGTAAACCACACAGTCGTCAGCGAAAAGGCGTATGTTG
The DNA here is from genome assembly GCA_013339765.2 of Haemaphysalis longicornis. Classification (NCBI taxonomy): domain Eukaryota; kingdom Metazoa; phylum Arthropoda; class Arachnida; order Ixodida; family Ixodidae; genus Haemaphysalis; species Haemaphysalis longicornis. The sequence goes on along the minus strand of CM023452.1, from coordinate 40,602,838 downwards.
GAGTCTATGTTGTTAGCTATATCGTTTATATATATTAGGAACAGTAAGGGGCCCAAAACAGAGCCTTGTGGTACCCCAGATTTAACGCGCACGCTTTTAGATAAGAAATTATTTATTTTTACTGACTGAGTGCGGTTATTTAGGAATGCCTCAATCGAACGAGTAGTGTTTAGGTCCAACTGGAGATTGCGAATTTTAAGCAGTAATCGCTTATGGGGCACGCGGTCAAAAGCTTTAGACATATCTATAAAAATGGCATCGATGTAAGAAGAAGAATGCAACGAAGTGTGGAGATCAGTTATTAGTTCAAATAGTTGTGTCTGGCAGGACTTATTGCGCCTGAAACCATGCTGCGTTTCCAGGAGAAGATTATTTAGGTTCAAGTGGGTCATTATTTGGGAATACAGTATGTGTTCTAATATCTTACAACAAACTGATGTAATAGAAATTGGTCTGTAATTACAAGGACTAGAGCTATCATCTGATTTGAAAATTGAAGTTACTTCTGCTATTCTCCAGTCGTCTCGGATACATCCTGAGTCAAGTGATTGTTGAAAAATTAGAGCTAGAAGAAAGGATGATTTATCCATCGTGAGTTTCAGTAGTTTAATAGTGATACGATCGGGTCCAGGACTGGTGCTAGGGGTAAGGTGATTGATAGGGCAGGCTACACCATTCGCGGTGATGGCTATTTCAGGAAATGGATGACTTATTGCTATTTCAGCCAGGTTTAATGACTCACTTATTGGTAGTTCTTCAGTAAATACTTCACTAAAGTGGTTATTTAGAGTCTCAGCGCACTCACTGAGTGAAAGTAAGCTGCCATCAGCACTTTTTAATGCAGGGAATGAGTTAGTTTGCTTAGGGTTTACCGTGCGCCAGAATTTCTTTGGATCGGTTTTTAATAGAGTAGGTAAAGTTGAGTTAAAGTACTTATCCTTGGCCTCAACAACCGCCGTCTGTGCCTGTTTAGCGAGCTGTTTGTACTTTAGCCAGTCAGCAACTGCATTGGTTCGCGAAGCCTTCCTGTATGCTCTTTTTTTTTCTTATTTAGCAGAGCTTAACATCCCGTGTAAACCAACGATCATTGCTTTGTGTTTTAACGGTCAGTGTGGGAATGCAGGCATTTTCTATTTCTTTTAGTTTGGTTGCGGAACAAGCACCAGTTTTGGTTAGTAGATCTATTCTCGAAGTGTCTGTGAAAGTGAAGGGTGAAATCCGCGAGCATGCTGTTCATTTTATCGACGTCTGCGCACGCGTAGTTCCGCAAGCGTTTTTCTTTGATAGTTTTATCTGGACGTGACAGCGATATCAAGCAATGCAAGAGTTTATGGTCACTAATATCTTCCAAAACACGAACGTTGGCGTTGATGGGGTGGTTTGTTAAAATTAAATCTAAGATGTGGATTCCACGGGTGGGCTCTTGCACAAGCTGACTTAGGTTGTGAATTTGAGTGAAATGAAGAAAACGGAGATATTCTGCACGGTTGTAAGGGTTGTTAAGATGCAAGTTCGACCACTCAATATCGGGGTAGTTAAAATCACCAGCTAAAATTATAATATGATTCGAGAGCTTGGCAGACACTTCCTCAAGCGTTTCATTTAGGAGTTCAACAAAGTCATTCTGACAATCCGGGGGGCGGTAACATGCCCCAATAACACATTTGATAAATCCAATGGTGGCAGAAAACCAGACTAGTTCGAGAGGGCAGTCGATTGTTATAAGTGATGGCTGGTAGTCCTGTTTGATCACGATAATAACACCTCCTCCCCGAGAGACAGTTCTATCTTTGCGGAAAGTAACAAACGGGCGAGGAAATCTTAATTCACTATCTGTGATGACATCAGAAAGCCAGGTTTCTGTTCCAATGATTATGTCCGATGAACAAGTATGCATGTAGGTTTTCAAAAAATCTATTTTAGGGAGCAAGCTGCGGAAATTTGCTAGTATTATCGATAGTTTTTCTGATACGGCTACTGGAGAAGGAATTGAATCGGAATGTCATTGTGCAGTGGGAAATACTTTGATGACAGAATCTGAAGTAGGGTTGTACCGAAAGACACTGTCACGAAAGTGGAGGCTATTGAAGCGAATATTATATTTCTCATTTTCCGTGCGGGTTGACTTCACGAAATCACGGAGCTTTTTGCGTGCTAACTGAATTTTAGGCGAAAAATCCTCTTCCAGCCAAACCTTGGGCCATTCGAGGTTTTTGAGTTTTGGGCGCATTAAGTAAAACTTCAGATTTAGCCTTAAAGTTCAAAAATTTGACTATGATAGGACGCTTGGAGTCTGGTCGACGCTGGCCTATTCGGTGAGCGCGTTCAATGTCACCGACCTCGAGCTGGAGGTGAGTAGAGAAGAACTCTCGCACGATCTCTTCCGATTCCTTATAGCCCTCGCGTTCTACTTCGTCTAAACCCTTCACGATTAAGTTGTTTCGTCGCATCCTGTTGTTCATGTCATCAACAACCTCGGCTAGCTCGTCGTTAGTTTTTGCTACGGTTTGTTTGACCTGCTGAACAGAATTATTGACAGCAGTAAACTGGCCATGATACTGGGGAACACTACTGATTGCTTTTTCGATCGAGTTGACTTTAGCAATGATGTTAGTAACTTCTAGTTTGAGTTCGCGCAAAGTGGCCGAGGTTTCGGCGTGACACTCTCTCAGAAGCACAAGAACATCTTCAATCTTAGGACCAGGGTTAGACTCTACATCTCCTGCACATAGCAGAAGAAGCACGAGGCACGCGGAAAGCACCGAGGTGACCCTAGGGCACAGACCGCGAACAAGGCCGGCACTGGCGACAAAACGTTCGGTACCACCATGCACGAGTACACGGCATGCTAGAAACGAGCCGATGCGCGCTCGGTATGTGCACACGTCTACACCCATTTAGTCCTGAGACATCGGTTCAAAATAAACGAAATTGGGATCAGCAGCCACAAGAAACAAGCAGAGCCAGAACACAGTGCTAAAAACTGTGCCTACCTATTGAACAAAAAACGACAACTTAGCAGCTGTACGTTGTGGCCGCAAATCCCGTCTTGACAGCAGCGATGATGCCTTAAGTAGGCTCCGGTGGCACCGCAACTTGTGACGTCAGGTCCGCGCACCCTCTCTTCGCGGCACGAGGCAGCCAAGCGGATGAGGTGCGATGCGGCCCACGCAGTTGAACACGCCGCCGGTGAGCTGATACCGGAATCTATTGAACAAAAAACGACAACTTAGCAGCTGTACGTTGTGGCCGCAAATCCCTCTTGACAGCAGCGATGATGCCTTAAGTAGGCTCCGGTGGCACCGCAACTTGTGACGTCAGGTCCGCGCACCCTCTCTTCGCGGCACGAGGCAGCCAAGCGGATGAGGTGCGATGCGGCCCACGCAGTTGAACACGCCGCCGGTGAGCTGATACCGGAATCTATTGAACAAAAAACGACAAATTAGCAGCTGTACGTTGTGGCCGCAAATCCCCTTTAATAATGCCTTAGCAATAGGGCCTTGTTACCAGCAACGGTATGTGAGGGATATGAAACAGAGGTGGTTGACTGTAAGCTACATTATGGCGCAAATTCTATGGTTATTTTTCTGCCCACTTTTAATTATGTTCCTTTGTTATTGGGAGCGTTTAGGTAAATCCGGCTGGAGTTGCAATGCCTGAAAGTGTCATTATTGAAAGTGGTTGTACATATCTACATACCCCACTTTGTGTTTATATTAAACAGAGAAACGACGCTTTGTGTTTAAAGGAGACTTCATTGTTTCCATTAGAAGAATATATAAGCCATAACGTAAACTTTGAGGAACATTGGCGACTGATGAAAGAAAAATTCCTCCATAGTAGCAGGAAATACGTTACATCAAAACAGGTGGCGTGGAGGTCGTGGTGAAGAGGGCGTATAGTACGATCCCTGGTGGTGTTTAGATGTCAACCTTTGTCCGTGTTTTTTTTTTAATTTTAAACACAATAATGAAAATGGTAACAGCAAAATAACGCCGTCCGAAAAATATTCTGGATGTCTGGTTTCAAGACAAATCTTCCGAGCCTTGCATGGGAATGTCTCTTGGGATAATAAGGCAGTAGGATATTCCTTCAGTGCTTTTATGGTGAAGCAACTCCGGCGAAAAATTTCATTCACTGACCCAAGCATCCGCTAGGATCGCCAGTGTCGGTTAGAAGGCTGCGGCGGTCTTTTGCGGCGCTTGCCGCCTGGCGGTTTCTATATTGGCAACACGCCTATATTATTACGCCCTTTATTTGCAAGAGCAAAAACGCCTGAAATCTACGCATTTTTTGTGTCAGCAATTATGTTCTATCACATCTGTGAGGTAGAACCCACCACACGCGTTACAAAGGCATGTTACAGTATTCATTAGTTGTCACATGTCGGGAGTAGTTTTCGTGTGGCGGGGGTGCACGTTGGCGTTTTCGGTTTGTCACTACCATTTCATTTTCCGCCTAGATGATAGGAATAAACTAGCGCCGGCATTCTAAGCGACATACAGCAGATGCGAAGCCAGAAATTTCGCTCCCTGAGTTGGTTTAAGCGGAGGGCTAAACTTGCACTTCAACCTTCTCCCTATCATTTTTCAAGTGGTTAAACATGTGTAATCAATACATAACTATTCAATGATAATATAAAAAAATTTTAATCTGAAATTATTAACTGGAAATATATACTTTAACCTGAAAAAAATGTACTAACTCTCGAGAACAACGAAAAAAAATATTTCACAAAACGTATTCCCATACTCTGATAATTGTGGAAGTTTCCCTTTTCCTTTTTATTTTCC